>ML777704.1:531013-602122 GCA_009831015.1 Picea engelmannii
CAATCTTTGGAAGTTCTCAATGTGCTCGGTAACTGAACCCTTTTGCTTGAGATTTATCAATTGGCTAAAGAAGGTATTGCTCCTTGTATCCTCATAGTGTGCTATTATTTCTTCCATGAAAATTGTCCAAGTGACGAGTGATTGGCGAGAACAAAGCCATCGATACCATACAAATTGAATAGGTTCTAAATATAAATAAGCAATTCATACGTTTTGTGTATGTGGCACATTATGGAGATCAAAGAATTTCTCCATCTGAAGTATCCATGTGATTAGGTCCTTGCCATAAAACTTCCTCATATCAATATTAGGAACGTGGTTGGTCTTCAAACAAAAGTTGGAGTTTCTCCATTCTTGATTCACCTTCCTTGTGTCCTCATCATGAATTTCATGGGATGCATTTTCACTTTCAGGTGTCTTCTTTGTTATGAATTTTTTCAATACTTCCATGATCACCCCTTTTAAACCCTCCATCATCTCTTGTAGTTCATGTTTTGTTAATATCTTCTTTTGTAAATCATTTATGTCCCTATTCATTTCTTCACCCTCATCAAGAGTCCAAGTAGGATTTTCTGGAGGCTTATTTGGTGTAAAAGTTTCCTTTTCTGGTGGCATGTTGGTCAAGTATCACTTTTGAACCTTGATTTTGAGGTGGTTCTACTAGAAAATATTTATTCTGTTGTATCTCCCAAGTTTCTGCCCTTCTGGGTATGAAACTTTCTTTTATATATTTCTCTGATATTTCTTCTCTACAATGCCACAGGTCTGATCAAAATTGGATGTTCTAAGTAGAAGTTACGGTAACTTCCCCACAACTTGCCGATTTTTGGCCTTTCCAGGAGATCTCACTTGTATAGCGTGCCCCTCGCAAAATGATTTATATAAAATTCTAAAACTTGCATCGGAAACACTACAGACTGTCCACAATCCAATGAAACTAGTCCCTCTCAATTTGGATACTCTAGGAAGAATTTATGATTGTTTTACCTGGAACACCTTCTTGATACTAGTCAATAGGACTAGTCAGATACCCTATCTTACACAGGGTGTATATAAAAATTTAAGATGACCTAGAAGCTTAATGTTTTACCAAAACTACCTTGCTAATTTCTATAAATATCCTCCAGATTTTAGGGTCTGAAACATTACAGAAAAGTTTTTATAGCGAAAATTCTGCAATGACTCAGTTTAGGATGATTCCAGAACTCTATCTTGTATAGGTTGTATCTCCAAAAGTATAAGGCATCAAGAGATGAATTGTTAACCCAACGTACCTTGATCCATATACTAAATATCCTCCAATTCATTCCTTCTGAAACATTATAGAAAAAATGTTATAGTGAAAATTCCAAGGTGTCTCAGATGTAGCAGCGAAACCCCAAGACCTTGAGCTCTGACACCATATGTTAAGAACCAAATATCAATATAGCATAGAAAATCCTCAGAAAAAGTACTCAACGCCTTGAAAAAGAGATAATTTTAGATAATAAGCCTCTTCGAGGGGGCATCCTCCTTTTACCCCACTTAAATGTTCAAGTACAAGATGATTCAAAATGAAAATGTCTCCTTGGTATATATAGGAGACTAGGAGGTATAATGACAACTAATGGCCTAAAGTCGACATAAATAAAATAACATTACTAATATAATATGCCCCAATTAAGGGGTAATGAGCCGATATTAGGGCTTAACATTGTGGTTGTTCAGTCAAGCTCCTAAAGCAAAGGAACCATTACACCAATCCATAGGTTCATAAAGGTCCTAAAGGTAAATGAATGAGACCGCACCCATACCCTATCCTGTTTGCCTTCGGAAATGAGAGGGTTTACCGAAGCATGAAAGAGGGTAGGAGGTAGAGAGGTGAGCGTAAGTGAGCCGATGATAGGAGGTTGAGGCTCGAGCAATGATTCCTCTCTTGAGAAAGAATAGATATCATTCCGAAGAATAGATATCATCATATTCTTTTATATGCAATATGCATGCATTCCTGTTGATTTTGTCATCCCGTGGAAGAATCAATATCTCTTGGGATAGTTATTCCTAGGAAGAATAACAAGGTTAGGACCAAGCCAAGCTAGTCAAAGTAGCAGAAAACAACCTATTTTTTTTCGACCTCCCCACACACGTTCTCGGGTGTTTATCCTACTAAGACTAGATTTTACGAATAGGTTGTTTGTATGCCCCCACAACATCTGTATGGATGGAACCTACAGGAAGGAAGGGGTTGGTATTGCACGATTGGGCCTTATGTAGGTGACTTCGATAGAATGAGGCCAAGTTTAGTGCTTTCTCGACCAAAGAAAAGGGCCCCTACACAACAATAGTAATTTAGGTTTCACGCTTGCTCGACGTTAGGGACACCCATCTATTTAGTCCACTCGAAATTATATCCCCAGAAAGCCTTAACCACTTCTAAGGAAGGTCCCTTACCCCTGGTCCCAACCTAAATGAAAGGAAGGAGGGCTAACCTTTCCCCCATGAAAGAGCCACTTTTATTAGGAAAAAATAGGGGGGAGGGGAGGGGTGACCCACCAGAACTTCAGGACCTGAAATCTGGCAAAGAGATAGATCATTATATATGTAATTATGCTTACCTGATTACTTTAAACAAAGTCTTTCATGAACATCAAGTTTGGGTTCTTCACAACACGTCTCTCCCCCTTCTAACTCTTCAATTTCCAACTTTTACAAAGGATGAGGTATGGAAAAAGTGCATCCAAATGTAATGTAAGTAATAGAACCCATGACTATAATAGGAAAACGGAAGAAAAAAATCCTTCCAGCTAGTCAAATCAATCTATCCTAGTCTGAGTCTGAACCAGTCAAATCAATCTATCATCTCCAATATAGAGTTTTTCCCACCAAGGAAAGGAAAGTCAGTGACAAGAAATTCCAGGCTTTATTTAGACGCATTATTTTTTGATTTCTCCTCTAATATGAAGAGCTCTTGCCATCTTGCCATACTGGGAAAGAATGTCCCTCCTATTTGAGCCATGGACCTTTATACCTTATCACTTTAGAGAAGGTACATCAAGGAGTGATTAGCTTTAGTGACCACACATCAAGAAGGGAGTCATCAGCCGGCTCGACAACACCTATTGAAGTGTTCCTTTCTTTTCCAATAGGCCCTACCCTTAATACTAATACTAGGCTTACTGGTATGGCTTAGTGTTCATTGATTTCCCGAAGACGATTTCTCCTCATCATCATTCACACACATAAACAATGATCCACATTCCAGTCGGAAGAGTACATGCAAAAAATAGTGATTACAGGAACATGAGTCGAGCGCTTAATGAAAGAGTCAACCACTCTCAATGTATATAAGAGGGTATCACGGGAAAGGAGAGACATGGATAGGTAAAACGAAACACCACGGTATTTCACCAAGTTTTTTGTAAACGGGACCCTTCGTAAAGAGTACATCGTATTATCAAAAGACTTGTTCTTATGGGTGACAACTAGGGGAAATCAAACATCAGACTATATATAGGAATAAGGCTCTATATGAGGGTGTATATAAGGGTCTTCCTTTCTCTATGTGATAAGACTATCATATGGGGTCCTAATCTTTAGCTAGAGTTTGAGATCTCTAGTTATTCATACGTTACACTTTCTATTTCTTCCCCTCAATCATTAGCTAGGAAGAGCTATCTCACTGTGGTATTTCTTCCCCTCACTTGGATAGGCCTCACAACTGATATTGGTTTAGCTAAGAACCGATATTGGTAAAGCTAAGCATCGGCCCCTAGCTTTCATTCAGGAATCACACAATCCCTCCCTAGATTTCTTTCTTACTGGTCATCTTTCTTGGGTATCCTAGCATAACTGAGAATGTTATGTGAAACTATTGGTGAGGATATGCGCTAAGAAACAACTCTAGACCGACCAACTCAACCCTCATCATCCCTAGCTCTCCTTCTAGTTGGTAAGATTGTGCAGATATGCTCTTGACTCAAGGAAAAAAAATACACATGCACGAATATTAAAATCAACAAGTCTAATTCCCTGCTCAGTATTGGCCTTCTTACTTGATGGTTTGAACAAATCCAACTTCAGGACTGGACTCTTGACTTACTTCTTGAGCTTGACAGTGATAGTGACATCACTCCCCAAACTACCTGCCTTCCTTGATACCGACTTATACTCTGGTTTACCATCGTTCACATATAGATTGAAATTTGCTATCTCTTTGATTGTTTCTCCATCTCCTTGATTGCTCAAACTCATTCACTTTATGAGTTGGTGAGAATAAAAACATAGAACCTGGAAGACAATGTGATACAGTCTTGAAGTCAGAATCTGAATTAATTGAGTTATGGCCTGTTGTATCCCCTAATTGAGTTATTCCCTATTTCGGAAGGAAAGTGCTTCTTCAAACACAACATATTATACAAGGGGCTTATAAACTACTTTGTTAAAACCTTAGTAGAGATCACAGGAACCACGTTATCATTATTCCCTTGGTGGTTTAGCGCTAGTCGAACCCAAAACTTCTTTATTGGCCTTTTAATCCCATATATAGTATTATATTCATATACCTTCTTCCAATGCCACCTTTTCCCATCTTTGGTGAAAAAAAGAGCTTATTGGTCTTGAAATACATAAAGCTTATTGATTTCACGCTTCACTTGCCCTTATCAATCGTTCCATGCTTTGCCCACCCTTATCGTACAAAAGCTATCCAAGAAAAGAGAAATAATCCATCTTGCTTATCGATATTCTGGGGAAGGAAATAAGGCCTCTATAGTATCCTTCCTCTCCCTCCTCCCATAGGGAGGCTAGTGGCCTAAAAGAGATATACTCGTAGTGTCTCTCTTCCAGTTGAGCACGATCATCTAGATGGTGCCTGACCGCTATCGAAAATATAGTAGTTGCAAGTCGGTCTGTTGTGAGGTGATCGACAGGACAATGGTGAAACGTTAGGGGTAAACTCGAACCCTACAAGGATTATAGGGATGTTTCATGTCTTCAAAAACACGCGTTCCCGTCGATCTCCCCAATCTCAATTAGTTGTTTACCCATCGAGTAATTTGAGGATAATATGCCAAGAGTATTTAGGGAGGGGCATTGAGGCATTCATGCAGGTAAGCTAGTGGCATTCAGGGAGGTAATGTAGTCCCAGTTGTGAGGTGCAACCATTCCCATTACTTCTTATTCCACCCATTCATTTATCTGTCTTCAATCAATCAATCTAAACCTCTCCTATATCCTTCCTTAATGTATGTGGTAGAGCTCTAGGTCCAGGGTTCAAGGGTCGAGGTCAAGGGACTTGGGTATAGGTATAGGAATGGCTGTTATGGCTAGGTATCCCAACAAGTTCTTTTGGTTAGTCCTCATTCATCAGTCTGTCCGTGAGACCACCGCACCTTAAACTATATGTGCCATCAATTTAATAAATCAATCACTATATCTCCACTCAAGGAAAGTATGGTTTATATGGATCATATTGTTGCCTATTATATTCTATTCCTAGTGGGCAATGATGGGCTATTTGTGTGTAGTTTATCTAGTGCCTTACCATAACCGTGCCATACCGTGTGTCATACCATGCCAGGTTTGTTTCAACGCCATCTGTAGTCCCGTGAATGTAGGTATCTGTGGGCTTTGGTCAATCTCTATTGGCTCAAAGGTATCACTAAGCCTCCATGTTACCATGTACATAGAAGCTGCTAATAGAAGCCACTAACTAGGCGAATCTGTTAAGATCAACCCTTCATTGAAGCTATGTTCCCCTACTACAAAGGCAATGATTGCATTATATAAGTGAATATACCACAACTAAGTTGCTAAGCAACTTATATCATGTTTACCTACGTGACATTTTTTTGGGTTCACTTTCGAGCATCACATATCTTCTGAGGGTAGGGTGTAGTGAATGGAGGATTGATCTGTTGGTTTAAATGGATGGTACATAATTTGATTTTCATTGATATATCTTATGATGTATTATTGAAAGCTTACTTGTTGGATATCTTGGTGCATGCATTTGGCATATGAATGGGCTACATATTGGGACATGTAGTTGGTGATTTGATGAGGTGATCATGTTGTACATCATTGATGAGTCATGGCTTGATCTACAGTTGATGCATGATTGATACATTGGTAGAGGCACCTACTAGTAGTTTGATTGGCATATGTTTTATGGAGGACTTGGCATACATGTATGAGGATTCATCATGTTGGTGCATGGTTAGCATATTTTCTTGGTGCAAGTAGTGATATATGTTGATGTACATGTTTGATATATGTTTGGATGATGAGTACTTGGCTAAAAGTACATCATTAGTATTACTTGATCAACATATATTTTGGTACATGAGACATTTGATGTTGTGGCACTTGGTTCATGGTAGAGATATATTATGAGTGATATAACACTTGTATGAAAGTTGGTAGATACACATTTGCTTGGCATGTTGGTAGATGCACATGGTTGGCATATTGGTAGATGCACATGTTGGCATGATGATAAACAAATATGGTTGATACATTCCATGGATGATATCTTATGGCATGTATGGTGTTGATTTACATGGTTGATGTACATGGGTGTTGTGCATGGTGGGAACACATATTGGTACAAGATGTACTTGGTTGATATTTTTCTCATGATTCTCTATTTCATTGTTGACATATCATTTACTTGATGATGTTTGGTATTGCATAAGTTTGATGCATGTACAGGTCCAAGGATCTTCATGTGGTAGCATATTTCTCATCTTCCATATAAGGGGAGGCATAGCCATGGGGGGAGTCATTCTTCTTCCCATGATTATCATAGGAGATATTTATCATATTCATACTAAGAAAAATCCCTATATTTGAAGAAATATCACAGAGGCATAATTTGAGGGGGAGCGATGTTCATAGGGGGAGCATGAGTGATGTATTTTCAGCATACATCATATTGATATCCCTTATTCAAAAGGGGAGAAATTATTTATAGGCATCCAAACAAGGGGAGTAGCCCTATGGAGATTTATAGCAAGGGGAGCAGCCCAAAGAGGATAATGGCCCTTTTACATTGATGTTAAAGGGGGAGAGATAGTCACATTGATGTGATTGATGTTTATTGATAGGGAGAAATAGTCTGATGGGGGAGAGATAGTCACATTGTTATGATTGATGACTATTGAGGTAAAGCATGCCTTGTATACATGTTGACATGAATGATTGGTATTTCCATAAATGCCAAAGGGGGATATTGTTAGATGATGTTGTCATTGATGCCAATGATTTGATTGATTAATGTCACAGGATTGATGTCAAGTGATTAAGTTATTGATTGATGTCAATGGATTGATTGATAGGCTTGATTGATTGATGATTTATGAACAATGTATATGCATTCTCCTTCATGAGAATGATAGATGTAAAGTGGAAACCAATCGATGTAGATGGATCAATAAGTTATCATTGATATAATGCAAAGATGGATATGGATCAATGAGTTGTCATTGATACATGTCGAAGATGGATTCTTTGATATATGATGCATAGTTTGTTTGATGTAAATATGACTCATTATTTTTGTCATGGTTGATAAGGTGCACAAATGGATGATATCCAAAGTGGTCCCCTTATGGTGAAAGCCCTCATGGGAAGATGAATTACAGTTGATTTATCATTGAATTATGATTGGAGGACCCATGCTTGAGTATGGAATAATGAGATAAATACTAGTGAATTTGTCAAAGAAACTATCCTAGATGGATAGTGCTTGTCATGCCATTTCCGGTGGTATGTGGAATGTCACATAACTCCTCATGGTTTGAGAGTTATGGCCTTAGGAAGTTAGAGGATCCCCACATGATGGCTTGAAGCCTCAAAAGGTCAAATAAGTCAAAGTGCTTGAAAAGAAGAAATCATTATTTAAATAATAAAGTGAAGTGGCAAAGAAGAAATGATTATTTAAATAATAAAGTAAAATGACAAAGTCAAAGAAGATTATTTAAATATTAAAGTGAGGTGACAAAATCAAGAAGGAATATTTAAATAATAAAGTAATGGAGAACTTTCTATTTATGGAAAGTGGTTAACCGTAAAATGAGGAAAATAGGTTAAGTGACCTAGAAGATGAAGAGTATAAATAAGAGGCTAGGGTCTCTTGTGAAATGTACATTTTTGGGAGTATATCTTGTGTATATTTTATAAGTATCTCTTGAGCATGATTGAAGATCTATTATGAGAAAGAGAGTGTGAGGAGGATCTCATGGACGCATCAAAGTTTTGGCAATGTGTGAGATCTTGACAACAAAAGTCTTGGAGCTTCAAAAACCCTATTTTCTAAGGTATACGTCGGCTGTAATGGGCCAGAGCGCATACACATGCGGGTTGTATGAGGACCTGGCACGTACAGTGGATAAAGTCATGGAGATTTGTGTTTGAGCTGATAACTGACTGTTGAAGACTGAAGCAAGTTCCAGATCTGCACTCTATGGGTCAGATCGGCCACAAAGGTATGATGATATTATTGTCTTGATGGATATTCTTGTTTATTTGGTGAATGCTTAAGGCATTCTTGGTATGGCTATTATGATGTGGTTTGAGTTGGTTGATGGAGTGAGCATAACTCTTATGATTCAATATTGATATGATGGTTATAGTATATTGGTTGTTTACACATGTTTGAGTGGCATTCATATTGTATGATTGAGAAGCATGAATAAGCTATTGGAGAGCTTGGATGTGTTGTGACTGGATGGTGGTCAGTTTGGACAGTGAAAGACATAAGAGAATGTGAGTGTTGTTTGCAGAGGATATGAGCATGTGAAGCAAATAAAAACCCTAGTTTCTCAGAAGTATACGCATGTTGCATTATAGCTTGGTTGTGTACATACGTGGGTTGTAGTAAGCCAGGGCACATACACACGTGGGATGCACTAATGACAGGTCGCGTACCTGTGAAAAATTGATATATGTGGAGGATTGTTGCCTCATCTTAGTTGGTGATGGGGATGTAAGTTGATTCTTGCATATAGATCTGGTGCTCTTGTAGAGTTGTACTCTATTCAGTTGTTGCTAAAAAACCCCAAGGATTGTAGTTCGTCATAAAAAGAAAACTGTACATACATCTTGTGTTCTTTGTGTTCCTTGTGGTGATGAATTATTGATTACATATTTTTCTAATATATGTTGTTGATATATGTTCACATCTAACTGGTTATAAATGACAACAATGAGTAATGAGTAAATGTTGAATGCTAACTAATGCGATTTGTGTAAGAGGGAAGTTTTTTGAAAATATCCCCACACTCATTCACCCCCCCCCCCCCCCCCCCCCNCCTTCCCCCCCCCCCCCCCCTCGCTCTAAGTGTGGTAGGTGTGTCCAACAATGCAGTGAGTTGGAAACAATTTATTAATGATTTCCAACAATTTCCTTAAAATTAGCAGTTTGTTGGATTTTTGTCTCTTTGACTATTGCCACCTAGCTTCAAGGCCTAGAATCCAATGGAAGACATGGAATTCGACCTGCTAAGGATATTTTGATTTTATTTTATATTTAAGAGAGGAGGGATATCTTGGATATGGGTTGGATTCATAAGCCAAGAGAGGCTAGAGAGAGTAGGAGCAGTTTTAGTTGCTCATTTGTAAGCCTGAGGGCATGGGTTGTATTCATTACTGCTATTGAAGAATGATGAGAGTTGTTATTTTCAGATGTTATTTTGTGTTTTATGTGTCTTCTTATTTGAAATATATCACAGATTTGAGGATCAAAAGTTGTCAATGGTTTATGGACAACAATAATTGTTGTATTTTTTCCATCAATAATTGTTTATATTCAAGTATTTGTCGACTAATTAAACTGAGAGGATCTCTGTTTAGTGAGCATTATATCTTTGGTTTTCCTTCTTTATATTTCTATCTATCAGCATATGATTTTATTTTTTGATTACCAACTTAAATACCTTTGATGAGCAGAGTGTTTATGACTCCATTACCCAATGGTCCATCACTGATCTATAGTTAACTTGCTGCCTTTTCTCTTAATTTTTCTCACTAATCCACTTGAATTTAAATCCTATTCAAATTAGTTTCCATGTTACCAAGCTTACTATAATTTACAATCTGAAAATGACTCTTGGAGAAATAACACAATAAAAATATATTACATATTAACAAAAATATGATATGATAAAAATTAGGTTTTGGATTATAAAAATAAGTATGCCAATAAACTAACACACACAAATATTGTAGAGTTGTAACCTTATTGAGTATACTCCAAAAATTTCAACAAGAATGTGTAACTAGAAGCAAGATGATGTTATACAATTAAAATACACTTGGAGTCATGTGGACCATAGCTTGATCATGAGTGGTTATCATGAAAAGATAAGATAGAAAAAACATAAACATTTAATGTCTCACTTTATTAAGTCTATTTTACTTTAAAAAAAATCCTAAGAAATTTATTCATATGATTTTTCATTAAAATAATTAAATTTAAATAATCAAAATTTGAAATATTAATTAAATATTATTTTTAATTTATCCAAATTATTTTTTATAATGATTTACAACATTTTTTTTTAAATCATTCAAATTTTTCTTCATAATAATTTACAATTATAACATGGTATATAAAATATTATCACAAATCAACTTTCCTTTATTGAAAAAATTAATCCATTTTTCATAACCAAATTTGAAATACATAAATAGATATAGAATAATAAAAAAATTAATCCATTTTTCATAACCAAATTTGAAATAAATAAATAGAAATGGAATAATAAACCAGTCAACTTAAAAAAACTCTAAGAGAACATTAATATCCTTCAAAAGAATTTTATAAATATATCGCCATTCGATAAGTTTCCATTCCCATAACTTATACAAATAGTACATTCATCCAAAATGAAACTTGCCACAACCTCTTCATGGTTATACCTTTTAATGCATTTTTAATTCGGAGCAAATGGGCCTCATATATTCCTTACTTGGAAAAACAAAGGAAACATTTGATCTCTTTCATTCGTTAGCCCACTCAAAATCATAAACTATTTTAAAAACAAATCATATATATATATATAGAGAGAGAGTGTTAATTTTGTATTTTGCAGTAAAAGTGTTTGTAAAATAGTCTTAGGGTTTTAGCTAAAATAGTTTTAGGTTTTTAGCTCAGACTGTTGGGTAGCATATTTGTTGATATTCATTGTGATAAGGTGTTGATATTCATTTTGGTCAAAATATCAACAACAATTTCATGAGGATATAAATTCTCCAATGTTTTTAAAGAGGTGGTACTCCTATATGTTTGTCTGAAAGATGTAACTGATGTTCTTGAACCATACTATCAAAGAGAGAATGCTAAACAACAAACCCCAAATCCTTATTGCTTTAGTTTTTATATAAAATGATTCTTGATAACTAGATTTCCATTTGAGTGCAACATTTGCCCGAAAATGGACCAAGCATCTTCTTAACAGTAAAAAGATGAAGAAAGGATTCAATATAAAAATAACTATATATTCAACTTCATTATGACATCCTTCTAAAACACATGCAAGAAGAAGATACAACCGTATTTTCTCATAAGAAAAAGAGTGAAATGCCATTGATCACTTCAAAGAACTTTACATAAGTATTACATTCAAAATTGAAAAAGAATTTGATGAACATACTCCAAAAATATCATACTCTGAAATACCAAAGTCTGGGAAATCAGTAAAGTCATTCCCTGAAATAGTTCTCTAGGGAGTTCAATACATAAAAGATTTTCAACATTACAAATCATTTTAGTAAACCAATCGACTAGTGCTCACAAATAAACCTGTTAAATGAAAGAATTAAACCTCTAAAAATCAATTAGAAAATATTGGATTACATTATCATTCATATATGTATGGTTTTAGAATACTCTTATTGATCTTTTTAGAAAGAGACCTGGAAGAATAAAAAGAAAAACACTCAAAAAGTCATCCTTATGCTTGATCTCAGATATACAAACAAAAAGATTTGAAATAAATTGTGTAGAAGAAGAAGCAACAAGAAAAATGGAGATTTGTATTTGCTAATGAGAGAGTTGGCTACATACTGATGGATGAACAATTCTATCTTGACAATCTAACCCCTTATTTGATGGTTCTCTCTTCTTTGCAAATCTTCTCCCAATGTTACCTTGAAAATATTTTCCCTAACAGTTAGGGTTTCTTGTTCATCTAGAAGTTTCCCATGTGTTTATTTTTTGGAATAGAGATTTAATCCTTTTAAATGATTCTTTATTTAATTTTTATTAATGAATTTAGGTCATTAAAATTCGTTCCTCCAAGTGGGACCCACTTCAACCTTTTATAAAAGTTATTTAATAAATTTTTATTTCCAAAACTGAAAGCTGACTGTCTGAAAAAAATGGACTATATTTTAATTTTATGATCATTTTAAATGAATTTTCAACCATGGAAACCATTCTATAAATAATATTCATTATCCCATATTTCCAACGAGTCTTCTTGAGCAGAATCTAGAGATTTGGATCTCAACTTATAGCCTTAGGAAGTCGAGGTTCCAAACATATTTCCCAGCAAGCCATGGAAATTGAGCTGATTTTATTTTACATTTTGGAACAATTATGGTCAAATTCATCCATTTAAACCTTTCGCTTTGTACTCATTTTCAAATAACCTTCCCAATGAGGTACCATTTGTGCCAAACGAACATCTGGATCAAGAGTTATGAGCTCTGGAAGATTGTTTCTTAACAACCGTCGATTTGGTTTGTGGTTCAATCTTATCCAAGGTTTGATTTAATTTCACCTTTCTTAGTCCCACATGCATTGTGGGGGGTAAATAATTAATTTATTATAATGAAAATTACTTCCATATCATTCATGTGAACTAAAGGATCTTATGGAGGACTTAGTGTAGCTCTCAGGCCTTAGAAAAAGTCATGACTTAGTAATATTTTGGTCACCAAGTCACTACCCAATCATCGACCAATAACTGCCCAATCATCACCCAGTCACCTTCCATGTGTATCAGTGTAATTGGTTTACATGTGTCTCAATGTGATTGGTTTCCACATGTCCCAGCGTAATCAGTTTCCACATGTCTTAATATAATAGGTTAAATCTTGAATACAAAAAATATACTAAGTAAGGGAAAGTATGGGGATTGAGAGAGAATGTGTGGTGGGGTAGGAGTATGGTGGGGTGGGAGTGTGGTGTGGTAGGAGGTAGTGGAGTGTGGGGGGTTATGAGGTATGATGGGGTAGGATGGATTGAGATTGGAGTGAGGAAGGGGACCACAAGTATGGGAGAAGAGGTATAATGAGGAGAAGGTGTGGATTAGTATGGATGAGAGACTTTCAAACTAAGTGTGGATTAAGTGGATGAGATACTTTGAGGCTAAGTGTATGAATACAAGTGGAGGGACTATGAGTGAATGAGAATAAGTATAAGAGAGATTAAGTATGAGATAAGAGAGAATGAGATTAAGTACGGGAATATGAAATGAAGGGAATATGAAAGAATGAGAATGAGACCAAGTATAAGAGAGATAAGAGAGACTATTATGAGATAAGAAGAGAAGTGAATGGGATAAGAATGTCTAAGTTTGGAGAATGAGTTGCATTGCACATGGAAGAAGTGACCCTCAAGGAAGATCAAATTATTCGACAAAACCATGAGTATATTAGGCATACTTAATCGAATTTTGATTCCATAAAATGCATGACGAAGTTGGGATCGAGGGATATGCCATGAATTGATGTTCAGTCAAAGTTTCCTTCTTCTGATATCATTTATTATTATTATTTCAAAGAGCGAAAACGTAATATGATCAAAATTGTTTATCAACAACTAACTCCAACTGTGGAAAAATGACCCCTGTGGGTTGCTGAGAACACCATAATTAGACCAATTTCCTTCTCCATTAGGCCATGGAGTCATTTTCAAACACTATACCCATTTATCAATCTTCTTTATTGTACAAAATTTTGACTGAAGAAAAAAACTATGTATAAACAAGATATACCTACCCTAACCTATTTGGAGGAAAGATACAATTTTCAAGAGTAAGTAGATTTCCAATGGGGCCATGTACATAACCAATTAATTTGATAATGCCCATACTTGATTGAGAATATTGTTTTATTGGCCATGTTCTGGAGATATTCTTTCATCTTACAATGATTTTGTTTCCATGGTGAGGTTGTAAAGATACATTGTTGTGGAATGATTGTGGAGAATTGCAGGGATACCTTTTGATGTTCATCACCAATTTTATTGTCTTCAAAAATAAAATATTACATCCAAAGAACCTCTTGTTGCAAATGACCTTATTTTGATTTTGGGAAGATATCTTCTTCATTAAACTCTTCTCCTGATGAGAAATCAACATCATAAAAGTTTTATGTAAAGTGATGACTTTACCGTTACTTCTGTTCATCCAATGTAGACATTCTTCTTATGGATTTGTATAAACTGGGTATGGCATTTGAGAAACTACTGCAGCATTTTCATCATTATTTTATTGAATGAAATCCTTGTGTACATCTAGTGTAGGTTCTTTAAATTCATATTTAAACTCATTATGATCATTATTCTCAAATTGAGCACATAAGATGTCAAAATTTCCCTCCAATGGAGAATGTAGGGGATGGTATTCTTCTTGAATTGAAACCTTAGGGTTCTCATTTTTAGTATTAGGAACAAGATCTGGAAAAAAATTCATATCTTTCATCAAATGTTTCTTCTAAATACATTCATCCATTGTCCTGGAACAATATTGAGAAGTTTAATATATTAGCATCGGATTTAGGAATATTTCTTTCAATGACTTGATCTCACTGCATCGACTCTTTCCAATAGCACTTTCCCTCTTACTTCAATAAAAATCTCACATTCACGGGTAAGACATTTTCATAACAACTAAAAATGATGATATCATTTGGAAACATTTCTTGATCAATCGCATGAAGAACTTTCATAAATCTAAAAGTGAAATCTTTAACTGTCTCTTCCTCATTCATCTGGATTTCAAACAACCTCAATAAAATAGAATATGGATATTTCCTTGGGAAATATTTATCGATCAATAAAAATTATAATACATCCAAACTAGTGATGGGTTCGGGAAACAATGAATACAACCATTCACTAGCATTTCCTTTTAGAGTTAAGATAAACAATTGACATGTAAAATCATCTTCAACCACATTATAAATATCAAAATCACTATCAAACATAACCAAATTCTTCTTTGCATCCTCTGAAGTATTTCCAAAAAACATGGGAAACTTATCCATGGAAATATTTGGCAGGGGATGAACTTCTCCTTGCAAATTGAGTGGACTTCTATGCAACCATTTCTTCTTTGGGTACCTTATCGATTTATATTTACCTGAAAAAAAATTGTTGGGCTTGGTGGGGAAGAAAAAATATCATCACAACATGAAAGAAACTCCCTGGAAGAATCTTAATATATATCCTCTTGAAACTATGGAATCTTTTTGGTGGAATCACTAAGACAATTTTCTTCAAAATTTAGAGTTTCGATGATGGAGTCACCAGGGAGATCATCCTCCCACATATTGGATGGATATTTGGTTCTATAAAAGTTGGCAAAATTGAGTTGTTTCTGAAACTTAAATAATATGTCTTCAAGACCATTTGATGCTCCTTGAATATGGTTTTTGGGAACCTAGTTCATCTTAAATCAATCAGCCATAAATATTTCCAAGACTTGCACTAGACAACTTCTAGTTTATTAATAATATATGATCCTAAAAATAATTTTGTTTCTTGAAAAACAATCATTTCCATTTATGGTCTGTGAAACCAACCTTTTTTTATCCCCAATGGAGTCACCAAAAATGTTGATGTTTAGATTGGTCAAAATCTCAACTACAACCTCACGAGGATATAAATCCCCCTACATTTTTAAAAAGGTGGTACTCCTCTATGTTTTTTCTTAAATATGTAATTGATGTTCTTGGAATAGAATTTCAAAGGGAGAATGCTAAATAGAAAACCACAAATATTTATTTATTTAGTTTTATATAAAATGGTTCTTGATAACCAGATTTCCCTTTGAGTACAACATTTTCCTGGAAATGGACCAAGCAACTTCTTAACTGTAAAAAAATGAAGAAAGACTTCAATATCAAAATAAACATATTCTCAACTTCATTATAACATCCTTTTGAAACACATGGAAGAAGAAGATGAAACCATATCTTCTCACAAGAAAAAGAGTGAAATGGTGTTGATCACTTCAGAGAACTTTAAATGAGTATTGCATTCAAGACTGACAAAGAATTTGATGAGAATACTCCAAAACTATCATACTATGAAATCCAAAAATATGAAAAATCATGAAAATAATTACCCGAAATAGTATTTTTGGGAGTTTAGTACATAAACAATATTCAACATTAGAAAGAATTTCAGTAAACCGATCGACTATTGCTCAGAAATAAAACACACCAAATAAAATAACTAAACCTTCATGAATCAATTAGACAATCTTGACTTATATTATTATTCATATATGTATGGATGTAAAATACTCATATTTATATTTTTATAAAGATGCCTAGAAGATTAAAATAAAAAACACTCAAAAACTATGTTCGCTCTTTGATATACAAACAAAAATCTTCGAGAGAAATTGTGTAGAAGAAGAAGAAGAAGAAGCAAAAAATGGAGATATGTTTTTCTATTGATGAGATAGTTGGCTGGATGTTGATGGTTGAACAATTCTATCTTGATTATATAACCCCTTCTTTAATGGTGCTCCCTTCTTTTTAAATCTACTCCTAATGCTTCCTTGAAATGATTTTCCCTAGCATTTAGGGTTTCTCGTTCTTCTAGAAGTTTCCCAAATGATTCTTTTTTGGAATAGATATTAAATCATTTTAATTAATGCTTGATTGAATGATTATTAATGAATTTATTTCATTGAAATTCATTCCTCCAAGTGGGGCCCACTTGAACCTTCTATAAAATTTATTTAATAAAATTTTACTTCCAAAACTTGAAGTTCACTTTCTGAAAAAAAATGGACTGTATTTTAATTTTATGATCATGATAAATGAATTTTCATCCATGGAAACCATTTTATAAATAATATTTATTACCCCATGTTTCCAAATATTCATCTTGAGTGAAATTTGGAGGTTTGTGTGTCAACTTATAGCCTCGGTAAGTCGAGGTTCCAAACATATTTCCTAGCATGTCATGAAAAGTGAGACGACTGTTATTTTATTTCTGGAAAGATTGTGGAAAAATTAAGCAATTGAAACATTTCCCATTGTGTTTCTTGTTAAATTACCTTTCCAATGAGGTATCATTTTCCCCAAAAAGACGTATGGATCAAGATTTATGAGATTGGGAAGATCGTTGCTTAACAGTCATAGATTTGTTTCATGGATCAATCGTATCCTTTGATTTAATAAACATTAGTCATTGTTTTAATAAAAATGCATTCCATATCATTCATTTTAAATAAAGGAGCTTATGGAGGACTTAGTGAAACTCTCATGCCTTAGAAATATTCACTCCTTGGTAATATTTTGGTCGCTCAGTGACTTCTCAATCGTCGCCCAATCATCGTCTAGTCACCTTCCATGTGTCTTAGTGTAATTGGTTGCCACATGTCTCAATGTGATTATTTTCCACGTTTCTCAATGTAGTTGGTTTCCACTTGTCTTAATATAATAGGTTAAATATTGAATATGGAAAATATACTAAGGGAAAGTATAACGATTGGGAGAGAAGGTGTGGCACTCTAAGCGAAAAGTTATAACATTCACAAGTTGAAATTTCCACTCACTTACTGCTACAGAATTTACTTTATTACTTTCTGAGAAATTTTAGTGCCCAATTAAAAACTTTGGTTGGATAGATGTCTTTTCCTCCTTGTTGCCCCTCAACCAAGTTTTGAGGAAAAAAAACTTGGTCAGATTTGGCCCACTTTTGGACTTCGACACATTGTTCGAAGAAGGAGCGCCTAGGCTGAGTTGAGATCGCAGATCTCACCCATTTTTTGAGGGATATGTGGACCCAGTAAGGGGTCCTCTAGGTTTTTTGTAACAGGTTTTAGGGGATGTCGGCCCATGGGATTTTCCCATGTTTAGGCCTTATTGTAAGGGTTTGTAAAATATAAGTAAAGAAGATTGTATTGTAAAAGAAACTAGCTAGCTAAGTGCAAGTAGTTCGAGTTTCTTTGTGGAAAGTAATGAATGTGTGTTAAGGCTTGGTGCTTGATAGAGAGTTGGCTCTGTGCCTTGACTGAGTTTTGGAAGGAGGATCTAGGGCTCAGTGCACAGATATCCTATTTGGTGCGAAGCTTGAATCTGTGGCTTAGTGCAAAGGAGAAACTTAATGTAAGATATTGATGAATAATAAAGAAGCGAAGTAGTTGGTGGACGTAGCCCCACACTGGGGTGAACCACACATAGTTGGTGTTCCATGGTTTTCTTTGTGTAATGTTACCTCTGTTATATTTTGCTTAGTTCTTAGATTAGATGTGTAATGGATATGTATGTGTTGTTTAAATGTGATGCTTATGTTAAATGACTAGATCTGATCCACAGTGATAAGGGCTAAGTGTTTAGGGTGCATACTCTTTTGTTATTACTGCGCTAGATATATCTTAGATTATGTTCCGTGATGTTAATAAGGTAAATAAACTAATTCATTTCACTTCCTAAGTGCTAAAATAATACCTCGTGAAGTGTTACTATCATAGATCTGTGTCCCAGCCTGGTTATAGATACCTGCATCATGTAACCCCCCCTGCCTCTACCTCGAGTGAGAATTCACTTGCTTCACATGTGTTTCTGAAAGGGACAATAATCAGGGTTTTTTTGGTGCATTTTTAAGTGCTGAACCCTAGCTCTTCCCCTGTTCTAACAAATGGTTATGTTGTTGTGACCTGAAACTGTGACTGTTGGGAACTGAAGCAAAGAAAAAGAGAATCTCTGTGCGTAGATCTGTTGTTGAAGTGCGCAGTAATCTACTTGTCTTGCGAATATTTGTTCCTAGAGAGTAAGTTGATCTGAAGAAAAGAGGTAAGATCCTAAAGAAGCAAGCTTTGTGCTTTGGTAAGAGAAAGATAAGTGAAATTTTTTGTTTAAAAAGAATGAACCTAAATATGTTTAATAGATTATGTCCTAGTCTAAAGGCTAGGGTGCAGTTGAAAGAAAGAGTTGATTTGAGTAAATTTAATGGAAATGAAGAAATATATGTTATTCCTATGCATAGAAAGAGTTTTTGGACTAATAAGTGGATGCAGGAACCTAGAAATAATTTTTGCAGATTGCAGGTCCAACATTATGATCCTAAGAGAATTGCGCAATACATAAATGGTTGGGGAACATTTAAAAGAAAAAGAGGATTGAAATTATGTTATAATTGCAGAAGGTCGGGGCATATTTCTAAGGAATGTCCAGAGGTAGGCCCTATTTGTCTTTGTTGTAAGGTTATTGGTCATGAGGTTGAGTATTTTCCAAGGATTATTTCTAAAGTTGAAAGGATGAACATGAGACAAGAAAACTATGAAGAAAGTCAAGAGACCAAGGGAATATTATAAAATCATAAAGAGGAAAGGTCAGAGGAAGTTTAGACTACAATATTACAGTTGAAAGAAACGATGGATACTCATAAAGATGTTAGTTTACCAGAGATCCTAAAAGAAAAACAATGCATAAGTGCAAGAATATAAGACTTCGACATAGACTGTGTCTTGGATGAATAAATACAAGTGAATATTGTGACAAAAGAAACTTGGAAAATTTTGGGAAATCCTACTGTGGTACCTTCGTTAGGAAGGATAGGATTGTTTAAGGGAACGATGATAACCCTATGTGGAAGAGCTACTAATGTACCTATTATTTTGATGAGGTAGTTCTTTCGTAGTTATCGCATTGGTTTTTTCATTTTCGACGTTTCGGACCAAACCAATGTGGTCCATCATCAGGAAAATAATATGAGATATGTGGTTCATGGAACATCGACTGAAGAAGAATTTGAAGTCATTAATTTTTCTGGGGAAAACAACCCTTTCCCACTTTTGTTAGGTAAGACTTGCATTGAGAAGGATCAGATCATAAGGAAAGCAGAGGAAGAAGCTACAGAAAATAAAAAGCAAGAATTAAGGGATTTTATAGCTAGAAAAATAGACCGACTAATAGAAGAACGAGAGGATAAGTTGAAGCAACAGAAAAAAGTAACAATGCAAGAGGAACAAAAAGCAAGAGATTTAACTATCGAGCTTGAAAAAATGAAAAAAAGTTTGAAGGACCTATCTATTCAAGAAAGAAGTATATCCACTCAGGAAGTGTTAAGAAACAAGATATTAAGGGCACCTCAACAATGTGAAGCCACTACGCGAGGGGAAAATAAGAATAAAAATGGAAAGAGGATTCCAGAAACAATTAGAGAGAATCAAATTACAGGAAAGAAGGAAAGGAAGCTCAATCAAAAGAAATATAAGTTGGAAAAACTGCAAGAAGCTACAGAGACCAGATGGAAGACTTCATAGATTGGAACCTCACAGAAAGCATCTTCGCAAAATTTGAACCTCGCTGGAACAATAGGTCCACGTAGAATGGGACTTCACCCTGGCAAAGTTATATGACCGTTGGAGCCTCCTCGACCGTTAGAATGATGGTCCAGAATGGTTAGAAAATGAATTTATGGTTTGATGGACTGCTTTTGGACATTGAGACTACACCATAAAGGACAAATTTACATTGATGGAAGCATTTCATGCCTGTTGGAAGATCCATTACGATACCTTGATTATTTAATTCATCGGTCACTGCGTGAGGACCACTTTTTTATACCAGTGATTAACTAAGCCAAGAAGAGAATTTTTCATGTGTCGAGCTGTGCTATCTGAAATTAGACCCTACTTGTCCATTTGTCTACCCCGACCTGTCTATTTAAAATCTAGAATGTCGGGCGAACCTAGTGAACTAAAGAAGTCTGTCGAGGAAGTCCTTAAGAAGCTAATTGATGACAGACCGATATCCAAAGGTATTTAGGCTTCGACAACTAGGGGATTGCAAGATTCCCCTTCGATAGGATGTCATTCTAGCCATGTCAACCCCATGACTAAGCAATGAAGTAATAACCATGATGATCTGGTTAATGCAAAGCAGATCTCGTCGATCCTACCTGATTATATTCCACCTTTGGCTGACGTTGTTAACCGTGGAAAAATTCCCCAGGATTTTGAGTACGCCATGTTCACTGCGTACATTCTAAAAGGTATAAGCATAGTCATGAGTCAGTTAGGATAGATCCTGATATTAAATAACAATGACTTCAACCTAGGATATTGAAATAACTACGCCATGTTGGTGCCCCACCGCTATCTCATGAAGACAAATGGAAAGAAGCCTCGCCTCATCTCACAACCATGTATTAAGGGGATGGTGCAGTCCACCGTGCTGAATGTGATGAAGCTCCCACATTTTTTCCACCACCAAGAGGTTAATGCTTGCATTAAACTCCTCTTGTTGTGCTATCACGACAGATACCTGTGGCTCGACAAAATTATTATTGTGGATCTGACGTTGATCCACCGGATTATAGGCTTAAGTGTGAAGGGACCCGACCCTCAACAATTTTATCCAGGGAAGGCCTTAGACTGTTCCCTGGTGTAGTGCATCAAGGAACCTTACGGAGAAGTCTAAAAATAAAAGAGAGGTTACAAGGTAGCCTCTATATAGGATGGCGCAATGCACCTTGATTTCCAACTTCTAGATGACAATATAGTAAGGAAGAACCGCTCCACATAGGTCACTGGGTTCATGGTGGACCTCACAGGAAAATGTGTAGAGGGCATGCAGATGAACTGGGTTAACTACCTCGTCAATGAGTTGGAGAAGGATTGACGTGAAGCCCAAGACTTGGGATATGAATTCCACTATAGTTGGTTGAACATTTTGATCTCATTTGTGGCTTGGAAAATGCTTGAAGGAGACACCTTCCCATAAATTGAACCCTCGAAGCCATTGGCTAATCATTTTTCCACCTTGTGGTACACCAACGACATAACGAAGTAGTGGTATTCCAATGTTGTGTTTCATGCCTACTATCAGCAGTTAAAGGTTGCCATCGAATCATTCCCGCACATGACACCGCACACCCTGCACTAGTACATACCAATAGAAAAGTTTTGTGCTAATCCTCATTTCATATACATGACTGGGCGTAGAGATGAGAAACATGAAGAGTTACAGTCGTACTACAAAATGAAAGATGAAGATATGGAGAAGATTACAAATGAGTGGTCGGAGGAATTTCTTGTACCTATCGTTGATGCAAAACTATCTGACACTGAGACCATAGGAAGCCCCATAGTCACATGAGTTGATCATGTCAGAAAGTCTAGTGGGACGAAGAAGAAGAAAAAGCAGGAGGAAGTCCAGGATATAGAGAGCACTGAGGAGGAAAATGCGTCTCAATATGATGGGTTTGGATCGCTAGGAGGGGGAGAAGATGAAGAAAAAGGACAGGGAGATAGAGATGAAGGAGAATAAGGGCAAGGAGGAGGAAAAGTTACCACCCCTCCACTTGAGGATCCCCCCATTGGGACAATAACACCGTAGAAGAGGAAGGTTTCTCCAAAGAAACCTTCAACAAGAAAGAAGATGTGCGCTAATAAGCCCCAGTTAGAGGCCACGCTCATTGAGGATGACATCATTCTGGTCCATGGAGCTATGGAGAATTCTTCCGAGGACATATTGCAGAGATATAGAGAGGAGGAGATATATGGAAGAATTGAGAAGGAATTTAAGGAAGTGCAAAAATCTATTCACTTGGTCCACGGAGTACCTACTATGCCATTTGCACATTCCTCATCACAGACTGCATAATTGGAGGATGAATTGACCTCGTTGAGAAGGATTGCAGATGTAATTTAAGCCTGCTTCCAGAAAGCACAGGAAGAGAGGGAGAAGGCTACAGAAGCCTTAAAAAGGGATAAAGACAACTTCTTAGAACAATTAAGAGTAGCACAAGAAAATGTAGCAGCCCATGAAAGAGAGAAAGCAGAGCTTTATGTGAAGCTCCATGATGAAAAATCCCATCTACAAAGGGAAAAGGAGAAGTTTATCGCAGAGCGGGCCATGGTTAAAAACATAGTGAGTAAAGAATGTTAGTCTATGCCATGATTGGCATAGGAGGAGAAAGAGCCAGTCGAAGCTCAAGTAGTGAAGCTCGTTGAGATCATCCAGCATCTTCAAGTCAGGATAACAGAATTGGAGGCCTAAACAGTACCGAGCACCCCGCAGGAGGTATGTCACTAGAGGGAGAAGACCACTAAGAAAACAGTTGCAAGAATAAGATCCATCTCCTCAGAATGTAAGAATTTAAGTGATAAGAGCCTTGAGACATACAAATGCTTCACCGAGGATCCAGAGCTGAAGAAGCTAGAAGCATAGTTATAGGAGGTGCAATAGCAGGAATTTTCAGTGTAGGTGCAGATGAAGCTTCTTACCGCAATGGAAAGAATGAAGAGATCATAGGAGCAGTGTGTAGTACAAAAAAAGATCACTACCCTCCAGGTTAAGATAATGGAAGCCATGCAGAAGCTACAACCTGTGCAAGACAAAGCTTGCAAGGTGTTCAACGAAATTGATGGACATGGCTCACAACTAGATCAAATGGTTGCAGTAGTAGAACAATTCCTGGAAGGGACTGTCACAGAGAAGACAATACAGGAGCTCGTTGAGCAGGAGGCTCAGGCGAAGAAACAAGTCGAGGCAGCTTGAGTTAAGCTTGAGGCCTTCGAAGCAACACTGTCCGAACCTTAGTGATTCGAGATGAGTCACATATGAGTGTTGGGTGCCTGTTGGCCCTTGTCCAAGTTTTGAGGAAACCTTGGTAAGATTTGGCCCACTTTTGGACTACGACACATTGTTCAAAGAAGGAGCGCCCAGGCGGAGCTAAGATCATGAATCTCACCCATTTTTTGAGGGATATGTGGACCCAGTAAGGGGTCCTCTATGGGTTTTGTAACGGGTTTTAGGGGATGTCGACCCATGGGATTTTCCCATGTTTAGGCCTTATTGTAAGGGTTTGTAAAATATAAATAAGGAAGACTATATTGTAAAAAGAACTAGCTAGATAAATTCAAGTAGTTCGAGTTTCTTTGTGCAAAGGAATGAATGTGTGTTAAGGCTTGATGCTCGATAGAGATTTGGCTCTGTGCCTTGACCGATTTTTGGGAGGCGGATATGCGGCTCAATGCGTAGATATTTTGTTTGGTGCAAATCTCGACTCTATGGATTAGTGCACAGGACTAACTGAATGTAATATATTGACAAATAATAAAGAGGCAAAGCGATTGGTGGAGGTAGCCCTACACTGGGGTGAACAACGTATATCTGGTGTTCCATGGTTTTCTTTGTGCAATGCTACCTCTTTTATATTTTGATTAGTGCTTATATTAAATCTGTAATGAATATGTATGTGTTGTTTAAATGTGTTGCTTATGTTAAATGACTAGATTTGATCCAGAGTGCTAAGTGCTAAGTTTTTAAGGTGCATACTCTTTTGTTATTACTACACTAGATCTATCTTAAATTGTGTTCCGTGATGTTAACAAGGTAAATAAACTAATGCATGTCACTTCCTAAGCATTAGCAAAATACCCTACAAAGTGTTACTATCATAGATCTGTGTCCCATCCTGGTTACATACACCTGCATCCTGTAACCCCCCCTGCTTCTACCTTAGGTGAGACTTCACCTGCTTCGTAGGTGTTGCTGAAAGTGTCGGTAGTTGAGGTTTTGTTGGTGCATTGTTAAGAGTTGAACCCTGGGTCTGCCCCTATGCCAACACTCCTCAATACCTTTCTATTTACTATTTGTTTTCTCAAATCTGAGCTCTGAGATGAAAGTTAAGGTCCGAAGAAGTTTATACTGTTTTTCCCATTTTATCCATGTATGCTATAGGTGTCTTCTTTTTCTACCTACACATTTTTAAATACTTAGATTCCAAATATTTCTCCATGGTTGTCTTCTATGGTTCAAAATATTTCCATAAACAACTCTTGATCCCTAAACAAACTTCTGAGCAAGGAGTTATTCCCTCTGGAAGTAAACTCATACCAAAATTTATACCCTTACTGTTTCAATGATAACTTTCTCATAAAATTTTGTTTTTCACCCATAGTAGCTTGTTGTATATCTCTCTATGATTTCTTTTAGTTAAGTTGCTAAATCATAGTTTACTAAAGGTACACTCTATTATCATGGATTTTGATTTCCTAAAAATGTCGTTTAAGACCTCAAAATCACCCCGCAAGTTTAACACCTTCAAAAATCTTGAAAAAATCATAGAAAAATTGTTTGTTTTACTTTTATAACATCCTTTAAATATGAGTTTCTGATCCACTAATCATTTCCAAACCCCACAAATCAATTTCCATCATTGATCGGCAACCTAAGACAATTTGGAGCATTGATTTTCACCACTACATCGACGATCAATGATCATATATTTCTTTTTGTAAATCAACTTTCTCACAGATTTCCCCGATTATCGATCATCATCCATTGACCATTGGTCATTTCTCTTGGAAAACCAATATTTCCCAAAAATATCGCCAAACCCCAACCATCAACGATTGACCATCTCTTCGTTGAAATGGCATGACATGTAGATGATGACATGGAATGACACATCATCCTAAGGTTTCAACTTAGCTGACTTGACATGACATGTGGATATTGATGTGGCATGACACATCGCCCTTCTCTTTCCTTTCATCATTAATTGACCACTTATCTTGGAAGAATTGAACACCACACTAATCCTGCTGATCCGTGATCATCGACCATTAACGATTGGTGATTTCTTTTGGATGCATGAAAATTTCACCAAATTTTGTCGATCCCTAACCATCGGTCATTGGTGATCAAAGATTTCCTTTGGTCGTGTAACATACCCAACCTCCTAATTGGGTACCATGCTCTAATACCAATCTATAATGTACCTCATTACTAGCACTAACAAAATATCTTATATAACTTTGTAACATCCCCAGCTTTACTGCTAGACAATTCCACTCCAAAAATCTAGTGCTCATATCCTACACTATATTCTAATCTGCACAGAAGCACATGAGGTAACATGCACGATCCCAATTTGGATCACTCCACATAATTTTTCCTCTTAAGATACTACATATAATAGTGGAATTAACATATAATACAACTGTGTGCACAATCATTGAATGCACACAAGTATTACTACGTGTGTAACCACTCTAAACACATGATTACTATTGTGTGTGCAACCACTCTAGTGTTGCACGTAGATCTAGTTTGTTTTGTGTGCATGGATCTACTTCCCTGTGCACACAATGATTCCAGCCTCATGTGCACACAAATTGTTTCCCTCTGCACATGACAATTCTATCCTTTCCTCAGAACTCATGACCATTAATACAAAATTAACTAACATGAAACTCAATAACTATCATACTTTGCATGTGCAAAAACAATTACTAAATAACAACATCATTCTTACATGTACAAACAACATCACACAGAATAATGACAATTAATTACGTGCAACGTCATACAGTAAATAAACCTATATTAGACATAGATAATTAAGCATATAGTAAATTAGGAAAGAACATAAGGACACTTGTCTTTTTAGAAGAGGTACTAACTACGCCCAGAGATCAGATGTTTCTCCTAGCCATAGACTTTATTTCTCATAAAATTTTAGCAACAGGTCACCCCCGAGCTGGGGCTTAAACTCCACCAGGTCAAAGAGATTCCTAATTCCATGCTAAGGTCTGATAATCAATAGAATTGTTTAGTCCAAGGTGCCCAACTGTTGCAACTAGCCTACAATCTCTCATTTCCCACATGCTTGTCCCACCCAAGGAAGTGTGACATTCTCTTCTCAGAAATCCTTTGACTACCCCACTTCCCTTCTATGGATTTAAAAATAGTCCAGACATAAAGTATCATAGCCATGCAACTGATGCCCTGCACACCAAAGAACAATTCCTAACAAATATCTCACCTAGAGAGAATGCTCATGAGCCTAACAACCCGCTTCTATGATAGAAAATCTATCACCTGGAGATAATGATCACAGTCTTGATAACCTACCTCTTCAAAAACAAATCTCTCACCTGGAGAGAATTCCCATTGGCCTGACAACCCACCTCTTTGACAATGAATCTCTCACATGGAGAGAATGCCCATGGGCCTGACAACCCACCTCTTCGACAACAAATACTTTGGTTACAAAATGGAAAAACCATTTTACAATATTTTCTCTATAGATAACATAATGGTCATTCTCTGTTCATATGTTTTGAACCTTCCAGTACATGAGAATTGAAGGAATTCCCCAAAGGAATGATTCCCCCCAAAAAACAATACACTAAGGTTCGACCATATATTTGCGTGGTCATAATTAGACATTTATCACCTTCAGAATTAGCTTTATCCATTTGGTGACTCATTCCCATCCCTTGGGAACTTAGGATAAATAAATATTCATCATTATACGTTTTTGGAAATATTAATAATCTATTCCATTGGACTTAAGTCCCCCCTTTTCCCATTTCGGTGGAGTTTATCCCCCCGTCTCTTTTTGTCTGAGTGTTTTGCGCACAACAATGTGATTTTATTAATAACTTGAGTGTGATTACATCTTACAAGGATAGACACACTGTACTTTTTTCATCTTGGCTCACCATCCCAATAATCACACAGGCTCTCTGACCTCTCTCTCTCTCTCTCTCTCTCTCTCTCTCTCTCTCTCACACACACACACACACACACACACACACACACACACACACATAACTCGGTCTGATGGGCACTTCAAGGTAATCCTCGCACACTTACTGAGGTGCACACAACACTATGGAATGTGCACACCTTACCCTTGATGCACAATCCATGCACAGTTACTCAAGTGCACACAACACTATGGAATGTGTGCACTCTTTATTTGTAAAACAATCCTCGTACACTACTCAGATGCATGCAAAATTGAACCAATACTCGATGTCAAAAACTCACAATCCTAAATGTACATTTAGAATTTCATTTACAATTGGGGTTTGGATTAGGGATATTACATTCCCCTCCCCCTTATTTATGCACTATCCTCAATGAATTATATACATAGTACATACAAAAACTTCACAAGTATTCAAAAAGATACAGGTATTATGTCTGCATAGCATCCTCGTGCTCCCAAGTTGGATCATCAGGACCATCCTAGGTCCATTGGACCTTTACTAGATCCATGGATCAATTTTGAGCTATTTGATTTTCCGATCCAATATGCATAACGGTCACACTCGAAAATCACCTTCTGCCTCCACCTGAATCACATTCCAATCAATGACATGATTAGCATTAGGTATGTACTTTTTGAGAAAATATACATGGAAAACATTATGAATACACAAGGATTCAGGAAATGCAAGAATATATGTGACATGACTAATCCTCTCTAGGATTTCAAATGGACCACACTAGGGTGCTTCCATCTTATAACAATTTTCTAAATTTAGGGAATTGTGTCTTACTTTCACTTTCAAGAATCATTGTCACCCACTTTAAACTCTCTATGGGTTCTTCCTTTATCTGCATATATTTTCTGCATGTCTTGGGTAGCCTTTAAATTCCACCTTCTCTTCACCATTTTCTCTTCCATTTCCGTAAGTAAATCTATCCCAACCACTGCGTAGTTTGTTAGGTTGTCCCAACTCACTAGTGTGTTTCACTTTCTTCCATAAAGTTCCTCAAATGGGCTCATCTTTAGAGATGCTTGATACCCATTGTTATAAGAAAAATCAACCAAAGGTAAATATTTTTCCCACTGCGTTGGTTTTTCCATCACATACATTCTTAGCATATATTATATCACTTGATTTACCCTTTTTGTTTTCCCATCTAACTATGGATAATAGGATGTGCTAAAATTCATATTTTTCCTGAATCCTTTGAATATCCCTCTCCAAAAATTTGATGTGAACTTGGGATATCCATGAGACAAAATTTTCTTAGGTACACCATGCATCCTAGCAATTTCTCTCATGTATATATCAACAAGGTTGGTTTCCTTGTGAGTTGACTTCACTGGATTAAAATGGGCAGCTTTAGTAATCTTGTATACCACTACCATAACATAATCATGTTGCTTAGCAGTCCTGGGAAGCTTAGTAATGAAATCCATGGTTACAAATTCCCACTTCCACTCAAGAATGGGAAAAGGATGTAGAAAACCAGTTGGGTTTGTGTGCTCATCCTTGACCTTTTGATATTCAAGACATCTAGCAATAAAATAAGCAACCTCATTGTTACACATCAACTTTTCTCACTTTGATAAGTGTCGCAAATGTCGCATGTTGCTCACAAGTGTCGCAAGTGTCAAGTAAAGCATACTGCCATGATACCAATGTCATACTTATAACGACATTAAGAAGACACTTAAAATGCCTCAAACACTTGATTTGAAGGAAGAGGGATGGTTAATTGAAGTTAAGTACCTCTTGCCACCCGAAAGAATCATCGAATCTAAGGTTTTAGAAGAGAGTGCTCCCCTATATCACCCTTAGGAGCGTTGGCACTCCCCTATAAAGTGATAGGGAGCGTTATAACACCAAACAACCCTTCTGAAAGAGAGCTATGGATTTTTAGAGCACTGACACCCCCCCTAAAGCCTACTAGGGAGCACTATAGTGCTCTGATGGCCTTTTTGAGGGAGGCAGCTTCTGGGAAGCAGTTGATCTGTTGAGGAGAATAAGGGGAAGATCTTTCAATCTTGGAAGGAAGTTGCATTCGAATTCTTGGTTCATCCATGATCTTAGGGAAGATCCCTGACTTAAGGAGGAAAATCCTCATCTTACCCTAAAGATACCTCAAGAGGTTAGGCCTCTCTAAACCTATATAAGTAGGCTCTATCATGGTGGAAAGGAGGAAGAATTGGGAGCATGAAACCTATGATCTCATAGGAAACACACAGTGAACTGGAGGAAAGTAATCAATGAAGTTGTTGTCACACAGATCGTGGATCTTTTGAGCAAGGGTTAGACAAAGAGGACTTGACAAAGATGTCGCATTCGCATCTATGGTTGTAAGTTACTTTTGTCATTGTTCTCATCAATATGACATGCTTGGCCTATTTCTTTCTAGTTTCTGTTTAATCTCACATGAACTTGTCTCTGATAGATAGGCCTATTTCAAGCTAATATCAATAGAGTAGGAAGTGGTTGTACTATTGTTTGTCTACAGAGCTCATCGAGTAGCGAAAGATTGGAGCTCAACTTGGAGTGTGCAGGGACAAACGCTGATAAAAGGTACTTATTTTCTCCTTCCTCCTCATGCATTAGTTTGTATAGATCTGAAAGGAAGTCATTGTCCATGTTAAGCATCTTCTGTCTTAAGAGTTAAGAGTCTAGCTCTCAAGAGGAGATCTACCTGTCCACAGGGAGATTTTCCTTCAACATAAACTGGCGACTTCGTTGGGGAGTATCGAATCAAAACTTTTGGTTTTGATTTTTCCTCATAGACCTTGTCTTACCCTTTGATTGTTTTCAGACCTGGTTCACCCCTTTTTTGATTGATTTCATGTGCTAATTGACTCCTTACCCCATCACACTCATCTTGATTGCCAAAATTCGACCGAAATTTTGGACTTTCTGACATTTTCATGAGCTTTTCAAGCCTGGCACCCCTGTGGCTGTGTTAATAGAGTGCTAGCGCTCCCTGGATGTGTTAGACAGAGCGCTATAATTCTTGGTGCCCCTTACACTAGAGAGCCAACCCTCTTTTGGCAAAAAACCTCTCCAGAATTGCTTTTTGCAGGGTCCCGTCTCCGTGTTTCACTTGTTGAGTCTCTCTGTGAGTCAATGCTTCTTCCCACTGAACTTTGACATCCTTCCTTCTGAGGAATAAATACCTTGTTGTTTAGATTTTGTAGCCTTCTTCATTATTTTTTGAGTTTTTCTGCTGTTGGGAGTCTGAAATCCATGCATTGTTTTTTCTCTCCTTTTTGACTGAGCAAGAAACTCTGGTGAAGGACATCAGAAGTCTACGAATCTCTTCATCTGGTTTTTGTTGAGGTCATTATTCTTCAACATCTCTCTTTGTGTGAAATTGTTGATTTTCTGTGTTTTCTTTTTGCTTCTTGTTTTCGATCACAGCAAGAGGGTGTATTGTTTGTACGCAACCTGCTTATGCTTGTCTGAGTTTTCCTTGATCCAAAAGGATAATTGGTAGAAGAAGTGTCATTTTGAATTGATCATTATTCGCACACAAACAATAAAGAAACATCTTCATGATTGATTTTCATATTAGAAGACATTTCCAAAAAGTTTTAGTACCACACTGGATTTGATTAAAAAATTTTTGTTTGAGGACATTCCTTCTTAGTGTCTGTTAGTGAAAATAACTCTCTCTCTCTCTCCCTTAAATACATATTCATCGAAAAGAAATGATTGCTTATCATCTTTGATGCATTTTTTGTGGATTGAGTCATCATTCCATCCGTTTCACTTCCATGCATCCCTTTTGAGTAAAGAACAACTATAAAATGAACGCTAATTAAAAACTATCTAGAACATTTTCTTTTCTAGGATCCTCCACCAACAATAGACTAGGATTAGTACTTTGGATTATGTTGTGAGCATAACTCTCCAAAGTTTCCAAAACAAACATTAGCATCCTGAGCTAGGGAGAGTCAGATCCAATTGTCGTATAAGTCTGCCTGGGATCCCCCTCTCACATAGGGGTTACGCACGAGGTCGCACTCGGGAAAGTTACGGAGATTATCCCTCCGTGGTTTGACTGATTGTAGTAGTCATATCGTATTATGGAGATCGCTTAAAGGTATACCCACAATGTTGAGTGGAAGCCTTTCAAGTTGATTTCAGGCTAGATACCCTGCCCGTACATTCGGACTGGACTATTGACTGTACCCGCCCAGGGGCTGACTGTGAATTGGTAACCTTAGTGGCCATAATCTTTAGGGTCTTACACAAGGTAACAATGAAGGGAAGTCTCACTGTACCTGGGACATACATTGGTCAAACTCACTCGGGCTCCTTGGAGGGTAAATCCACAATTACTACATGGAAGCTTGCACCAAGGTGAAAGTCCATTAAGCAGGTCGCCATTGTAACTGTTCCACCATATCCCCGCCCCTTATTGACTTGATCACGCGATGTTATATTTCATCACCAACTAGTATGGTCATCGAGAGAAGGTTTTGTTTTCTTGGTTGTGATTCCTAGATTCTATTAGCGTATGCTGATTCTTTTTGGTAGTTGGCCATAGATTTTTTCCATCGACTTTTTTTCGCCAACATCGACCCTCCACGCCATTCGCGGAGGCTACAGGGAATTCCTCCAGAAAATGTGGAAGAGAATACCCATTTACCCCCTCATTCTATGGAGGAATCTCCTCAACAGAGCGAGGTTCACAACACTATAACCTCCCAAGAAGAAGTTCCCACCTCTTTAGAGAATTTTCGAATTGTTTCAGAGTCTTCGGAGGCTTTCCGCATTCCAGAGGGATATGAGAGACATGTTCTCCAACTCAATTCAGCTGGTGAATTTGTCATCATCAATCCTTCTGACGTTCCGACTGGGTCTCATTCAAACCCTCTAGTCGACGACCCCTTTTGGACCGTAGACATTGTTCGAAGTCCACCGCGCATGGTTTAGGATCTTTATGGAACAGGATTAGGTGTCGACGCACCTATCACCTACACCGTACCCTTAAACCATTTTACCAGTACTACCATTTTTTCAACTACACCGTCCTTTGATCCGAAAACATCGTCTGTTGGCCCAAGGTCCACTTTTTCTCTCCAGACGACCCACTCTACAATGGTCGCTCATGTCCTGACTATTCCTGTCGGTAATGTGGTGGTTAGCCAAGCTACAATTGGCACATCACTAACACCTAGACCTTCATCATCTCTCCCTTTTGGGTACAGAGCACTGAATGCTTCCACTGTCACTACTACCCAAATTATGCCTGGAAGTTCTATACCTATACAACAACTCGGAGGAACCGGTCTTGGTGGCTTTAACCCGTTAAGCAGCACCGGTCAGTCGTTTACGTCTGGTTCCCAAATTCTAGGAACTCCACCTCAAGATGGGGGGCATCCTCCCACCGGAGGACAAATTCCATTTGGAGGGAACCCTCATGCTGGGGGGCAGCCTCAATCTGGAGCCTACCATCAACCGTATGGACAAAATGTGTCTACCACACCCAATCCGTGGAATATCCCTTTTCTAGGAAACCCACAGTTCTCGAGGGGACACAATCCTCAAGCTCCACAACAACCTCTTCCCCCTCAAGGGACTCATATATATCCTCCTTATGGACAAATGCCAAATCTGGCTTATAATCCTCAAAACCCATCCGGTTATCCTCCGCTCGTACATGTTTCTCGAACCCCCTCAAATCCTGTGTACCCTAGTCAACACCAACCTTATACAAGAGGACCCACTGGTTACAATTATCCACCTAACCCAGTGTATGGTCCTACTGGTGTTCCTATGCCACACCGGTATTACCCGCAGGTTAACCGACAACTACCTTTGATAGAAACTCTGGACCTCCTAGATTTGTCTCGGTTAACGAATGATCCTATTTTTCATTCTCCGGTTTGGCCAGCAATTCCAACTAAACTTCCTTCTGATATTCCAAAATTCGACGGAAAGTCCGGAGAAGATCCAAACAACCACGTGATGACTTTCCATCTGTGGTGTTCATCCAACTCCCTCATGGACGATTCTATACGTTTGCGTCTTTTCCAATGAATGCTTATGGGTTCTGCAACAAAGTGGTATATTGAACTACCACATGCTTCTTTTCACGATTTCAACTCCCTTGCCATGTCCTTCCTCACACACTTCCAACTACCCATTTGATACGAGACGGGTATTGAACTATTAACCTCCCTTCGCCAGACAACCTCTGTACATATCTCTAATCATATTCATGAATGGAGACAATGACGAAGGTTAATCAAAGTGGTCATCCCTGACCAATTATTAGCGGAATGGTTCACCAAATCGTTGTTACCCCAGATCGCTCGTGATGTTGCTATGGGTGGTGTAGTCATCGAGGAAGAGGCTATTTCTCGAGCTCAGTACTTAGACTTGGTTTATACACAATCTGGTACTCTGTACAAATTGATACCAAATGCTACCCGTGCCACTATTGACCCATCCAAACCGTTGTCTACCTCGCACGCAGATGGAGTCATTGGCTCCGTAAAAAATCAATCTACTTCCCAGTCGACTGGAACAACCCAACGGTCGGCTTCGACGACTACTCCCATTTCGACCACACCCTCTTCTACCCCCCCTCAAACTCAGGTCTTTGAGGTGAATGCAGTCCAATAGACCCCTTCACAACAATCTAGGGGCAAGAAGAGAGAAATAAATAAACCGAAGAAAAACAACAACAATGAACAACCAAAAAATCAACCTCAAACCCCGGCTGCCAGAAAACAACCACAATGGAAACCAAAATTCCCATGTCTCATTTGTGGCGATGATCACTACACTCGAGACTGTCCACATCGTGGTGAAGTGGCCAAGATTTTTAAGGGAAATTCACAACCCGCTGTGCTTACCCAGCCTTGTCCACAGCAACAATCTTTGGTTGCTCAAACCCCCACTCCAGGGGGCAGTTCCAACCAATCCCATGATGAGGCCTCGACAAGTGCCCACATTTACATGTTTAACGGGATTAATCTGACCACTTGCACTACGACGTATGACACACCGATTAAACCTGATAAGCCGAAGCCCACTAACGGTTCCCTACTAGACCCATTACCATCTTCTGTTAGTCCTCTGTCTGCTAGCCCTCTGTCTGGGCCACTTCAGATCGAGAAACCTTCATTTGAATCCATCTTACACCCTCCTAAGAGCATTATCCGAAAATCTACCTTTAATCCTAGTTCACGGGCTGCCCAAAACTTCAACATTGTTGAAGATTTGGCTCAGGAACCATGTGCTATGTCTGCTTTGGAAGTTCTACAACACTGTCCCAGCCAACGTAGAACGTTCTTAGCTTCCATCGGCGCTTTCGATCCTGAGTCATCTAATAACCTCACGTTTAATCTGGATGATCACCAACCTCGACTCTCCCACCAACTAGCTTTTCAGATCAATGTTGTTGTTCACAATCAATAAATCCACCGAACTATCTTGGATGAGGGAGCCTCTACTTGTGTCATGTCTTTAGCTTGTTGGAGAGGCTTGAAATCACCCGCCCTTAAAAAATCCCCTACGATGTTACGCGCTTTCGACGGGCGAGGTTTTCATCCTCACAGACTTTTACAATCCTTAACCATTCAGTTGGGCGGCAAAACTGTTACTATTGATGTCGAGGTGGTCGACGCCCCCCTCGATTACAACCTACTACTTGGAAGAAGTTGGTTCTACGCTATGACCTTCGTCGCCTCATCGGTGTTTCGATGTGTACAATTCCCCCATCAAGGCAAAATTGTCACTATCGGTCAATTAGATTTCTATACACCCGACGCTTGTGCCCCTATCACCAACAACATTCCTTTTTTGGGAGACCACCAAGTTACGTATGAAAGCATTGGTGTTGGCTTGTTTAAAGATTCTAGCCTTATGGGTACCTTCCCTATACCACTTCCACCCACCACACATCGTATTGCCACCGTCAATATTATTTCAACTATGGCTTATCAATATTTGGAATCATCTGACCCTTGGATCGTACCTAGTCCTCTGGAATTCGATGTGCTAGGTGACACCATGCCACTTAGCCCAGCCGAGGCCACATACGTGGCTATTCAATCTACCTCTCCCTCCCCGGACAACACCCATCTATTGGCACCTGATGCCTACGCGATGTTGTCATGGTTGGATTCCCTATCGTCTACAATCGATTACATTTCCCAAATTTTCCCTTCCGGTGAATCTATAATGGAAATGCTTAGTATTGACGATGTACCTTGGGATGACAACCACCATTGATCCTATTTTATTCCACCTCTAGAAGAAATTCACCAAGACATACACTCTATCTTCCCTCCTGATGTTACCAATTCTCCACAATCTCCCATCCTCACACAAGATACTCTTTCTGAGCGGAATATGGGTAATATATCTACTACGATCGTTATTGATATTTCAATCAAAGAAGGCATTGTGGAAAACATTAACCTCGGTGCTAATTGCACACCCGAAGAAGTGGTCTCTTACACCGCTTTGTTTAAAGAATTCCGCGATGTCTTCGCTTGGAGCTACGAAGAAATGCCAGGAATTGACCCCTCGATCGTCGTGCATGAAATCAAGACGTACCCAGGTGCGAAACCTGTTCGACACAAACTCCGCCTGATTCATCCCAAGAAAATCGTAGCTATAAGGGCAGAAGTTGAGAAAATTTTAAAATTTAGCTTTATCTATCCTGTCCCTTTGACAGAATGGGTCTCCAACCTTGTTCCGGTTGCCAAAAAACAAGGGACCATCCGTGTCTATGTTGACTATTGGGATCTAAATAAAGCTTGTCCAAAGGACAACTTCCCTACACCCTTCATCAACCAAATCATTGATAATTGTGCTGGGAGTGTAATCTTCTCTTTCATGGATGGCTTCTCCAGGTATAACCAGATTGAAATTTTACCTGCTGATCAACATAAGACGGCCTTTATCTACCCATGGGGAACTTTTGCCTATCAAAAGCTACCTTTTGGTCTCAAAAATGCTGGTGCTACTTTCCAGTGGGCCATGTCGTACGCTTTCCACGATATCAAGCATATTGTAGAACCTTACCTCGACGACTTACCTACCCACTCATCCAATCAATCAGATCACGTTGATCACTTACGGGCTATTTTCCTTCGATGTCGGTTTTATCGTATCTGCTTGAACCCACATAAGTGTATTTTTGTTGTCGAATTCGGTCGACTCCTCAGTTTTGTTGTCTCTAAAGATGGGATTCGGGTGGATCCCTTAAAGATTAAGGCTATTCTGGCCTTACCCCCGCCCACTAGTTTGACTCAACTCCAAAGTTTGCAAGGAAAAGCAAACTTCCTTCACCGTTTCATTTGTAACTACTCTAAGATAACTAAAGGATTCATGTGGTTGTTGTAGAAAAACACCCCTTTCATCTGGGATGACATCGCTCAACAATCATTTGATGATCTCAAGCATGCCCTGACCCATGCACCTTTGTTGCATCCTCCAGAGTATACAAAGGACTACATCCTTTACTTAGCTGCCTCCACTTCCACTATTACAATGGTGTTAGTTCAAGAGGACCCCAACGGTGAGTAACATGTGATATATTACCTGATAAAGAGTCTATCTTGACCCGAACTCCGATATTCACATGTAGAGAAACTAGCTCTGGAATCCATCATTGTTGTCCAGAGATTTTTCCATTACATCTTACTACGCACCACCACGGTGATTGCGGACTCAAACCCCATGTACCATGTCTTGACACGTCAAGTGCTCGAGGGAAAATACTCTAAATGGAACGTCATCCTTCAGGAATTCGATCTTGAATTTATGAAGTCCAAAGCCAAAAAGTCCCTGGTGTTTGCGAAACTCATCTGCGACCTCCCCCATGCTAATGAAGATATCGAACCTAGAGATTCTCTCCCTGACGAAACTCTTTTCCTCATCAGCACCTCTAATCCTTGGTACAGAGACATCCTCCTTTATCTCCAAACCCAATGCTTTCAGCCTAACACTTCTCGTGAAGAGCGTCGACGTATTCGCCACCATTCTTGTTGTTATCTTATCGTCGGTGACACCTTGTATCGCCGTGGTATTGATACCATCCTTCGATGATGTTTGATTCATGCAGAAGTTGAATGCATTATGAACGACTGTCACCTTAGAGCCTGTGGTGGTCACCTTTCTGGGATGGCCACAGCCCAAAAAATTCTACTAGCCGGCTATTTTTGGCCCTCGATTTTCAAAGATTGTATTGAGGCAGTTAAAAAATGCCCACCCTGCCAAGTTTTTAACAACAAGGCACACACCCACCCTACTACGTTGCACCCCATTATTGCCATCGGCCCCTTCGCCAAGTGGGGTATCGATTTTATGCAATGTAAGCCTACCTCAGCTAGGAGGCACAGTTATATAATCGTCGACGTCGACTACTTTACAAAATGGGCTGAGGCTATGCCTACCTTTCTGAATGATGGTCATACCACAACTCTTTTTGTTTTTAACCACATCATTACTCGTTTTTGTGTACCACACGCCATTGTCACTGATCATGGTGCACACTTTAAGAACCAGATGATGAGTGAATTGCATGCCAAGTTGGGTTTCCACCATGAAAACTCATCCTCATACTATCCTCAGGCCAACGGACAAGTTGAAGCCATCAACAAGGTCCTCAAAACCATGATTCAACGCATGGTAGGGGCAAATAAGACATCCTAGCATCTACAACTTTTCTCCTCTCTCTGGGCTTACCGTACTTCCGTGAAAACCGCAACTGGGTTTACTCCTTTCCAGTTAGTGTATGGCATCGAAGTCGTTTTACCAATCGAGTGTGAAATTCCATCTCTGAAACTTAAAGTAGAACTCCTACCCCATACTTCTGCTGAAGAAGAACGTTTCTTATATCTGACCAAACTGGACGAAACACGTCGTGATGTCACTCTCGTTAACGAGGCACATCAGAAATGGATAAAAAATAAATACGACAAATCCGTCCATCCTTGGACTTTTGCAAAAGGATATTTAGTCCTCGTCTATGACCAGGCTCATGACAAACTAGGGACAGGTAAGTTAGAACCTCTGTGGCATGGCCCTTACATTGTGAAACGTGTTCTGCACAGAGGCACCTACGAGTTAGTCTATTATGATGGAATTTCCCTAGGAGAGCCCCAGAACGGGCTTTACCTTAAAAAGTACTATGCCTAGATCACCTAGCATGTGTACGTTGTACATTATTGTATTTTAGTTTGGTGTGTCTGTTTCTTTTGCGTGCTTGAGTCTTTTCCTTTGCCACTCATAACTGTGCCTTGTGTATTCATGCGCAGATGACGTATTTCTTTCCTATCTTTGTCGGGTTTGCGGATGGCGCTAGTCGACACACCCGGAACATTGCTTTGGCATCATGGGTCATTTACCAATTTGATGAGGTGGTGAGTTCAGGAGGTATTTGCTTAGGACCAATGACTAATAACATGGCAGAATATCATGCTGTCATCGGACTTTTGACCCAAGCCTCCTCCCTAGCTATCTCTCGTATCATTGTTAACCTAGACTACCAACTCGTGGTCTATCAACTCAACCGTATCTACGCTATTCGTAATCCTATCCTACTACGTCTCCACCTACAAGTTCATTGTCTTAAACGAATAGTTGATTACATCGAATACAAACATATCCCAAGAGAACTCAACAATGTTTTGGATTCATTAGCTAATTACATCATGGATCAGTATCTCGCCCATAGATAAGGTTTCATGAAGGAAAACAAATTGTACATCACATGTAAATAAAAACACATCACGTTAAAGACATCATCATTCACAAATCTTGTGGCATTGTAAAAAATTGGAACTGTATATATATACATAGCGTGACTGAAAATGTTTTGATTACATCAAAAAGGTATCTGGAAGAGAAAAATTTTGGGTCTTTACATCCATACAACATCGTCTGACAAGCCATACAAAATATACAATCACCAGAGAGACTCTAATCTCTCTGCACTGCATTATGCTGAGAGTAACATATCGTTGTGCGCACTACATGTCTCAGTAATGAATTAACATTCTATGGCACCCCCACAGTGTGTCTCTGTAGATGTAAAGGCACTTCTCTCCTCTGTAGAGGAGGAATGCCCATCGTGAGGCCTTGAAGGTTTCTTTCAACCTCTCGGAGACCTATCACTGGTGCCCCTGGATCTACTGCAACCTGAACACCCCCGCGACGTCCTGGTATTGGTATCTCGATTGGACGCACTGCTCCCTTGTATGCATGTTGAAAACAATACATCCATTAAAAACTCTTCTACATACCCAAAATATATATATATATGTTAAAAAACTTAAAACAAAAACTAGACAAGGGGTTGCTTAGTCTCTCACCTTACGCATCCCAATCTTCCCCCGCGGGTAGAATCAAATCCATGCTCCTGCGAAAGTCCACCTCGGCATATAGGCAGTATTCTATCCAAAGATATTGGCGTCTCAGCCAAGAAAAGAAGTCACCGGTGAAAAGGAACTCTGACTCTGCCACTAGTCTCAGAGACAGACTAGTCCACCGTTCCATCCGTGGTTCTCCCACTGGTCGTACCGCCAATGCAATCTGAGGCTACATCTGGGGGATGCACTCTAAGAAGAATGAGACCAAGAAAGAACCATATCCGAACTGTTTTTGCCCCATCCTACACCTTGAAACCTGTTCCTTCACATTCCAAAGAAAACCTATGCTCCAGTTAAATAGTGTTGGCTCCAAACACTGTATGCCATAAGCTACCTGTGATCTCGACGCTAGATCTGCACTAGTTCTTCCTGTCACACTCGTGATGGAAAACAAAATAGACCGAAGGGGTAACTCTCTGATATCTTTGATGGGGATTCTACCCCCCACCAGTCTTGCCCCTGGGGCACAATAAAGTGCCAGGTACACACCCACTTGCTCTGGAAGCGCCCCCTGTCCGGAAAAAGCTATAGGAACCCCTCTTTTCGAGAGGCTAGTCAAGAAATATACATCTTCCAACTCGATGGTTAGAAGCTGTGTTCCGATCCGAAACCCTTTCTCTGTGACATCCCATAAGATGATTATATACTCAAGCAGAAGAATCTCTTTCTTCATCTTTTGCAATTTGAAGAATTTCAGAAGGCCACAAGCTCTCAATTCGGCCCGCATGCGAGGACTCCGCAAAGTAGCCAAATCATCGAGCTCATGCTCTCGTTCCTTCCACTCAATCATGGTTGTTGCCGCAATCACCTAAAAACAAAAAAAAAACAAAGAATTTCATTATTCAATTTTTCGGCAATTTCTTAAGCAATTTAAAAACTTGAAATCTATTGCCCACACTATTCAAAAAGGACTAGGCCCTCCTTTTATCACTCAATAATCATCACGCAACAATAAAACGTTTTAAAATTAAAATAATTTTCATAATGGTTGCGTGGGCATATTTTTGAGTTTTTTATGGATTCTTTGACAAAAACGACCTATCTACTCAAGTGTCAAGGCATTGGCATCTATTCTATCACCCTCTAAAAACGTTTTTGCAAACAAATGTCTTTTTCCCACCATTTTGATTAAAGGCCGATTTGATCTTTTTTTGGAACGACCTAGGGCTTCGTTTTTTAATTTAAATATTTCTGTGAAAATGAATATTGAACCATGTAATTGAAAGAAGGGGAGATGAAGATCTACCTGGTCCAAACGGCGAGAGAAATGGTCAACCGTAGCTCCGGTATCAAGCAAAACAAGATCCACCTCCAAAGTGAGAATCTCCACTGCTACAAATCCTTATGCAAATGAAATGGTAAATGAAGATTTTTCTTGTATTACTATTTATAAATTTCCATTTTTTATAAGGTATAGTTATTTGTGGGTTTCCTTGACAATATAATGGCTTCACTAAACCTCTAGATTGCAGTTTTGACACTATAGATTTCCAAGCAGTTCTGATCGTTTGTTTACCTTGTCACATTCACGAGCATAGTCTTAGTTCATTCTCAAGCTCGAGAATATAAGAATGCACCAGGTAGACTTTTATCTCTTTTTCAGACCCATATGGACACACGAAAAAGGAACCCCCTGGAGTCATCTTTAAACTCTTTTCGAACTCTCTAAATATGAAAAGATCGTCGAATGATCTTGCTTCCTTTCACACTCGTTATAAGGTTCGAAAGGGCGTCTTTTGAGTGGTAGTTTATCTCTTTTTCGGCCTCGTGAGACTGACTGTACGAAAAATGAACTGAGAGAGTTCTCTTTTAAGTTTTTTTCCAGAATCTATAATCATGAAAAACCTTCGAGTTTTCTGTCTTTGGACTCGCTAAAATGAACATCGACAGGCCCGTACGGGACCGAACCCTTACTTCTTCTAGTTCGTTAAACAAAGGAAGAGAAACTTATTGAAGGTGAGTTATATCGAGCATGTGTTACCCTCCTCGAGCTCGTTAAATTAAAAAGAGGTACTCGTCTATCTGGATGGGGGGGGAATTTGAAATAAGCAAGCCAAGCAGTCTCTTGAGAACATTACCAAGCAATTCTTAGAGTCTCCCTTGAACACAACACTTTGTATTTTGCATGCATTTTAATCCATTGAACCTCTGCACTGAGCCAATCCTTTGAGTTTCTTTCACTCCTTTGGGTCACCTGACGTAAGTCATAGCATCCACTGCAGCATAAAGTTTTAGTCCATGTCATGTTTCTGCTGTTGTGCCTCAGTGTTCAAGGGAAGTATCTGCCTCGAGAGTCAGCCATCACAAATATATTGTCTCGATACCCATGTCAGTCCATGTTCATGTGATCTACCAATTACATCTCTGTGTCTATTTCGTGTCGTTGATGGGGGATACATCAAGGCCCTCCCTCGACGAGTCTATTCCTGTCGACTTCAACACATTATCCAAGAACTAGGCTTAGAAACCAGTTAGTACTTTGGGAACTGCATGCCTCAATGGCAGGCCTCCTCACATCCGACAACAGGTTTACACCATTGACCTCTAATCGTATGATTCCATAGATGTTCGACTCCAGCTCATCCATTCACATTTGTTGGAATGTACTAGGGTACCTTGGGAATCATTGACATTAATGGTGATCTCCCTCGCGCTTGTTAACGGTTTACATCATTGATCGGTAATCAAATGGTTTTTGCCATGTTCGACATCAAGACATCTATTCACATGGTTAGATTCGTACTACATCGAGATCGGTAAGAAGACCCTGGGTTGAGTGATCACTTTGATATGTAATTTGCCCAGGTTGCAAAGGATTTTTTCTTGAACAATGACACATATATTGTTACATAGATCCACTTTGTATTGGTCGTGGCTATGTCTTGTCATCTCATAGATCCACTGTGTATTCTTCGTGGCTATGATCAGTTCAGGTCATCAGAGTATATATCCACACTGTATCCTTGGTGGTTATACCTTTTTATCAATACAATTATGGATCCGCAGTGTATTTTATGGTGGCCATATCTTGCAAGTCTTGATCACCCAAGCATAGGTATGCCTACCTTGGGTTTGAAACATGTCATAATATTTGTTGGATGTTTTTGTGCGGCTTCTATCAGGTTCTCTGTGTTTATACCCTTTCTTGAAAGTCTACAAAGCATTTCAATTATCAATTCTCATCTTCTAACTTCATACTTTGGGGGGCAATCTGTTACACATCAACATTACTCACTTTGATAAGTGTCACAAATGTCACATGTTGCTCACAAGTGTCGCAAGTGTCAAGCAAAGCATACTGCCATGATACCTATGTCATACTTATAACGACATTAATAAGACACTTAAAATGCCTCAAACACTTGATTTGAAGGAAGAGGGATGGTTAACTGAAGTTAAGTACCTCTTGCCACCTGAAAGAATCATCGAATCTAAGGTTTTAGAAGAGAGCGCTCCCCTATATCACCCTTAGGAGTGTTGGTGCTCCCCTATAAAGTGCTAGGGAGCGTTATAACACCAAACAACCCTTCTGAAGGAGCGTTATGGATTTTTAGAGCGTTGATGCCCCCCTAAAGCCTACTAGGGAGTGCTATAGCACTCTGATGGCCTTTTTGAGGGAGCGCTGCCTATTCTAGGCAGCAGTTGATCTGCTGAGGATAATAAGGGGAAGATCTTTCAATCTTGGAAGGTAGTTGCATTCGAATTCCTGGTTCATCCATGATCTTAGGGAAGATCCCTGACTCAAGGAGGAAAATCCTCATCTTACCCTAAATATACCTCAAGATGTTAGGCCTCTCTAAACCTATATAAGCAGGCTCTATCATGGTGGAAAGGAGGAAGAATTGGGAGCATGAAACATATGATCTCATAGGAAACACACAATGAACTGGAGGAAAGTAATCAGTGAAGTTGTTGTCACCCGGATCGTGGATCTTTTGAGCAAGGGTTAGACAAAGGGGACTTGACGAAGCTGTTGCATTCGCATCTATGGCTGTAAGTTACTTCTGTCATTGTTCTCATCAATATGACACGCTTGGCCTATTTCTTTCTAGTTTGTGTTTAATCTCACATGAACTTGTCTCTGATAGATAGGCCTATTTCAAGATAATATCAATAGAGTAGAAAGTGGTTGTACTATTGTTTGTCTACAGAGCTCATTGAGTAGCGAAAGATTGGAGCTCAACTCGGAGCGTGCAGGGATAAATGCTGATAAAAGGTACTTCTTTTCTCCTTCCTCCTCATGCATTAGTTTGTATAGATCTGAAAGGAAGTCAGTGTCCATGTTAAGCGTCTTCTATCTTAAGAGTTAAGAGTCTAGCTCTCAAGAGGAGATCTACCTATCTGCAGGGAGATTTTCCTTCAACACTCATTTTTCATGCATGGCCAATAGTATTTTTTTTTTACCGTTTCAATTGTTTTCTAGTAGTCTAGGTGCCCAACATAAGGAAATTTATACATCTGTAACAATAACATATTTTTCAAATCTTGATCACTTAGCACATAAACTCTATGCCTATACATGAGGATTCCATCGTCTTTTAGCTCATAACCTTCAAATTTCTGTTGCAATTTACATTGCTGTAAATTTTCCTTTATGTTCACATAACATTGATCTGATTTGGAAACATATAAAATTCTATCACACAAATATGGTTTGTACATGCTAATGGTTGTAGCATGCATATCATGCACCCTCTTGTTGAGTGTGTCAGCCACCTTCTTCTCATTTCCTTTGATATGCTTGATATCAAAGTCATATTCACTAAGGAATTCTAACCACCTTATTAGTTTGGAATTTAAAATTAGTTGTCCAAGAAAATATTTCATACCACTATGGTTTGTCCTCAACTCAGTTATTTTTCTTGTGAGGTAGTGCCTCCACATATTCAAGCCATGCACTATGGCTTCCAATTCCAAATCATGAGTAACATAATGCCTTTCGTTCTCTTTTAATTTCCTTGATTCGTAGCATACCACATTCCCATTTTAGCTAAGGACTCCACCAATCCCTTCCTTGCATGCATTTGTGCACATGTCGAAGTCTTCATTAGGATTAACAATTCTTAAAATTTGTGCATCTGGCAACAAACTCTTCAAGTATTGAAAAATACTTAGACAATATGGAGTCCATTCAAATAACACACCTTTCTTTTGCAAGGATGTGATTCGGTGCGTAATCTTTGAGAATCCTTCAATAAACCTTCTATAGTACCGTACAAGTCCCATGAAGGACCTCACCTCTGCGACATTCCTCGGTGTTGGCCATCCTTCAATGTATTTTATCTTCTCCAAGTCCAAAACTATCCCTTCCTATGAAATGATATGAGCCAAGTAGTGAATATTCCTCTGGTAGAATGAGCACTTGCTCAAATTTTCATACAATGTATGTTCTCTCAATACTTGCAGCATCATCCTCAATTTTTGCTCATGTTCTTCTTAAAAAATTGAGTAAAAAAGTATGTCGTCCAGAAATACAATGACAAACTTATCTAAGTATTCTCATAAAATATCATTCATCAAACAAATGAAGACAACTGGTGCATTTGAAAAACCAAATGACACCACTGTGAACTCATAATGTCCATACCTCGTTCTGAAAACTATAGTGTTGATGTCTTCTTCTTTAATTCTCACTTGGTGATATCCAAATCTAAGATCAATAATTGAAAATATATGTGTGCCCCTCAGCTGGTCAAAGAGGTCATCTATCCTTAGCAAAGGATACTTGTTCTTTATTGTTACTCTGTTCATCTTTCTGAAGTCAATGCAAAGTCTCAATGTACCATCCTTCTTCTTCATAAACAATACTAGGGCACCCCAAGGTGACACACTTGGGCATATATACCCCTTCTTCAGAAGCTCTTAAAGTTACATCTACAATTCCTTCAGCTCTAGTTTACTCATCCTATAAGGAGTCTTGGATACAGGAGCTTCTCTAGACATCAAATTTATAGATAAATCAATATCGCTTTTTGGTGGCAACCCCGATATTTCTTTAAAGACATCCTCAAATTATTTTACTACTACACAATCTTATATATATATATAGTTACAACTCTTGGAATGCCTTGAACTGTTATTGAATTTCCTTCCTCATCCAAGCAAGTAAATGCCTTATTGTAACAGTCTACAATGACATGATGTTGATCCAACCAGTCCATACCAATGAGGCAATCATAAGAGCCCAAACGTGCGATATTCAAATCAACTTGTGTTCTCATCCCATTCATATCCATTGGACATGCCTTCACTATCTCATTAATTCTCCTTTTTTCTCTTGTAGCTAGCTGCACCAACCAAATTTTTCCAAGATTGCTTCTTGGAAATTGGAATCTTTCCACCATCTTAGGATCTAGAAAATTATGACTAGATATTGAATCAATTAAAAATAGAAATGGGTTTATCATTAATATTACCTTCCACTTCAATCATGTGCAACTGAAACTCAACTTTCTTGTTATATAGGGTTATGTAAATCCTCGGTACATTTCTACCCATGTTTTCCACTGTCATAGCTTGTTGTGAATTGTGAACAATCCTCAATTTTTCACCTCTGTGAGGGAAATCTGTATATATGTGGTCTCCCCCACAACCCCAACATTGAATAGGTGGTTTCCTTGGTCTTTGTCCCATTGTCTCAGTCATTCTGGGCTCCTTGGGAGTTGGTTGTCCTTGATAAGTATTTCTAAAAAATGGTGGCTTAGTCCCCTTTTTCGTTTGTTCTATATTTTTTTTCTTCTTGTCTTCCCAATCTTGTTGGAAAGTCAATCTTCCCCTTTGTTGATCATAGAGACATTTATCTCACCTTATGGTTTCCTCCAATGTCTTGGGGTCATCATACTATATCTTGTCACTGATAAATGATGGCATCCCACTCAGGTACCTCTAAATTTTAACTTGCTCATCCTTGATGAATGCAATGTATTTTAGAAACTCTAAGAATATTCTTTCATACTCATAGATTGCCATACTCCCAAGCTTGAGTTCAAATAACTCCTTCATTTTCCTATCATAGTATCACTTGTTTAAGTATTTCTTTTGAAAATATATTTTAAAATCTCTTCAAGTAACTTTCTTCTCATCAATGTGTTGCACTTGCACAAACTAATCCCACCACATTGATGTCTTTCTCTTTAGCTAATAGATGGAAAATATCCCTTCTTCCTGCATAGAGTAATCATGTAGATGGAAGTACTTCCTCATGCCTAGTAGGTAGGTCTCCACATCTTCATCCTTCTTGTGCTCACCATCAAAGGTAGGAGGCTTGATCTTATTCATTTCTCCCTGTAGCTAGTCCACTCCAGTCCTTCTCTTATGCTTTCTGATAGGATATGGACTTGAGATACTGCAGAATTTCCTAAATGAATGCTTTGGTTAGTGATGGTGATTGTTGTCATCACTTCTTGTTTTTCTTATCTCATCATGAGATCTACTACTTATTGACTTGCTTGACTCTGTCTTCTTATCCATTTTTTTTCTATTATGTCCAAGCTTTGCATCAAATTGATAATGAATTCATCTTGTTGCTCCTTGGATTTCATAAGCCTCTCATGATCATATTTATAGCTTTGGACATCTTTTTGCAACCCCTTTATGGTTTCTACCAAGTTTATGTTCTCTTCCTTGCCTTCTTTATGCTCATTGGAGTTTATACTATCAATACCCATATTGATATAAAAACCCATGAATTCATCATCATGACTATAATTTGTCTGTGCATCTTCAATGTTTTTGACTCTCTGCACTGATTCCATCCTGATCTAATCGTTGTTAATTCTACAAAATGTGCAGGAAATAAGGTTTGTTAGATGAATTCATGCAACAACTTCATGAAAACTCTACACCATTTTGTCAGAATCCTTTCTTTTGATTTCTTGGATGATTTTAATGTCCCAATTCAAAAAAATTGGGTGAGTAATTGGATTCCTCTATCAAAACATTTCCTGTCAACTACTCCCTTGCGCAATTCTAAGTCTTGCGCAATAAATTATTGTCATTTGGAATTCACCGAAATACCCTTTTCCTCTTTCTTTCTTTCTTCTAAATCCCATGTGCACACACTAGTATTCAACATGTACCAATGCGCGATGTCAATATTCAACATTTACACCGCGTATCAATATTATGTATGCATCACCATTTTTTCTCTGTGGAGCTCCAAATTTTAGTGCACGCACCCGTGCACCATTTTTTTTTTTGCATTTCCAGTGTTGCACCTCGCAATGTCAAAACTTAGTGCACACACTTGCACATTCTTATTTTATGAACATCATGGTCACACTGTAATTCCAAATTTGTCCACTTACCAGTTCGAATTTTTGTCTTAAGTAGATACTTAGCCCATGCAAGCTCAGTATTGAAACTGGGCTCTGATAACAATTTGTAACATAGTCAACCTCCTATATAGGTATCTCAATTTGTTACCAATATGTAACGTACCCCTTTACTAGAACTAAAAAAAGCTATGATATCATTTTGCAACATCCCTAGCTTTACTGTTGAGCAATTCCATGCCAATAATCTACTGCAGAGATCCTACACTATACACTAATTTGCGCAGAAGCACATGAGGTAACATGCACAATCCCAAGATGGATTTCTCCACACAATTTTTCCTCTTAAGAAACTAGATATAACAACGAAATTAACATATAATATAAATACGTGCACAATCATGTAGAGCACATAAGTATTACTACGCATGTAACCACTCTGAACTCATGATTACTAATTTGTGCGCAACCACTATGGCGCCACACATAGATTCAATTCTCTTTGTGCGTGTGGATCTACTTCCCCATGTGCACAATGATTCCAATCTCATGCATGCATGGATTATTTCTCAGCGTGCACGAAAATTCTATCCTTTCCTTAGAACTCATGACCATTAATAAAAAAATTAACTAATAGGAAAGTCAATAAATATCATACTTTTCATGTGTGACAACAATTACTGAATGACAACATCATGCTTACATGTACAAACAACAGCACACAAAATAATGAAAATTTATTACATGCAACGTCATATAGTAAATAAACCCATATCAGACATAGACAATTAAGCACGTAGTAAATTATACAAGAACATAAGGACACTTATCTTTTTATAAGAGTCACCAAATGCACGTAGAGCTCAAACGTTCATCCGATCCATAGACTCTGTTGCTCAAAATATTTCAACAACAGGGCACCCGTGAGCTGGGGCTTAAACTCCACCAAGGAAAAAAGATTCCTAGTGCCAGGATAAGGTTTGATAATCAACAGAATTGTTCAATCCAAGGTGCCCAAATGTTGAAACTAGACTACAGTATCTCATTCCCCACATGTATGTCCCATCTAAGGAATTTTTCCCCTTATTTTCTCAACATTCCTTCGGCTACCCCAATTCCCTTCCAAGGCTTCAACAACAGGCCGGACAGGAAGTCTTAAATTCCTATAACTAATTCCCAACACACCAGGGAACAATTCCTAGCAAATCTTGCATCTGGAGAAAATGCTCACAGGCCTGAAAAACTGCCTCTTCGACAACAAATCTCTCACCTAGAGAGAGCGAACATGGGCTTAATAACCCACCACTTTGAAAACAAATCTCTCACCTGGAGAGAATGCGCATGGGCCCGACAACTCGTCTCTTTGATAATAAACAATATGGTTACAAAATGGAAAAACCCTTTTACAATGTTTTCTTTATAGATAAGGTAGTGGTCTTGAGGATATTTTTTGGATATTCCATAGTTTGTGCCGTTTTATCATCAATGTTTTGAATTCGAATTGGGATTCATTTTCAAGACTAATCGTCAAATATGAAATCTTATTGATCTACTCAATTAATACTTGAGATGCAGGACAATTTTTAGAATTTAAACATATCGGCTATCATAAACCCTAATTTTATGACCTAGACAAAAAATAAAATAAAAACAAACAATAATAATTATTAATATCCATAATAATTAATAATCATTCCTCATTTAGATGGTCTCACCATTCTAGCACATCATAAATGACTAAATTCCCTAAAGGATTGAGTTCCCCCCTAAAATACTCTAAGGTTCGACCATATATTTGCATGTTCATAACTAGACACTTTTCACCTTCAGAATTAACTTTAGCCACTTGGTGACTCGTTTCCATCCCTCGAAAACTTAGGATAAATAAATATCCATCATTATACTTTTTCAAAAATATTAATAAAATATTCCCTTGGACTTAAGTCCCCCCTTTTCCCTTTACAGTGGAGTGTAGTCCCCCGTCTCTTTTCATCTAATTGGTCTGTGTGAAATGATGTGATTTTATTAATAACTTGAGTGTGATTACATTTTACAAGGATAGGTGCACTAGCCTTTTTACATCCTGGATCACCAGCCCAATAACCACACAGGCTCTCTGACCTCAAATAAATACACACTCACACACACACATATAACTTGGTTTGATGCACACGTCAAGATAATCCTTGTGGACCTATTCAAGTGCACACAACACTATGGAATGTGTGCACCCTACCCTTTATGCACAATCCTCACGCACTAATCAAATGTGCGCAAAACTAAACCAACACTTGGTGTCAATGACTCATCAACCTAAATGTACAATTACAATTTCATTTACAATTTGGGTTTTTATTAGGGATATTACATGCCGAATGAAACTCTTTGCCAAACTCACTGATATGACCATTGGCCATCAATAAATTCTTTTGCCAAACTCCAACACTTAGAGATTTCGACCAAATCCTAAATAAATTTGGACCATTAATCTATCATTCTTAATGATCTCGGTCATTGACACATCAAAATCTTCCCAACTCTGTCAATGAGTCTCAACCATCTATTTGCTCTATTTTCCAAGCTCTGAAAGAAAACTGTCGATCGACTCCAACTTCCCAAAGGAAGAAAATGAATCCATACAGTCAATTCTCTTTCTTTGCAAACATTGAAAACATATCTTGGCTATTGATATACTCCCTTTGAAAAACTTTGAAAACCTTATAAGTTTTGAAAGTTATCTTGGATATTGATATGCTCCCTTGGCTATTGATATGCTCACGATGAATCTGGGTCGTTCATCTTGAGATCAATCGCAATATCGTCTGTCGATTCATCAAACTCTCTCAAATTCTATAACGATCATTAAAATGTGAAATTGAATATTCCAAGTTGAATTTTAACTTTGCAACTCTACATATTTACTCCATTAAACCTCTCTTTGAAGGTTACAAGGAAAATCTGACTTGAATTTGCTCACGAATTTGGGAATTTTGCTCTAATTTTTCACCATTTTTTCCCCAAATTTACATAAACGGAAATCTATAATAGTGATTTTTTCCAATTCGCACTCATACTAGCCCATACAATCCCAATGTTTGAATTAGAGGCTCTGATACAATAATGTGACATTCCCCAACCCAACTGAGGTCCATTACATGCAAAAATACTCATAGAGATTAAAAAAAATTTCTAACTAAATTCTTGTAGCTTACCAACTATGAATTACAACCAGATTTAACTATTGTTTGTTACCATTATTGAAATGCATCTACAACATGCTAAAAATGACATGAATGCAACTTAAATAACTCAACAAAACAACATATAAATTCTTATTAAAAACATAGTGGATGCACAACAATTTAACTCATAAATACAACAAATAAACAAATAAAACACTTATGTTTTAATTAAGTTGGGAAACCAGCTGCTTGGGATGAATTTTACTTCCAACCATATACTTGATGTTCCATATCTCAATAGAAATTCACCCCCGAGTTGGGGCTAGCCATCCACAAAATAGGGTGGTCTCTCATTGTCCACTCACAACTTAGAAATCCCACAACCCATTGGTATTCTCCTACAACTATCTTCCTCTTGACCTTCCCAACCCAAGGAATGTACCCCATTCACTGATCCTAGTCCCTCGAGTGTCCCATTCATTTATCGGGGTCTTTCTGGCACATGTAACCGAGAATCTCTCTACTGAGAACTCAAGGAAACTCATTGCCAAGAAATCTACCGACAAACAATAACAAACACTTGTTGTTACAATGCAACTCATACAATAGTTCACTCTTTAGGCCTATAAACTTGGATCTTTAGTCTTTTGCTCCAAAAACAATCCATCATGCTCTTGAATTCACCCTCCATGGTTGCTCTAGATCCAAGATCTTCTTCTGTACTCTCTACTTGTTGTTCATGCCAAACGCTAAATGTCTAAAACTGTTTTCATAGCCTATACAAATTTCCTCTCTTTGGCTTACATTAACTCACACACTTCCCCAAACTAATCGTACTCATCCCCCATGCTCCCAATAACTATGGGATGTGACTTCTGAGACCCACCCTCTTACATGCATTTAATGATTGGCTTTGGGGACACTCAATCAAAAAAATAGATTTCAATACATAATGATAATAAAATTTAGGAATGTAGGTGGAATTAATAGACATGAGTAATTCCCCCTTTGACCCCTCTCTTAGACATTCTCCTAGACCCTCCCCTCTCTTGTGGATTGATTCAACCCCCATTTTTGTCCATATCCCCTAGTAGTTGGCATCACATTTTATTATTAAAACTTAGAAATACAATTCGCATATGCATCGCTTGGTCATGGCCACACATTATCTCTACATTAAGAATTAATTAAATTGGGGATTATAGTGGGGATGTTACAAAAATACAACTTACAAACCAAAAAGAGTATAATTAAACATGTTACAACTACAAACATCCCCAAAACAAAAGGGTTGTCACATTCTATTTAAAAGGGAAAATAGAAGAGATTTTCAAATTTCCCAAACAACATTAGAAGGATATATGATCTCTTAGACAACAAAAGGTTTTGAAGGAGATAAATCTTACCCTTGTTTGATATTAAGCTTGTTGGAAAAAATCTTGCATGGTTGGCACATTGTATAAAACATAAAAACATGAGGAATAATTTATCACTGCGTCAAGAAGTAAAAATCCTGCATAATTGATTAAGTGGGTTCTCCCTCCATCTATGTAACTAGTATGATAACAAACATCCATAAGAAACTATGAAAATAATGACTCTAAAGAAACATGTTGTTGATAAAGATGTTGTTTGTTGAACTAGTAGCTTATGCTAGTGTTTTTACCTCATCCAATGTGTGATACCAAGAATGTTGTTGTTAAAAAAAAAGGTGGAGAATGTTGCATGGATGAGACCAATGCATAGCCAAAAAAATACTAATTATATTTCATTTATGAGCCAATTGAAAAGATATGATGACTAATTGAGATTGAAAAGATATGATGACTAATTGAGATTGCAAGCTCAATGGTATAGTATGCATAATAACATTGATCTTTCTCAAGTAATAAGATCAAGAGTAATGTCTTGAATATAAATTTGTGATAATTCCATTTGTATTGGAATGACGAGCTCAATATTTGTATAATATGCATAATAACATTGATCTTTTTCAAGTAATAAGATCAAGAGTAATCTCTTGAATATAAAGTTTTGATAATTCCATTTACAAAATTTCTAGATGTTTTACAATATTGTATAGGAAGGATCCCAATGACTGATATTTAAAAGCCCAGGATCAATTGGAAATTGTTATCATATGAAAAAGGATTAAGCACATAAAAAAAAAGGAAAAATAACCACAAGAGAAAAACATATGCATAAAATAGTGATAAATAATCTATCCAAAATTAAAATCTCCCCAATAACGAATCAACTCTATGATATTAAAAAACAAAAAAAATAACAAAGAAAAACTATCCATCTTTCACCATCTCCAAGAAAATGTAAAACAATATAAAAAAAACAATAATATTAGAAACACAAAAATAAAAATAAAACCATCCTCTGCCATCTCCAAGGAGTGGCAGGAATATGGAAAAAGAAGCCAAAAGCAAAAAGTCAGAAGAATGTAAAACTGTACACAATACCACAACAAGATAGGAAAAGTGAACATGGGAAAGAAGCCAAAAGTGAAAAGTCTAAAGCATGTAAAGGTGTAACACAACAACATAAGGAAAGTGATTAAATTTTTAGGATCACAAGGGAAAACCATGAAAAAGACTGATCATGCAATCTAAAGGTAAAGTCACATGAGCGGGACTCCATAGAGTGACTAACTTTATTAGATAAGGTAGATACGAATAAAAGGGTGGACAATGCCAAATCAATAAAGTTTACACTTTAGTGGGTAGAAAGATGGTCAACAATATAACGCCAAGCTAAGAAAATCTGATAAAGGAAAGACAATTCTAAGGGAGAAAATTGATATCAAACTTTAATTTTATTATTTTAATACAATTTTAAGGGAGAAAATTGATATCAAATTTTAATTTTATTATGTTAATAAAAATAATAAAAAGTTTAATAGAAATAATAAGAAGTAAAATCAAAACTAAAAACATAAAAAAATTGATTATTTTAATAATGATATTAAAAGCTTCAAACATTTTCCAATTTAATAGAAATATCAATGTTCTTCTACATCTTAAATAGAAAAATCTAATAGTAACATCAATATTCTTCTAAATCTTAAATAAAAAAATCAATCAAATTTTTTCTAAATCTTAAATAAAAAAAATCAATCATTTTCCAATCTAATAGCAACATCAATATTTTTCTAAATCTCAAATTGAAAAATCATTGCCAAATAGGTAAGAAGACTTAGAACATTTATGTGCAATTCTTTAAGTAATAAATAAGATTACAAAGAGAAAAACAAAGCTTTATTGAAACACTAATTGTAATTATTGAGCATGCATATAAATGGAATACGCATAAATACATTTTCTTAAATATTAGTATTCCTTGTATTCAACATAAATACAAAAGCCTTTAATGTTATTGATATTAAATATCTTATTGATATTAAATATCTTATATAATGTATTATTAATTTGTAGTTATCAAAAATATTAAAAAACAAAAATACTATGTAAAAAAAGTCATAGCATTTATGTGCAATTCTTTAAATAATAAATAAGGTTGCAAAGAGAAAAACAAAGCTTTGTTGAAACACTAATTGTAATTATTGAGCATCATCATTAGAAGAGTTTGTATGCATATAAATGAAATAAGCATAAATTCATTTTCAAAAATATTATTATTCCTTGTATTCAACATAAACATAAGAACTATTTTCTTAAATATTATTATTCTTTGTATTCAACATAAATAAGAGCCTTGTTAGATTAAACATAATGTTATTGATATTAAATATCTTAAATAATGTATTATTAATTTGTAGTTATCAAAAATATTAAAAAAAAACATTATGTAAGAAGAGTCAGAGCATTTATGTGCAATTCTTTAAGTAATAAATAAGATTGTAAACAAAAAAACAAAGCTTTGTTGCAATACTAATTGTAATTGTTGAGCATCATCATTAAAAGAGTTTGTATGCATATAAATGGAATACGCATAAATACATTTTCTTAAATATTATTATTCCTTGTATTCAACATAAACATAAGAGCCATTTTCTTAAATATTATTATTCCTGGTATTCAACATAAATACAAGAGCTTTGTTAGACTAAATATAATGTTATTGATATTAAATATCTTATATAATGTATTATTAATTTGTATTTATAAAAAATATTAAAAAAAAAACTTTAACCTTAAATTAGATTTTTTAGAGTACAACTATAAGTCAATAATAGGGTTCAAAAACTTTATAACAATATATGTATTAAAAGTTTAACATGTACTTGTAGGAAGTGAATCTAAGTATTGAAGATAATATTTATTTGCTCAACCATCCGAGTTAAACACAATTGATAGTAATAGTTAACATATTATGTTTTAACACAATCCATTAAATATATTTATAAGCTAACCTTATATAATGGTTTGCATTAAAATTAGGGAAAACAATATTAATTTGATTTTTTATTACAAATTAATTAATTTAAGAAAACAATATTAATTTAATTTTTTTATTACAAATTAGTTACTTTAGTTTTTTCTTTTAAATTTATAATAATATATAGAAAATATATATTTAACAATGTAGATATCAAAATTGATTTTTTAAGTAAGAGGTTAAATTGTAATTGGGTATTGTGTTAGATATATGTTCTTGTTTAGCAAGATCTTGAAGGAATACGTTTTTCAACAAACTTTAAGGTGTTGAATAGAAATAGCAAGTGGAAGTATAATGAAAGTTGAAATCACTTTTTTCCTTTAATATTGCTTTTGGTTTAATTACAATTTGATTTTTTCCAATTACTAAATATATGGATAACCAAGATTCTCTACCACCAACTATAATTTACACCAAACTGTTTTATTATAAAATTAACAATTACAATAAACATATTTTCTAAAATTGTTAATAATACTAAATTTATATTAATTCTAATTTTTCCTTTCCTAATACATAAATAAATAAAAATAAAAATAATTTCTAAATGAATACAAATTCATAATAACCTCTACCTCGATTTTGGGTGTAGGCATCATTATTCTTGGGAATAAGTTCAATGAATACAAATTCATAATAACTTCTACCTCGTTTTTGGGTTTAGGTATCATTATTTTTGGGAGTAAGTTCAAAAAGGTGACTTTTTTGAAAAGTATAATAACACTTTTATCTTCAACGAGAAATCTATAAAAATCCTCACGTGTATCAAAGTATTTTTCTTCCTTACTTTGTTGTGCTAGATGTCATTGCACATAAAACAATAATCATGGTCATAGAGATTGTGAAAACTCCACATTGGTTTCCATTCTATGAGAGCATCCCAAATTCGTTATGGTTTTTAGTTGGGCTTTTCAAAGGATTACAAGTTTACAATATTATTATATTATTATTATGGAGGTTTTTAAATTGTGCAACATTTGATTTGATTGGTATGAGTTATTTGTCCATTCAAGTTTCACATTTTATTTTTAAGATTAATATTTATTTTTAAGCATTTCAATTTGTTATTTTAAATCATGTTTTATTTATTTTTATTTAACAATGATTCTTTACCATAAACATCACATAAAACTTTTATAACAATATGTGAAATACTACTTTTATCCCAATTTGATCCATAAATAACCATTTTAGTTTGATTAACACAATCATCACACCACACAAAGTGAAACAAGGTCAACACAACATACATAATCTTAGATTTAAATGATAACATACTTTATTAATTTAACAAACTTATCCAAAATCAAACATTTAGAACATAAGTATTAGGTAAAAAAAAATTTGGCAACAAATCAACTAAACATTGGGTGAAAAAAATTGAGCAAGCAATCAACTCTATTTACTTATTAATTAAATAAGATGAAAACATAATGAAGCTAAATAATCCAAATAATCAACAAATCAGCCAATTAATTTTTTTTATCACAAATAACCCACTTGTAAAACGCAAAACAACATTTATCTTTTTTTTGGAGAAGAAAAATTTCTCATTATATTAATAATATGGCATAAAAACTAGAATTACATATACTTTTTCTCATAAAAATGTCATTGCTGCGGCCCAAACTATATGATAATTTGGTCACAAATTATGATAGACAACTCATATGTCTATCCTCTTCTTCAAGTCTCCAACTAACAATAAATATAGAGTCTATCAACACATTTAAACAAAAATCCAAAATGCCAAAAATAGTAATGTTCTATGACTCTCAAGATCATTATTATAGAAACATATACTAAGGCGGCCCCACTTAACCTTCTATCCATTCATAATATGTCAAAATACCTGACTTCTTTTGAAGAGCACTTTTGGAAAGTATACCATCCTCCTCATTTAATTCTCTGAAAATATGAGTGAAGTTGATCTGTGTAAATCCCTTAATGAGATCGGTGATTCTATCTTTCCAACATTCAAGAGCGACGACTTGTAACTTTCCTTTGTTGTTAAGCCAATCTGTAATAATCTTGGAGTCACCCAGTACTTGAAGATCCATAATATTAAGTCTAGAAGCCAACAAAAGATTATCCTAGGCGCCAAGAAGTTTCTCTTTGGTATTGGTACCCTCACCACAGTTTTAGGTCTATGTAAATTTGGTATAATCCAAAATATGGATCATACCACCCGCTCCACATAGTAGACCAGTGTTTTGTGAGGCTCCATCAAACCAGGCAATGTTCAATACCTATTGGTAAGTAGGTTGTAAAAAGCGCGGAGATGGTTCCTTCTGTGACCTTGATATCTCCAGACCACCCAAAGTCCTATAGAAAACAATATTAATAGAAGGAGGAGTCTGATAAAAGATAGCCTTGTTGTGCACCAACCAATTGTACCAGCAAACCAAGGCTAGAAGATGAGGATATGACTCCTCCTCCTCTGTCTAACTAGTCTACAATGAGGAGCCCGACCAAAAACACCTGATCTTAAGGGAAAATGTGAGTTTGTGTCAAACTTGTTGTGTAAATGTACAATCTAAAAAGAGATGTGTAATATATTCAGATTTCAAACGACACATAAAACAAATATCAGGTCCTTCCCAACCTTGGCATAATAGATTGTCTGAGGTCAATATCTTGTCATCTGCAGCTAGCCAAATAAATAGTTTGATTTTCAAGGGAATATTCTAATGCCAAAATTGTTTCCTCCAGCCTGTACACCTCTAGGTCCAAATGGTAGAAGCTAAAGCGTTATATAGATTTTTAATTGTTATGTTTCCAAATCGACCGCCTCCAATCCAGAGCAAAGTATCCTCATGTTCCCCTATATGTATGCCCACTCCTAATAGAGCCTTACAATAACACTTCCATTCAATATCCAAGTCACCCGAAAGATCCAAGTTTAAGCAATTTTTCCATCTAGAATTGTGAATCTCATGGTCTGTAAGACCCTTGGCTCGGAAGAGATAAAAAAAATGTTTTTCATGTAATTTGTTCAAGAGCCTGAGAGATAAAAATGTATATGTCCCCAATCCTAGAATAACATCTCGACCAATATGAATTGTGTGGCCCCATCCGGGTTTCCAACATTACCAGTGTTGGATGATATGAATATATTTCAGTAATAATCTCCAAATCGGAGAAGCATGTGTCGGAGTTATAGTAGTATGTTTGAGCAAACTCAGGATTGTAAGATGTGTGATATATTTACCAATAATAACCCGATGCCAAATCCCATTTTGTCATAGCACACACCAGAGTGAATTTGACGCTAATGTTTTATTAAACAGGAAAATTTTTCTTAGCCCCCAACCACCCACCGATTTGGGTTTTGCAATGGAATCCTAGCAACAAAGATGTAGATGCTTATTTACACTACCACCTGTCCAGAGAAAATAAAATATCATTCTTGAATCCTTTTTAAAATAGTACCAGGGATAGCAGCCAACACCATCCAATATACTGTTTGGCTCTCCAAAACTGATTTAATAAGAACAAATCTCCCTCCAAGCGATATCCACCTATTGCACCAATGCGCGATCCTTTTCTCAAATTTTATGAGCAACCAACGCAAATCAACCACTTTATGATAGTCTGGTTTGAGAAAATATCCAAGATATCTCAGACCAATTGAGATGTCAAGAAATTTGTACAAGAAGATGTTCTTGTACATGTCTATGTCCACCTCTGTGAGCCCCGAGTAGTGTATGGGAGACTTTGTCACATTGATCTGGAGCCCCGAAGCACGACAAGAGAATTTAAGAATTGATTCAATCTCCATCCATTCTTTTGAATCATCTCTAGTCGCAATAAGAATATCATCCACGAAAAAAAATATGCAGAATCTTGACCAGTATTGAAACCTTAATGCCTCTGCTTTTACCTGCTTGTTGACTATTTTTGAGAAGAATGCTCAGTCCTTCCATGGCCACCAAGATAAATAAAAGAGGTGAGAGTGGGAAACCCTGCCTTGGACCTCTATCATTTTTGAAGAAATGATTTGCTTCCCCATTCACCAGTACAAATATGGTCGCATTAAAAAAACAACCCATGATACATCTTGTGAAAAGATGACCAAAACTAGATTGAAGAAGTATTAATCAAAGGAAGTCCCAATCAATACATTCAAATTTGTTTTGAGATCTAATTTTAAAATCAGTGCCTGGAGATTTTTTTTTTTAATGTTGTGTAATACTTCTTGTGAAGTTCCTATAGCATCCAATATATTTCGACCTTTAAGGAAGCACAATTGTTCACCTGAGATAATGCGAGACAAGTAAGGTTTAATCCTATTGGAAAGTATTTTGGTAATAACCTTATAGAAAAGATTGCACAGAGAAATAGTCACCTAGTCACTAAAGGAAGATGAAATATTGGTATTAGGAATAAGATTCAAGAAAGTAGAGTTTAAAGCCCGATTGGCCACACCTCTGATCCTGGTATCTTCCACCAGTTCCCACATTTCATCTCCAACAAGTTGAAAGAAGTGTAGGTAAAACTCAACAGTCCAACCATCAGGTCTGAGACTCTTATCCCTTTTGAAAGTATTTAGAACTTTCCAAATATCCTCTTTAGTAGAAGCAACAGTAAGTAGTTCGACCTCCCTCTCAATAATATGTCTAGGAAAGAGTCCAATGATGGTAGCTTGGTATGTAATATTTGTAAGTCCCCGATCACTATAAGAATTTTTGAATAAATGATAGGCCACTGGAATTATCTTATCCTGTCCTATAATAATGTTTGTTGTGTCTGTCCTTAATTCCCAAATATGTTTATGATTCCTCCTGTAGCTGGAAAAGTGATGGAAAAACTTTGTATATCAATCTCCACACTTGATCCAAATAACTCTACTCTTTTGGCGCCAATGTGCTTCCTTGGCTAGCAAGATCTTGTTCTGCTCTTCCTCAAGAGTCTTTAATTGTTGTTCATATTCAGTTTGTCTAGTTCCCACAAAATGTTTCTGGATCAATGACTTTATAATATCTTCCAACTGTGTAAGTCTATGTGTATTCTTGATAAACTGTAGATGAGCCCAACTTTTAACTTTCAATTTTAATTGTCTTAGGTTCCACGCAAGATGTCTTTGCACGTCAACTTCTTGTAGAAAGGAATGTTCAATCCAAACCTCAGTGACAAGTCACTCAAAAGATGGGTCCCGTAACCACATCGGATTGAATATAAAAGGATATGTAGAGCGATGAGGGGAAGAATCTAGCTACAGAAAGATAGGAGCCTGGTCCGAGAAGAAAGGATATTCAACCCAAGATCTATATATTTCTGAAAGTTGAAGAAGATGTTTGGAAATGAAAAAATGATCCATTCTCTTATAGATATGCTCCGAACCAGTTCTACCATTCCTCCAAGTAGGAACTGCAACAACCAGTAATAAATCCAACAGATTGTTGTGTAGGAAGATTTATTTTAAGTGTAAGGCTGTCGGATCTAGTAAAGAGGTGTCCCCCCAAATCTCATTAGTTGATATAGTAAAATTAAAATCTCCCACGACAATAAGATTTGGTTTAGACAGAAGGCCAATTGTCGAAAATTTTGTCCAAAATGCAAGCCTATCAGAACAAGGACCATAAACATTGAGAATATTAACTTGTCGCTTGTTAGCACAACAAGTACCTGTCATCAAAATACCGCCACAACATAAGAAAGGTTCCAACTCAAACATAACGAGATCCAAAGAAACAAGTAACCCACCCGATCATCCCACATATCTAACAACACTAACAAACCACTTCGGTCTTATGCTACTGTAGAAATCTCGAGCACGTTGCTCTTCAACTATAGTTTCTTGTAAAATAATAATTCTAGGAAGATTTTTGTCAATAAGTGTCTTGAGAGAGGCCTTTTTGAGGGCTCCACCCACCCCTCTGATATTGAGGGTGAGAAGTATCATGGATAGGACCTGGCTAGGGGTTTAATTCCTCTAAGTGCCCCAAGGTTAGAATTTTTTGTGGAAAAATTATTTGGAAGAGTAACAGAAGAATTAGCCTTTCTCCGAGCACTATGGGTTTTGATAGGTGAAGTTTCAAGTCCCAAACCACGAGACCAAGAGAATTATTTCCCATATGTGTCACTAGTATTAACACAGGGAAAATATATAGGTAAGTCTGAGCTCTCACAGATGATTGGTGACCTAACTTGAAAAGTAGGAATCAAAACCGGATGCAGTGTCTCAACTATAGTAAGAGACAAATTATTACGTAGGTTCCTGAGGGTAGTGTGTCCATAAGATAGAGAGTTAGAAACTGTAGGAGCAGTCCCAACAAGCTTAGAGTCAACAGTAGGAAGATGCACATTAGTTAGGTGATAAAAAACAGTCAATTGAAAAGGACTATCAAGTAAGGCAAATTCGCCAGGAGCCAAAGGACCAGTGTGAGCCCTTTCGTCTCCATAAAGTGTCGATAGTTGTTGGGTAAGAAAAGTCTGAGGGGACATTTTATTTGTAGTGGGTGAAGGAGGAATAGAATAGGTCTTCAAATAATTAGATATGGTCCATGTTAAGGACCCCATCCCTGGGATAACAGATGAGTCCAAAATATGCCTTTCCCAAGAAGTAAGGGTATAATAAAAAGTAGGGTAGAGATGATTGAGCTTACCAATGAGAGTATCTAGAGGTGTGGTCTACCAGTCACCAGTGTCCATAAATCATTCAGTCTCCGTAGAAAAATACTCAACTCCTGGTGAGTCCTCCCACGAGATCTTGTGGAGGTAAGAAGATTATGATTCTTCCTCTTCTGGTTCTCCAGTACAGTCACACCAGAGGTGTCTAGTCCTGTGGCAAATAGTGCAACGAAAGGGTATTCCAATATAATCAAGGAATTGTGTCACCGTGCGACCTCGCCAAATGATATCCAAAGTCTCAGGTAACCCCGCATGTACATTCAACTCAACCAGTATCCTAGCAATTTTTGTATCCGAACCCTTTAAAAGGTTGTCATCCAAATAGATAAAACGACTGAGCTCGTTTCCTATGGCTGCAAAATATTTATCCATCCAATACTGAAGTGGAAGGACAGGAAGTAAAACCCATAGGTGTCGCAGTCTAAAATAATATGTCCAGCTAAATCAAAGCTAATCTTCCATCTCTTAAGAATTAGGCTACATCCACTGATAGTCCAAAGAGTATCTAGAATACGATGAGAATCCTCCCGTGAGTTAAAAAGTAGACCGAACCAGCCATGACAAATAGATATGAACTCTAGAACATACCCCAGTAAAGGAAACCAGGTATATGAAATCAAATCCGTAAGTGAACACTTACACATAGAGCGATAGGAAATCCTATCAACAAGTCCACCGAGATATAGACAGACACTCTCCTCCAAACCTACGTATGAACCCATGATAAGGCAGTGTTTTGTCTTGTTGGGTTTCCACGCACATTTGCAACCCAAACTCTTGGGTTGCCACTTTTACGCCGATGAACGATGCTCACGAATACCCACACTCTGGTGCAAACCAGAACGCCCAAAAGAGGAGACCAGTCCTGAAAGTGGATAGGAAGGCGACAAGGGAGTGGATGTAGGAGGTTCACAGGTAACAACGATCAAGGATAACAAATGTTCTTCCAAGGTTGAGGTGGTATAAGGATAGGTAGAAACTATTGTTTACGCATCCGTCAAGGTGAAGAGCCTGGAACTCTTCCAGAGGGCCTCGTCAGCCACACTCATGAGTGCACTAACCTCAACCTCCATTAGGAAGGTGCTTGATGAATCCACCAATGACTGCCACCTCACACAGTTAGAACTACAACAAACTCTAAAAAGACCTCTGCAGAAATAAAAAATGAAACGTAAGATATGTCATTAACTACAACAGAGTTGTAATCCCACTCCAGTAACTACCATCATGCACCACTCGAGAGAGATCAGGCTTAGATAAGACCACCACTAAGGTATTTAATATAAAGTACAGGGAAAAAAAGAGTAGTTAAGGAAGAGAGTTAAGGCTCTTCTTCTGTCAGTGGTAATGACGAATACTCCAAGTCCCAAGAAAACCAGTAGTCAAAATAATAGAAAAACCATAGACTAGAGGACGACAGAAAGATACAGACCTAAAACTAAAGGAAGGTAGACAGATACTGTTGGATATGGGTCCAACAACCTAGTTGGCACCATAAACCTAGCGCCAAGTGTAGGTAATCCAACATTTCCATCATTAACGCCTTCTCGAGCTCTGCTGAGTTTCTTCGTCTACCTTCCTCTCCATAGATCTAACTCTTTTCATTGTATCAAGAAAGTGACAAGAACATGATATCATTGTATCATGCACAATCACTTAGGTGGACTAACTCAGCCTTTTATTTCAAGCAACATTTATCTATGTACATAATATTCATTATATTTCATAATACATAAAACCTAGATAAGAGAGAGCTTAAATGATATATGCGTAGAGGAAGGTAGACAGAGAAACTCAATAGATCTCAAGAAGGTGTTAATGGTGACGATAATGGTAGAACTGTTGGATTACCTACACTTGGCGCTAGGTTTATGGCACCCATCGGGCCGTTGGACCCATATCCGATGGTATATGTCTACCTTCCTCTAGTTTTAGGTATGTATTTGTCTGTCTTCCTCTAGTTTAGGGTTGTTCTATTATTTTGACTACTGGTTTTCTTGGGACTTGGAGTATTCTTCCTTACCACCGACAGAAGAAGATCCTTAATTCTCTTCCTTAACTACTCTGTTTTTTCCATGTACTTTATATTAAATACCTTAATGGTGGTCTTATCTAAGCCTAATCTCTTTTGGGTGGTGCATGCTGGTAGTTACAGGAGTGGGATTGAAAACTCTATTGTAGTTAATGACAAAGCTTACATTTCATTTTTTATTTCTGTTGTAGGTGACATTCAGTCGTGGATTCATCCAGCACCTTCCTAATGGGGGCTGAGGTCAGTGCACTCATGAGTGCAACTGATGAGGCCCTCTGGAAGACTGGTAGAATCTTCACCTCGATATATGCATAAACAATAGATGTTATTTATCCTTCTACCACCTTGAACTTGGCCAACCATTTGTTATCCTAGACCATTGTTACCTCTGAGCCTCCTGCATCTACTCCCTTGTTGCCTTCCACTCCACTTTTGGGACTGGTCTCCTCTTTTGGGCGTTTTGGTTTGCACCAGAGTGTGGATATTTGCGAGTGTCATTCATTGGTGTAGAAGTGGCAACCCAAGAGTTTGGGTTGCAAACAAGCATGGAAACCCAACAAGACAAAACATTTCCTTATCATGGGTTAAGACGTAGGTCTGGAGGAGAGTGTCCTTCTATCTCTCTGTGGACTTGTTGGTAGGATTTCCTATTGCTCTCTGTGTCAGTGTTCACTTTCAGATTGGATTTCAGATTCCTGTTTTCCTTTACTTGGGTATGTTCCATAGTTCATATCTCTTTCTCATGGATGGTTCGGTCTACTTTTTAACTCATCGAAGGATTCTTAGCGTATTCTAGATACTCTTTGGAATATCAGTGGATGTAGCCTAATGCTTAAGAGATGACAGATTATCTTTGATCCAACCATAGATTATTTTAGACTGTGACACTTGTGGGTTTTACTTCTTGGCCTTCCACTTCAGTATTGGATGGATAAATCTCTTGCAGCCATAAGAAATGCGCTCAGGTGTTTTATCTGTTTGGATGACAACCTTTAAAAGGGTTCCGATAGAAAAATGGCCAGGATATTGGTTGAGTTGGATGTACACGCGGGGTTACCTGAGACTTTGGATATCATTTGGCAAGGACACACAGTGACATAATGCTTTGATTATCTGGGCATTCCCTTTCTCTGCACTAGCTTCTTCAGGACTAGACACCTATGGCGTGACTGTACTAGAGAACCAAATGAGGAAGAGTCATAAGCTTCTTACCTCCGCAATCTCTCATGGGAGGACTCACCAGGAGTTAACTCTTTCACTACAGAGACTGGAGGATTTATGGAAACTGGTGACTGACAGACCACACCTATGGATACTCTCACTGGTAAGCTCAAGCATCTCTACCCTAATTTTTATTATACCCTTACTTCTTGGGAAAGGCATATTTTGGACTCATTTTTTAGCCCAGGGATGGGGTCCTTAAAATTGACCATATCTGATTTTTTGAAGACCTCATCTATTCTTGATTCACCCACTGTAGATAAATAGTCCCCTCATACTTTTCCTACCCCATAGCTGCCAACACTTTCTAGAGACGAAAGGGCTCACACTAGTCCTTTGGCTCCTGGCGAGGTTGCCTTACCTACTAGTCCTTTTCATTTGACTATTCATGATCGTCTAACTGATGTGCATATTCCTACTGCTAACTCTGAGCTTGTTTGGATTGCTCCTATGGTTTCTAACTCTCTGTCTTATGGAAACACTACCCTCGGGAACCTACTTAATAATTTGGATCCTACTAAAGTTGAGATGTTGCATCCGGTTCTGATTCCTACTTTTCAAGGTAGGTCACCGATCATCTGCGAGAGCTCAGACTTACCTATATATTTTCTTTGTGTTAATAATAGTGACACATATGGTAAATAATTCTCTTGGTATCATGGTTTTGGACTTGAAACTTCACCTATCAGAACCTGCAGTGCTCAGAGAAAGGCTAATTCTTCTGTTACTCTTCCGAATATTTTTTCCACAAAAACTTATGACCTTGGGGCACTTAGAGGCATTAAATACCTAGCCAAGTCTCATCCATGATACTTCTCTCCCTCAATATTAGAGGGGTGGGTGACACCCTAAACAATTCTTCCCTCGGGAGACTTATTGACATAAATCTTCTTAGCATTATCTTTTTACAAGAAACTTTAGTTGATGAGCAATGTGCTCGGGCTTTCTTCAGTAGCATAATACCATAGTGGTTTTTTAGTGATTTTAGCTCTGTGGGTAGATTGGTTGGGTTACTTGTTGCTTGGGATCCTGTTATGTTTGAGTTGGAACCTTTCTTATGTTGTGGCAATATTTTGATGATAGGTACTTGTTGTGCTAACAAGAGACAAGTTAATCTTCTCAATGTTTATGGTCCTTGTTCTAATAGGCTTGCATTTTGGACAAAAGTTTCGACAATTGGCCTTCTCTCTAAACCAAATATTATTTTCATGAGAGATTTTAATTTTACTTTATCAGCTAATGAGATATGGGGGGACACTGCTTTACAAAATCCGATAGCCTTACAGTTAAAATAAATCTTCCCACACAACAATCTGGTGGATTTATTACCGGTTGTTGCAGTTCCTACTTGGAGGAATGGTAGAACTTGTTCAAAGTGTATCTCTAAGAGACTGCATCATTTTTTCATTTCTTAACATCTTATTCAACTTTCAGAAAGATAAAGATCCTGGGTTGAATATCCTTTCTTCTTGGACCATTCTCCTATCTTTCTGTAGCTGTTTTCTTCCCCTCGTTGCTCTACTTATCCTTTTAAATTCAATCTGATATGGTTATGGGACCCATATTTTGAGCGATTTGTCACTGAGGTTTGGACTGACCAATCCTTTCTACAAGAAGTTGACATGCAAATACGTCTTGCATGGAATCTGAAACAATTAAAATTGAAAGTTAAAAGTTGGGCTCATCTACATTTGATCAAGAATACACATAGAATTACACAGCTGGAAGATAATATACAGTCACTGATCTAGGAAAATTCTATGGGAACTAGAAAAACTGAATACGAACAACAATTAAAGACTCTTGAGGAGGAGTGGAATAGGCTCTTCCTCGTCGAGGAAGCACATTGGTGCCAACAGATTAGAACTATTTCGATCAACTGTGCAGATTGAAATAAAAAAAAATTCCATCACTTTTCTAGCACAAGAGGAATCATAAACATATTTGGGAATTAAATATAGACACAATAGACATTATTATAGGACAGGATAAGCTAATTCCAACGGCCTACCATTTCTTCAAAAATTCTTATAGTGATCGGGAACTTACAAATATTACAGACCAAGCTACCATCATTGGACTCTTTCCTAGACTTATTAGTGAGATGGAGGTCGTACTACTTACTCTTTCCTGTACTAAAGAGGAGATTTGGAAAGTTCTAAATACTTTCAAAAGGGATAAGAGACCCGGACCTGATGGTTGGACTGTTGAGTTTTACCTACACTTATTTAAACTTGTTGGAGATGAATCGTGGGAACTAGTGGAAGATACCAGGATCAAAGGTGTGGTCAACTGGGCTTTAAAATCTACTCTCTTGACTCTTATCCTTAATACCAATATTTTGTCTTCCTTTAGTGACTATAGACATATTCCTATGTGCAATCTTTTATATAAGGTTATTACCAAAATACTTTCCAATAGGATTAAACCTTACTTTTCTCGCATTATCTTGGGTGAACAATAGGGCTTCCTTAAAGGTTGACAGATATTGGATGCTATAGGAACTACAAAGTAAGTCTTATGCATCATTAAAAAAAAATGCTCCAGGAATTGATTTTAAAATTAGATCTCAAAAAATGTTTTGATTGTATTAATTGGGACTTCCTTCGATTAATACTTATTCAATCTGGTTTTGGTCATATTTTTAGGATATGGATCATGGGTTTTGTTTCTAGTGCGACCATAGTTGTACTGGTGAATGGGGAAGTAACTCATTTCTTCCAAAATGAGAGAGGTCTGAGGCAGGGTTTCCCACTCTCATCTCTTTTATTTATCTTGGCCATGGAAGGATTGAGCATTCTTCTAAAAAATAGTCAACAAGAAAGGAAACTCATGGGCTTTAAGGTTTCAAGACTGGTCAAGATTCTTCATATTTTCTTCGCGGATGATATTCTTATTGCAACTAGAGATGATTTGTTGGATTACTGAGAGGGGGGCTGAATTAGTAATAAAGAAATTTAATCCTTTTTAACCATATAATCCAAGTGTTATATCAATGAAGAATTATCATCCAATAACTGTAGAGTAAATAAGAAATGAACAAATGAACAATCATACACATACACAGTACACCAGTGTTTTACGTGGAAACCCAAATCGGGAGAAAACCACAAAATGCTTTTTCTTATATGTTTTGAAGATTTACATTCATTGGAAGCACCAACTTCCTTTATTTTCCAGCTGCAACTGGAAGGAGGCTCCAACCACCTAGTTTCCCAGGCTACAACCTCAGGGAAGCTCCAACTCTCCAATTCTCTGGCTACAACCAAAAGGAGGCTACAACCCCCTATGTTCTCCATCTACAACTGGAAGGTGGCTACAACCACGTGTCCTTGCCCTGTCCAACCGCCCTGATGTAGAAGTATAATGATGGAATCACTGTCACACTATCACTGTGAGATATACCACTGTAAACCTGTACCAATAAATCTGAGCTATGCATCAACCTATACCTCAACCTGTAATCAACTTGTACCATAAACAAGTGTATCAACCTTGCACCAACATGTACCAAACAACCTGTAATCAACCTATACCATAAAAAAGTGTATCCAACCATGTACCAAGTATGTACCAATCATGTGTCAACTACTCATCAACTATGACTCATCAATATGTACCAACATCTACAACTATACACCTCATGTATGTGCCAACTCATCAACTACTTGTCTCAACCATGTACTCAACATGTACCTCAACCAAAATACCTCATCAATTTCATCATACAGATCTGATTTGTAGCTCTGTAATAGACCTGGTGTATATTATCACATTCCTGCAAACCTTCCTTAATTTTAACAACAAAAGACTAGCATTTTCATCAAAGTTTTCTTTAGTATCACATGCCTAGTTTTGGATTAGTCAACAACCCTAAATTGAAGTAATCATACCTTTGTACCTGTAATGTATAAATATATGAAACTGATACACAATTTTATTCAGTGTGTTTTATGCAATTTCACCAGGTGTCACTACTTGGAACCTCTCAGAAAATGATTTATAGAAAAAATGGCATACCTTGTTGAATTTTGACTTATTCTAGAGAGCGACCTTGTAGAGCGTTCCCCGCAAAAAATGTTTTTTGAATTGATATGAAAATATTACAAAAAATACTAAATACCGTACCCTAACCAACACATTTGGTCACACTGAATTTGGATCTGTTATGAAGAAGTTATGACATTTCTACCTGAAACACGTATTTTTGACTAGTTTCAAGACTAGCCACAAACCCTATTTTCCACAGTGTGTAACTCCATAAATACAATGACCCACAAGATGAATTGTTTACCACATATACTTGGATATGTTTTCGCAATGTCATAGCAATTTCACGATCTGAATCATTATAGAAAAAACGTTATAGCGAAAATGGTGAGATGACCTGTAAATAACATACCTTAGAAAGCACCATCAAAAGAATTTATCCTTTCTTGCATTTCGGTCTTGTTTTCTTCATTTTCCTCAGAAATTAATTTTATATATCCTTTGGTTACCTCAGACACCTATAGGTATTCAATATTCTCAAGTGTGTCTTAAATGAGAGAGCCTTGCCTCTTATTTATACTCTCCAAGTAGCTTCCTTAAAAATATCGTCTAGGTCACTTGGCCCCACTTTCCTTATTCTAGGGTTAACCCACTTCTAATTTCTCCATTAAATTTTTTATTGAAATAATTTATTTTGTATTCACTTTGAATTATAATACACTCATTACTTCACTTTATTATTTACCTTTTAAAATCTCTTAAACCACTTTGACTACTCTGACCTTTTGGGGCTTCTAGATGACATATGAGGGTCCTCCAACTTCGTAAGGCCATAAGTCTCATACCGTGAGGAGTTATGTGACATTCCACATACCACCATAAATGGAATGACATGTACTATCCATATAGAATATTGTTATCTAAAAATATATCATAACTCATACCATTATCCATCAAACAAACTTGGGTCCATTACCCAAACCTGAGGTCTCCAACTTCTCATGGCCATAACTCTATAACCGTGAGGATTTATGTGACGTTCTATACACCACCAGAAATGTCATGACAAGCACTATCCATCTAGGATATTTTCCTTGACAAATTCACTATTCTTCATCTCATTATTCCACATTTAAGTATGGGTTCTCTTACTCCACAAAGCATCTTTCCGTGAGGGCTTTCACCATAAGGGGACCACTTTGGACTTCATCCATATCTACTTATTATCAACCATGA
>ML777705.1:7547-35203 GCA_009831015.1 Picea engelmannii
TATGGGTCTGTCGATGTGTGCTTTAACGAGTCCAAAGACAGAAAACTCGAAGGTTTTTCGGGATTATAGAGTTGGGAAAAACACTTAAAAGAGAACTCTCACAGTGCCTTTTTCGTACAGTAGTCCAACGAGACCGAAAAAGGGTTAAACTATCGCTCAAAGGACGCTCTTTCTGACCGTTTAACGAGTGTGAAAGAAAGCAAGATCACTCGACAATCTTTTCATATTTAGAGAGTCTGAAAAGGGTTTAAAGGAGACTCCAGGGGGGTTCCTTTTTCGTGTGATGTATCCATACGGGTCCGAAAAAGAGATAAAAGTTTACCCGGTTACGTTCTCATATTGTCGAGCTCGAGAACGAACTAAGACTATGCTCGTATATTTGACAAGGTGAATAATTCAATTAGAACTGCCAAGAATCCTGCAACGCCAGAAGCTACAAACCGGATATTAGTGAAGTCATTTGCACCATCAGAGAAACCCAAAATGACTATAGCTTATAAAAAATGAAATTTTATAAATGCCAATTGATTCAAAACTCATTTACCATTTTCATTCACAAGGATTTGTAGAGTTGTTGGAGAATCTCGATTGGAGCAAACCTTCTTCTTCTCGCTGCCAGAGATACGGTTGATCGTTTTGCACACCGTTTGAATCAGGTAGATGTTTGTTCTTAGCTCTTTCAATTGCTTGTTTCCAAGTTGATTTCCATGGCATAATTAATTTGAAACACGAAGCCCTAGGTTATCCATTTTAAACAAATCGGCCTCCTTTTGAAAGTTAATAAAATGGGGGGATTTGTTCACGAAAATGCATTGGAAAATGGTGGTTAAGATGCCTACACTCTAACCATGGATTATATCGACCATTTTGACCAAGAAAACCATGAAAATTCCCCTCAAGGGGCCCACGCACCTCCTCAAAACGTTTTTCGTTTTTATCACATTTTAATCATTGTTTAGTGAATGTTTGAAGGCATGGTGGTTCAAAATGATGATTGATTACCTTTAGATGTGATGGGCATTTGTTTTCGTGTCTTAATATGCTTTTCAAAAATTGCCGAAATCATAAAAACGTGGGAAATGATGCAAATTTTGAAATTTTGTTTTGTAGATATATTCGGCAGCCATGATCGAGTGGAAAGAGTGGGAACATGAGATGGATGACATAGCCGCTCTATGGAGTCCCCGTACGCAAGCTTCTTTGAGATCTTGCAGGTTGCTCAAGTTTTTCAAACTGCAGAAAATGAAAAGCGAGGTTTTACTACTTGAGCATATCATTGGTCTTTGGGATGTCACGGAACAGGGATTCCGTATCGGTACAAAGCTCCTGACTATCGAGTTGGAGGATGTATACTTTCTGACCGACCTCTCGAAGAGAGGGGTCCCCATAGCTTTTACAGGGCAGAGGGCTCTACCTGAGCAGGTGGACGTGTATCTGGCACGTCATTGTGTTCCGGGAGCGAGACTGGTAGGGGGCAGGATCCCCATCAAGGATATCCATGATCTGCCTCTTCGATCCATATTGTTTTCTATCACTAGCGCGACTGGTAGCACTAGTGTGCATTTGGCTTCGAGGTCACAGGTGGCCTATGGCGTTCAGTGTTTAGAGCCAACGTTGTTCAATTGGAGTGCAGCGTTCCTTCAGAACGTGAAGGAACAATTTTCTCGGTGCAGGAACGGCCAAAAATAGTTTGTCTATGGCTCATTCTTAGTCTTGTTTTTTATGGAGTGCATCCCTCAGATGCAGCCTCAGATCGCGCTGGCAGTACGACCAGTGGATGAGCCTCGTATGGAGAGGTGGACTAGCCTATCCCCGAGGTTAGTTTCGGAGTCCGAGTTTCGTTTTACTGGCGATTTCTTTGCCTGGTTGAGGCGGCAGTTCTTCTGGATTGAGGACTTCCCGTATGCTGTTGTGGACTTCCGCGGGAGTATGGATTTGATCTTGCCCGAGGGGGAAGATTGGGATGAGTCGGGTAAGAGACTAAACCATTCCTTGTCAAGTTGTTTTTTAAGTTTTTGATGTGTATGTATTTTTTTTGGGTATGTAAGAGAGTTTTAACAAATGTTTTGTCTTTGACATGCAGACAAGGGAGCAGTGCGTCCAGCGGATCTACCAGTGCCAGGGCGTCGTGGCGGCGCTCCAGTTGTAGAAGACCCAGTCGTACCGGTGGTGGGCCTCTGGGAGGTTGAGAGGAACCTCCAGGGTCTTACGATGGGTATCCCTCCTCTGCGGAGAGGGGACGTGCCTCTGCATATGCAACGAAACACTGTAGGGGTGCCAGAGAATATCAATTCTCTGTTGAGACGTGTGGTCCGCACGGTATTGTATTACTCATAGCACAACGTAGTGCAGGGAGATTAGAGTTTCCCCGGGATCATGTTTTTTGTACGCCTTCTCTGGCGAAGTTGTATGGGTGGATGAGCCCAAATTTTGTTCTCTTACAGACTTTTTGATGTAATGCAAACATTTCAGTCACGCCATATATATATATATATATATATATATATATATATATATATATATATATATATATATATATATATATACATTTTCGAGTTTTTATGATGCCGATGATTTGTACATGATGATGTATGTGGTGTGTTTTAATTTACATGTAATGTACAGTTTCTTGCTTTCCTTGAATCTTATCTATGGGCTAAATACCAATCCATGATATAATTAGCTAACGAATCTGAAACACTATTGAGTTCTCTAGGAATGTGTCTATATTCGATGTAATCGAACATTTGTTCAAGATGGCGAACTTGCAAGTGCAGACGTAGCAGGATAGGACTACGGATAGCATAGATGTGGTTGAGTTGATAAACCACGAGTTGGGAGTCTAAGTGAATAATGATACGAGAGATACCTAGGGAGGAGGCTTGGGTCAACAATCCGACGACAGCATGATATTCTTCCATGTTGTTGGTTGTTGGTCCTAAACAGATGCCTCCTGAACTCACCACCTCGTCAAACTGATAAATAACCCATGCCGCCGAGGCAATGTTCCAGGTATGTCTTCTGGCGCCATCCGCGAAACCAAAAAAGATAGGAAAGGTGGACGTCATCTGCGCATGAAAACACAGGCACAGTCATGAGTGGCAACGTTAAAGACTCGAGCACGCGAAAGAAAAGACACACCAAGCTAAAATACAATAATGTACAAAGCACAGATGCTAGGTGATCCAGGCATAGTACTTTTTAAGGTAGAGCCCGTTTCGGGGCTCTCCCAAGGAGATTCCATCATGATCTACTAGTTCGTAAGCACCTTTGTGTAAAACACGCTTCACGATGTAAGGACCGTGCCACATAGGTTCTAACTTTCCTGTTCCCAGTTTATCATGTGCTTGGTCATAAACGAGGACTAAGTCTCCTTCTGCGAAGGCTTGAGGTTGGACGGATTTGTCATATTGACTCTTAATTCATTTATGATGTGCCTCATTAATGAGAGCAACATCACGGCGTGTTTTGTCCAACTTGGATAGATACAAGAATCATTCTTCTTCCGCAGAAGTGTGGGGCAGGAGTTCAACTTTCAATTTGAGTGATGGAATTTCACACTCGATTGGTAGTACGGCCTCAATGCCATAGACCAACTAGAAAGGAGTGAATCCAGTTGAGGTTTTCACAGACGTGCGATAGGCCCAGAGAGCGAAAAACAACTGTAAATGCCACGATGTCTTGTTTTCCACTACCATGCGCTGGATCATGGTTTTTAGGACTTTGTTGATAGCTTCAACTTGTCCATTCGCTTGAGGATAGTAAGGGGATGAGTTTTCATGGAGAAAACCCAATTTGACGTGTAACTTGCTCATCATCTGGTTTTTGAAGTGTGCACCATGGTCGGTGACAATGGAATGTGGTATACTAAAACGAGTAATGATGTGGTTGAAGAGGAATAGAGCTACGGTGCGGCCATTGTTCAGGAAGGTAGGCATGGCCTTAGCCCATTTTGTGAAATAGTCGACGGCGACGATGATGTAACCGTGCCCCCCGGCTGAGGTAGGCTTACACTGCATGAAGTCGATGCCCCATTTTGAAAAGGGACCGATGGCAATGATGGGGTGCATCGCAGTAGGGTGGGTGCGTGCCTTTTTGTTGAAGATTTGGCAGGGTGGGCATTTTTTGACGGCCTCGATGCAATCTTTGAAGATCGAGGGCCAAAAGTAGCCAACACGTAGGATTTTTTGGGCCATGGCCATCCTAGAAAGGTGACCGCCACAAGAACCAAGGTGACAATCATTCAAAACGCGTTCAACCTCTTTGTGAATCAGACATCGCCGAAGGATTGTGTCAATACCACGGCGATATAGAGTGTTGCCGAGGATGAGATAATGGCGAGAGTGGTGACGGATGCGTCGACGTTCTTCTCGAGAGATGTTTGGCTGAAAACGTTGGGTTTGAAGGTAGAGGAGAATGTCTCCATACCAGGGGTCAGAGGTGATGATGAGGAAGAGAGACTCATCAGGGAGAGGGTCTCTCAGTTCAGTGTTTTCATCAGCACTTGGGAGAGCACAGATGAGCTCGACAAACACCAGGGATTTTTTGGCCTTAGCCTTGGTAAACTCAAGATCGAATTCTTGAAGAATAACGATCCACTTCGAATATTTACCCCCAAGTACTTGACGTGTCAAGACGTGGTACATGGGGTTGGAGTCTGCGATTACCGTGGTGGTGCGTAATAATATGTAGTGGCAGAATCGTTGGACAACAATGACAGCTGCCATAGCCAGTTTCTCGACGTGCAAATATCTGAGTTCGGGTCCAGATAAACTCTTGCTCAGATAATAGATCACGTGTTCTTCACCGTTAGAGTCCTCTTGAACTAACACCATCGCAATGGTGGAAGTAGAAGCGGCCAAGTAAAGGATATAATCCTTTGTGTAATCAGGAGGATGTAACAAAGGAGCGTGGGTCAAAGCGTGCTTGAGGGCAGCGAATGACCGTTGGGCAGTGTCATCCCAGATGAAAGGGACGTTCTTTTGCAGTAGTTGCATAAATCCTTTAGTGATCTCGGCGTAATTGCAGATGAAACAATGTAGAAAGTTTGCTTTGACTTGCAAACTTTGAAGTTGGGTTAAGTTGGTGGGTGGGGGTAAGGCTAAGATGGCCTTGATCTTCAAGGGATCCACCCTGATCCCGTCTTTGGAGACGATGAAATCGAGGAGTCGGCTGGATTCGACAGCAAAGATGCATTTATGTGGGTTCAGACGAATACGATAGAAATGACATCGAAGAAAAATTGCCCGCAAGTGACCGATGTGATCGGGTCGGGTGGATGAATGGGCGGGTAAATCATCGAGGTAAGGTTCTGCGATATGTTTGATGTCGTGGAACGCGTACGACATGGCTCGCTGGAAAGTAGCACCAGCATTTTTAAGGCCAAAAGGTAGCTTTTGGTAAGAGAAAGTTCCCCAAGGGCAGATGAAGGCTGTCTTATGTTGATCGGAAGGTAAGATTTCAATCTGGTTGTATCCAGAAAAACCATCCATGAAAGAGAAGATCATGCTTCCCACGCAATTATCGATGATCTGATCAATAAAAGGGGTAGGGTAGTTGTCCTTAGGACAAGCTTTGTTGAGATCAAGGTAATATACACAAACGTGGATGGTCCCTTGTTTCTTAGCAACCGGAATGAGGTTAGAGACCCATTCCGTCAAAGGGACAGGGTAAATGAAGCCAGATTTTAGAAGTTTTTCAACTTCTACCTTTATAGCTGCTAGTTTCTTGGGGTGAACCGGGCAGAGTTTCTGTCGAACCGGTTTTGCGTCAGGGTAAGTTTTGATTTCATGTATAACGATCGAAGGATCGATCCCTGGCATTTCCTCGTAACTCCATGCGAAGACATCGCAGAATTCTTTGAATAAAGCAGTATAAGAGACCACTTCATCAGGCGTGCAATTGGCACCAAGATTGATGTTTTCCACGACACCTTCTTTGACTGAAATGTCAATTGTGATTGTAGTAGAGATGTTACCCATGTTCCCCTCAGAGAAAGCATCTTGAGTGAGGATAGGGAATTGTGGAGCATCGGTAACATCAGGGGGGAAGATAGATCGTATGTCTTGCACTTCTTCCGATGATGGAAGAAAAGAGGATCGGTGGTGGTTGTCATCCCAGGACAAATCGTCAATACTCAAAATTTCCATAATAGATTCATCCCAAGGGAAAATGTGGGAAATGTAATCAACGACGGATGATAGGGAATTCAACCACGAGGGCACCGAGTAAGTGTCGGGTGCCAGTGAATGTGAAGTGTTCGAAGAGGGAGAGGCAGATTGAATAGCTACGTATGTGGCCTCGGCTGGGCTGAGTGGCATGGTGTCACTGAGTCCATCGAATTCCAAAGGACTAGGCACAATCCATGGGTCAGATGATTCCAAGGATTGATAAGGCCAAGTCGAGATCATATTGACGGTGACAATATGATGTGTAGTAGGTGGAAGTGGTGTAGGGAAGGTACCCATGAGGCTGGAATCTTTCAATAAGCCAACACCATCGCTTTCATACGTAATGATGTGGTCTCCCAGGAAAGGAATATTGTTGGTAGCAGGAATGCGAGCGTCGGGTGTGCAAAAATCAAGATGATCGACGGTGATAATTTTGCCTTGATGAGGGAATTGTACACATCAAAACACCGACGAGGCGACGACAGTCATGGCATAGAACCAACTTCTTCCGAGTAATATATTGTAATCGAGGGGAGCGTCAACCACCTCGACATCAATGGTAACAGTTTTGCCGCCCAGTTGAACGGTGAGATATTGCAGTAATCCGTGAGGATGGAAACCTCGTCCATCAAAGGCGCGTAACATCGTAGGGGATTGATTAAGGGCAGGTGATTTCAAACCTTTCCAACAGGTTAGAGACATGACACAAGTAGAGGCTCCCTCATCCAGGATAGTTCGATGAATTTGTTGGTTATGAACAACAACGTCGATTTGAAAAGCTAGCTGGTGGGAGAGTCGAGGTTGATAATCGTCCAGGTTAAATGTGATGTAGTTTGATGACTCGGGATCGAAAGCACCGATGGCAGCTACGAGCGTCCTACGTTGATTTGGACAGTGTTGTAGAACTTCCAATGTGGACATGGCACACGGGGCTTGGGCCAAATCTTCTACAATATTGTAGTTTTGGGCAGCCCGTGAATTGGGATTGAAAGTGGATTTCTGGATGGTGCTCTTAGGAGGGTGTAGGATGGAGTCAAAAGAGGGTTTCTCAATCTGAAGTGGCCCGGATGGAGGGCTAATAGACGGAGGATTAATAGCAGATGGTAAAGGATCTGACGAAGAACCATTAGCAATATTCGGTTTATCAGGTTTAACTGGTGTGTCGTATGTCGCAGAACGAGTGGTTAGATTAACCCCGTTGAACATGTAAATGTGTGCGCTTATCGAGGCTTCATCGTGGGGTTGGTTGGAAGTGCCCCCCGACGTGGGGGTTTGCGCAACCAACGATTGTTGTTGCGGAAAAGGCTGAGTAAGCACAGTGGGTTGCGAATTTCCTTTGAAAAGTTTAGCCACTTCATCGCGATGTGGGCAGTCTCGGGTGTAGTGACCATCACCACAAATGAGACATGGGAATTTCGGTTTTCGCTGTGGTTGTTTTCCGGTAGCAGGGGTTTGCGGTTGGGTCTTGGGTTGTTCATTGTTATTGTTCTTCTTTGTTTTGTTTCTCGCTTTCTTCCTGCCCCCGGGTTGTTGTGACGGGGCTGATTGGACCACGTTCACATCAGAAACTTGAGTTTGTGTGGGGGGGGTAGAAGAGGGTGCAGTCGGACTGGGAGCAGTTATTGGGGTGGGCCGCTGAATGGTTCCAGTGGACTGAGTTGTAGATTGAGCTTTGATGGAGCCAATAACTCCATCCGCATGCGAAGCCAATAACTCCATCCGCATGCGAAGCGGTCGATGGTTTGGATGGATTGTTAGTGGCACGGGTGGCGTTCGGTATCAACTCATATAGAGTATCGGATTGTGAATAGACTAAGTCTAGGTACTGAGCTTGGGTGATGGCTTCTTCCTCGGTAACCATGCCTCCCATGGCAACATCTCAAGCGATCTGGGGTAATAATGATTTCGTGAACCATTCCGCTAATAATTGGTCAGGGATGACCGCTTTGATTAGCCTTCATCGTCTTCTCCATTCATGGATATGATCGGAGATGTGTATGGAAGTTGTCTGACGAAGGGAGGTTAACAGTTCAGTACCCGTCTCGTATCGAATGGGCAGTTGGAAATGAGTGAGGAAGGACATAGCGAGGGAGTTGAAATCGTGAAAGGATGCGCGTGGTAATTCAATATACCATTTCGCGGCGGAACCTGTAAGTGTTTGTTGGAAAAGGCACAAACGAATTGAGTCATCCATGAGGGAGTTTGATGAACACCACAAATGGAAGGTCATTACGTGGTTTTTTGGGTCTTCTCCCGACTTTCCGTCAAATTTGGGGATATCAGAAGGGAGTTTTGCTGGGAGAGATGGCCAAACCGAAGAATGATGGATGGGATCATTCATTAACCGAGACAAGTCTGGAAGGTCCAGGGTGGCTAGAAAGGGTAGTTGTCGGTTAACTTGTGGGTAATGCTGGTGCAGCAGAGGGACACCAGTGGGGCCCAATACTGGGTTATGTGGATAATTATAACTCGTGGGCCCTCTCATGTTGGGTTGGTTTTGACCAAGGTACATGGGATTTGAAGTGTGTTGAAAAGCCTGTGTGAGCGGAGGATAACCGAATGGGTTTTGAGGGTTATGGGTTGGGTTGGGCATTTGTCCATAAGGAGGTTGTTGCGGAGCCTGTGGATTTTGTCCTGTTGGAAAGTATGGATTTCCTGAGGAAGGAACATTCCATGGATTGGATGCGGCAGGTACAGTTTGCCCCGTGGAGGCATGCAGATTTCCTTGAAAAGGGATGCTCCATGGATTGGGTGCAACGGACACAGTTTGTCCTTGTGGTTGATGGTAGACTCCGACTTGAGGTTTCCCCCCAGCATGAGGGTGCCCCCCAAATGGGATTTGTTCTCCGGTGGGAGGATGCCCCCCGGCTTGAGGTAGAGTTCCCGGGATTTGAGGGCCGGTCGTGAAAGATTGACCAGTGTTGCCGATTGGGTTAGGACCACCAAGGACCGTCCCTCCAGGTTGTTGGATGGGTATGGAACTTCCCGGTATGATTTGAGTAGTGGTTTGGGCAGTGGTAGTAGCAGATGCGTTCAGTGCCCTAAATCCAAAAGGGAGATTTGGTCTTGGTGTTACAGGTGTGCCAATCGGGGCTTGGGTGACCACCGGATTGCCGACGGGAATGGTCGGGATGTGAGGGACTATTGTATACTGGGCGGTTTGGAGAGGAATAGTAGGGTTAACAACCTGATCGACTGTGTGACTCATGAATTGATTAGATGGTCCTGCTTCACCAGGAAGATTACCAAGACGGAACGGTTGTCGAATGGATTCGAAATGTTCATAAAGATTTCATCCTAATGGAGTCCTCCAAATAGAATGAGTGGTTGTGGGGCTGATACTTACTGCAGTGCTAGGACGAATGGGAGTCCTATATTCCTCACCAAATATGGGTTGCGTGGATCCCATATACGTCTCGATAATAGGCCTCTCTGGTAATCATGGAACTTCCTCATCTATGACATTCCCAAGGGAGTCCAAACGAAGTAAAAGTGGTTCGAGAGGGGTCACCGAAGTGGGATCCGCAGTTGTGACAAAAGCGTCTTCCTGGGAAACTATAATATTTTGAACCTCGCTCTGTTGAGGAGATTCTTCTGTAGAATGAGGGGGTAAAGGGGTGTTTCCCTCCATGTTGTCTGGAGGAAGTCCCTGTAGCCTCCACGAGCGTTGTGGAGGGTCGATGTTGGCAGACAAGAGTCGACGAAAGAAATCTATGGCCAACTAGCGGAAAGAAACAGCACACGCTAAAAAATATAAGAATCACAACCAAGCAAACATGACCTTCTTTTGATGACCGTACTAGTTGGTGATGAAATCCAACGTCGCGTGATCAAGTCCAGAAGGGGCGAGGATAGGGTGGAACAATTACAAAGGTGACCTGCTTAACAGACTTACGCCTTGGTGCAAGTTTCCACGCAAGTAATTGTGGATTTACCCTCCAAGGAGCCCGAGTGAGTTTGACCAATGTCTGCTCCAGGTACAGTGAGACTCCCCATCACCGTCACATTGTGTAAGAACCTAAAAGATTATGGCCACTAAGGTTACCAATTCACAGTCAGCCCCTGGGCGGGAACAATCGACAGTTCGATCCGAACGTACGGGCAGGGTATCAAGCCTGAAATCAACTAAGAAGCTTCCACACAGTAATTGTGGATTTACCTCAAAGTGACCCCCATAATACGATCAGACCACCACAAACAGTTAAACCACAGAGGGTTAGTCCCCGTAGCTTACCCGAATGCAACCTCGTGCGTAACCCCTGTGTGAGAGGGGGATCCCAGGCAAACTTATACGGTAACTGGATTTACTCTCCCTATCACATGATGCTAATGTTTGTTTTGACAACTTTGGAGAGTTATGCTCACATCCTAATCCAAAGTACTACACCTATTCTACTGTTGGTGGAGGATTCTATCAAAGAAAAAATTCTAGATGAATTTTAATTAGCGTTGATTTTAGTGGCTGTTCTTTATGCAAAAGGGGTGCATGGAAGTGAAACAAATGGAATTATGACTCAGACCCAAAGAATGCATCGAACATGATAAGCAGTCATTTCTTTTCGATGAACGTCTATCTAAGGGAGAGAGAGAGTTCTTTCACTAACAAGCGCAACTATGGAATGCCCTCAAACAATCTTTTCCTCAATCAAATCCTAATGTAATGCAAAAATTTTCAAATGCCTTCTAACATGCTCAATCAATCATGCAGATATCTTTTATTGTTTGCGTATGGATGATGATCAGTACAATCACAATGCTTATCTTTGCTAATTATCTTCTTGGTATGAATGAAAACCAAACTAGCATAAGCGAAAGCCACACAAACAATACACCCTTCGTAGTAATCAAAACGAAAAAGCGAAAGAAAAGAAACAATCAAAGAAAAAGACAAACTTCACACCCAAAAAACGAGAGCTGAAGAACAATGATCTTGACTGAAAACAAGATAAAGGGCCTATAGGCTGTTGATGACCTTCACCAGGGCTTTACTCAACTGAAGAGAAAAGAAAAGCAATGCATAGATTTCAAGCTTTACTCAACAGGAAAACTCAAATGAAAATAGGTGAAGAAGGCTACAAGATCCAATCAAAAAGGTGTTTGTTCTTCAACAAGACTGATGTCAAGATCAAACAGGAAGAAAAATTGACTCACAAGATCACTCAGTAGAAGAACCACAGAGGCAAACCCTGAAAAATGCAACTGTGAAGGGTTTTTGGGCCAAAAGGAGGCCGACGCTCTGTTTCCAAGGGAAAAGAGCATTACAGCGCTTTGTGTAGGGCTACAAGAAGCGCTGGTGCTTTGATAACAATAGGTCAGGGGTGCTAGGGTCTGAAAGTCCCAGAAATGTCAAAAAATTTCAAAAATCGAGATCTGAACTTGACAAATATGCTGAATGTGACAAGGTAAGGAGCTAATCAGCTCGTGAAACTAATGAGAGAGGGGTAAACCAGGTCTGAAACAATCAAGGGACAGAACAAGGTCAATGAGGAGAAAAAATCCAAACAAGAGGTTTTGAATTGAGGCTATCTCCCCAGCGGAGTCGCCAGTTTCTGTTGTAGGAAAATCTTCCTGCGGACAAGTAGATCGACCTCTAAGGCTTGACCTTAACCCTAGACAGAAAAGTGCTTAACGTGGACACTGAATTTCTTTCGAATCTATCTAAACTAATGCATGAGAAGGGAGAGTAACAGAAGTACCTTTTAACTGACGTTTGTCCCTGCACGCTCCGAGTTGAGCTCCAATCCTTTGCTCCTCGTTGAGGTCTATGGACAAAACAAGATACGACCACTTCCTACTCTATTGACATTAGCTTGAAAACAGATCTATCACTGAATGATAAGTTCATGTAACATTAGACACAAACTAGAAAGAAACAGGCCAAGCATGTCATATTAATGAGAATAACGACAGCAGTGCTTACAATCGTAGATGCGAATGCGACAGCTTTGTCGAGTCCTCTTCGTCTAACCCTTGCTTGAAAGATCCACAACCTGGATAAAAGCAGCTTCACTGATCAATCTCCTTTGGCTGACTGCAAGTTTCCTCCAAGATCATAAGTTTCACATATTCAATCTTTCTCCCCTTTTCACCATGATAGAGCCTGCTTATATAGGTTGGGAAGGGCCTAACCTCTTGAGTTATGTTTAGAACTAGTTTGGAACTATCTCCATGGATCATGGATTTGATGATGAGAACAAGAATTCGAGTATAACAACCTCCTCATCTCGAATGTTCCATTCCTCATTCTTCTCAACGGGCTAACAATTGGCCCAGATTAGGGAGCGCTCCTCCAGAAGGGGTCTCAGAGCGTTGTAGTGCTCCTTGACCAGCCTGGGGAAGCGCCAGCGCCCTTAAGATGAGCAGTGTTCCTCTGGAAAGGCTGAAGGGCGTTATAACGCTCCTCAAGCATGTTAGGGGAGCGCCAGCGCTTCTCAGCTGTGCTAGGGGGAGCGTTCCCCCTCCAAACCTCAGTTTTAAGTCTCCTTTCAGGTGTCAAAGGCTATTTGATCTCAGTACACTAGTTCTCTTCCTTCAAATGAGTCATATGAGGTGTCATAAGTGCTTCCTTAGTGTCGTTATCATGGCATCATGTCTGAACATTGTTTGCGACACTAACAATCAACTTGCGACACTTGCGAAAGCTGAATAGGGAAGATGCGACACTTACGACAGTTAACAGGGACAATGCGACACTTATCCATCTGAACAATTTTGACGTGTAACACCTTTCCAGGCATAGAAGGGCAAGATCCTTTTTGGTCTATGGGCGTTTTTAGACCAGACCTTTTTGGTGCAGGATCGGGCCTTGAAACCATCATCTCACCTGTGATTTCCAAAACCTCTAACCCAGAGACAGTACCGTTTACTACTGCCTATTATTTTCCTGGTACGGACACCCCACGATCTGACCACATCTTGACCATCCCTATAGAAATGTCCCATCACACAGATACTACGAGTATTCACACCAAGATTATCGCAGTTAGTCAAGCCCCCATCGGCACACCGCTCACGCGTGTCACCCCGACACTACCGCCCGGATACCATGCATTGAATGCTTCCATTTCAACTCCTCGACAAACCCCATACGAAACTCCTGGTGGTCCCTCTTCTTCTGGGCACTCTCTTCCCGGTTTCATTCCAACACTTCCTCAACCCCCTTTTGGAGGAATTTTCTCGTCCTCTACTGGTAGTATTAATCCTAGTGGCATTATTCTGTCATTCACACCAAATTACCAGATTCCTGTTGGTGGACATTTTCACCAAGGAGGTTTGACTCAACCCCTTCTCAGCGGGAAAATTCCTATTGGAATGAAAATCCCAATTGGAACACAACCCCCAATTGGAACACTACCCCCAATTGGAACACAACCCCCGTTTGGAGGACAAACCCCACCTTATGGAAAAAACATACCTCCATCCTTGGCCCAGTATTGGAATCATCTGATACAACATACTCCTCAATCGACTGGGGGGCAACCACTTCCAGCTGCATCTGTTATACTCCCTAATATAGGCCAACCATATCCAGGTATGTCCAATCCTATTTGGGGCTTGAATGCTCAAACTCACGTCCTTGTTCAAGGATACAATCCCATGATCTACTATCCTCTCCAACCATCACTGAATCTGCCTGGGTCTTCACATTATATGAAGACTGCTTATGGCCCTACTGGTCTGTCGACGGGGCTTCCTCCCCAAACCCACCAGTACCTGCATGTGAATCGACAGTTACCCTTATTGGCCACTTTGGATCTCCCAGACTTGTTGAGGATTTTAAATGATCCAATTCGTCACTCTCCCCAATGGCCTGCTATACCAGCCAAGCTACCATCGGACATCCCTAAATTCGATGGAAAAGTGAGAGAGGACCCAAACAATCATGTCATGACTTTTCACCTCTGGTGTTCATCCAACTCATTGATGGATGACTCTATTCATTTACGTCTTTTTCAACGGACCCTCACAGGTTCTGCTGCGAAGTGGTATATAGAATTACCACGAGGTTTCTTCACGGACTTCAACACCCTAACAATGGCCTTCCTCACCCACTGCCAGTTACTGATCTGTTATGAAATGGGGACTGAGATTTTGAGTTCTTTCAAAAAAAACAAAGCCACTCACATATCTGATCACATTCATGAGTGGCGATGGAGACGACGTCTCATCAAACTCGAACTCCCCGATCAGTTGCTAGCAGAGTGGTTCACAAAATCATTTGTGAACGACATTGGTCGTGACATCACCATGGGTGGAGTGGTCATGGAAGAGCAGGCCATAAGTCATGCTCAATACCTTGACCTCGTTTACTCATAAATGGGTACCCTTTACAACTTACTACCTGACGCACCTCGTCCTTCCACTTCTGCCACTTCCACTACTCCATCTTCTTCTCATGCAGCCGACGGTGTGATTGGCACTTTCCATGCCCAACCACATTCTGTCTCAAGCACCAACCCCAAACCTGCTTCTTATAATGTTAAAAATGCTCCATCTCCTGCCCCTCCCACCGGTAAGACTTCTGAGGTAAATGCAGTTCAATCTACCCTAACGGATAAAAACAAATCCAAAAAGGGAAGCGGTAAGAATAAGGAGAACAAAAATAATTCTCAAGCAGAGCACACCAAAAATCCACCTGTTGACGATCGGGATAAGTGCAAACCTCGATACCCTTGTCTTATCTGTGGTGACGATCACTACACGAAGGATTGTCCACGACGTAACAAGGTCACTAAGTTCCTTCAAGGAGCCCCAAAACCACCTGCCCCGGTCGTTTTGTCCCAACCCTTCCCATTTCAACAACAGGCTCAATTGGTCATTCATGACCAACCCTCATATTCTACTACATCCTATGTATTGATGTGTACTGGCAAGTCAAAGCAGAACGACATTGCACTCACCACTCGAGCCAAAGATTATTCTCCCTCTAAAGAGAAGGTTGATGACCACCCTCCTTCATTGGTACAACCCTCTCCTGCAACTCCAGCTACCAACGGTCCTCTTCATCTTGAACGACCGAGCCTCGACACAGTTCTTCGAACCCCCCCAAAGGGTGTCGTTCAGAAATCGGCTTTCAATCCTCATGCTCATGCTGCCTAGAACTATAACATTGTTGAAGATATGGACCAAGCACCTTCTGCGATGTCAGCCCTCAAAGTCCTTCAAAGTGGTCCCACACAATGGAAGGCACTGTTGAAAGATATCAGTGGAATTGACCCGACAGATACGAATTTAATAATTTTTTACTTGGAAGATCACATTCCAAGGTTACCCCCTCAACTCGCGTTCCAGATCCAAGTGATTGTCTCTGACAAAAACATTTGTCGAACCATTATCAACGAGGGTGCCTCAACGTGTGTCATGTCTCTTACTTGCTTGAAAGCCATTGGCTCTCCCTCTTTGAATGAATCCCAAAACACTCTCAAAGCCTTTAATGGCTCCAGTTTTAAACCCTACAGTGTCCTTCCTTCATTGCCAATCATTCTAGAAGGAAAAATGGTCCAAGTCAAAGTGGAAGTCTTTGATGCTCCTCTTGATTACAATATTCTGCTTGGCTACAGCTGGATCGATTCCATGTGCACCGTTGTGTCGACCCTTTTTCATGTAGTATGTTTCCCACATCAAGGGAAGGTAGTCATCATCGACCAATTAGCCTTCTTTAACTCAGATACCCATACTAGCAATGTACTGTTCATCGCTAAAACCCCACCGAGTTATGAGAGCATCGGTGTAGGCCTTCTCAAAGACTCTTTGTTAATGGGTACTTTCCCCATTCCACCACCCGATGTTCCACGCTCGTCCTTTGCTTCAATCAACATGATCTCCACCTCGATTCATGGAACTCCTGCATCTCATGACCCATGGATAGTACTTGACCCTGGAGATCATCTTCGTTACAGTGATGAAATGTCGTTAAGTCTGGTCGAATCTGCCTATCAGGAAATTCAATCGACAACCCCTTCTACCCCCTCTCTTGGTGAGTTATCTCCGGTTCCCTTCCGTGTCATTTTTCCTACAGATGAGATGATCATGTCTGTCATGGAGGACACCCCTTGGGACGATGGAAATCATCATTCCATCCTCTTTCTGGAGCAACATACCATCGAGAACTACCAACAGATCTTGACCCCGTCAACCGTTGTTGTCATCTCAACCGTTCTCGAGTCCACACATGATGTGTTTTCTGAAGGGAAATTAAGCAATATCTCGCCCACTATTCCCCTCGACATATCCATCAAACTCGGAATCATCGAAAATGTGCATATCAGAGCTTCATGTTCCCTTGACAAAACTGTCACCTACACGTCCCTTTTCAAAGAGTTTCATGACATCTTCGCTTGGAGCTACAAAGAAATGTCGGGTATCGACCCCGACATTGTAATACATGAGATCAATACATACCTCGATGCTAAACCCGTCCAGCAACGCCTTCGTCGAGTTCACCCACGTAAAGCGGCTGTTATCAAGCTCGAAGTCGAAAAACTTCTCAAAGATGGCTTTATTTACCCAGTGGCCCTCACTGACTGGGTTTTCAATCTTGTCCCGATTGACAAGAAACAAGGCACAATCCGTGTATGTGTTGATTATAGGGATATCAACAAAGCTTGTCCCAAAGACAACTTTCCTACCTCCTTCGTCGATCAGATTGTCGACGATTGCACCGGAAGTGAAATATTCTCTCTAATGGATGCTCTGGGCAAAATCAAATCAACATTGTTCCCGAGGATCAACATAAGACTGCTTTTATTTGTCCTTGGGGCACTTTTGCCTATCGGAAACTCCCGTTCGATCTCAAGAACGCTAGCGCAAATTTTCAACACTCTATGTCTTATGCCTTCCATGATATCAATCACATCGTGCAACCATATCTGGACGATTTACCCGCTCACTCAATGCGCCGAGTCGATCATCCAACCCACCTCCGAGCCATTTTTGTCCACTGTCGATTTTACCGTATACATTTGAATCCTCACAAGTGTGTTTTCTATGTGGAATTTGGCCAACTTCTGGGTTTTATTGTTTCGCGTCAAGGGATCAGGGTAGATCCTTTAAAGGTTGAGGTGATCCTTAATCTCCCTCCTCCTTCTACACTTTTCCAGTTACAAAGTTTGCAGGGGAAAGCAAACTTTCTTCATCATTTTATCCCAAATTACGCCAAGATAACTCATGGATTTATGCGGCTCCTAAAAAAGTGGTCTGAGTTCGTTTGGGATACCATCGCAAACAACGCTTTCGAAGCTTTAAAATTATCCCTCACACGTGCTCTGCTTCTTTTCCCCCCCAATTACAGTCGCGATTATTTCCTCTACCTTGCCGCCTCGGATTACACCATTGGTATGGTTCTCGTCCAAGAGGATGATGCTAACGACGAACATGTTATCTATTAATTGAGTCGAAGTCTAATGTCTACCGAAATCAAGTATTTACATGTTGAGAAACTAGCCTTGGCATCCATCCAAGCCGTCCAATGCTTCCAGCACTATATCCTCTCTCGCAAGACTACAATGATTTCTAACTGCAACCCTATGCAACACATTCTCACACGTCAATTGCTAGGGGGAAAATACTCCAAATGGATCATGATACTCCAGGAGTTTGACTTGGAATTTGAACGCACCAAGTACAAGAAGTCCTTAGTGTTTGCTGAGTTGATATGTGACTTTCCCTATTCTGAAATAGAAAATGTAGCAGCTGATTCATTACCCAATGAATCCCTTTTCCTCATCAGCTCTGATGATATTTGGTATGGTGATGTCATCATATATCTCCAAACCCAGACTTTATGGCCAACTTTGTCTAGTACTGACCGACATCGAATACGCTACCAAGCCTGTCAATATATTATCCTTAGGGATACTCTTTATCATTGGGGGATTGACTCAGTTTTTCGACGCTGCCTAACGTTCGACGAAGCCGAGAAAGATTTTAATGACTGCTATTCTGGAGCCTATGGTGGTCATATGTCTGGGTATGCTACTGCCTAGAAGATCTTACGAGCAGGGTATTTTTGGCATTCTTTATTTAACGACTGCATAATCATCGTTCAAAAATTCCATGCTTGCCAGACCTATAATCATAAGATACGGTCACATCCCGCTCTTCTTCACCCTGTGGTATCTGTTTGTCCCTTTACAAAATGGGGCATCGATTTCATGACATGTCACCTGCACTCAGTCGGGGGGCATGGATACATTATTGTAGCCGTAGATTACTTTACAAAATGGGCCGAGGCGATGTCGACATTTGACAACACTAGAAAGACCGCAACATTATTCATTTTTAATCACATCATAGCTCGTTTTGGTGTTCCCCAGGCTATCGTCACCGATCACGGTAGCCACTTTCGAAACTTCATGATGTCCGAACTTACTGAAAAGTTGGGTCTTCTCCATGAAAACTCAACACCCTATTACCCACAAGCCAACGACCAAGTTGAAGCAATTAACAAAGTTCTCATAACTATGCTTCTATGAATGATAGGGATTCACAAAACAAGTTGGCACACAATGTTGTTTTCGGCATTGTGGGCTTACCGGACATCCGTCAAGTCTGCTACTGGGTTACACCTTTCCGGTTAGTTTATTTTTTGGAAGCCATTCTCCCGATTGAATGCAAGATACCCTCTCTAAAACTAGTTGTTGAACTCCTGCTAAACACTTCTGCTGAGGAAGAATGTCTATTGTATCTTATGCGATTGGACGAAAATCGACGCGATGCTGCCCTAGTCATAGAAGCTCAGAAAAAACGTGTCAAGGCCCAATACAACAAACATGTCAAGCCTCGCGTTTTCTCCGAAGGAGATCTCGTTCTCCTCTATGAACAAGATCGAGATATGCTAGGAGATGGAAAATTCAAAGCCATGTGGCGAGGTCCTTATATCATTAGACGAGTATTGGAAAAAGGGGCTTATGAGTTAGTTGATTATGATGGTATCCCTTTAAGTGAACCTAGAAATGGGTTGTACTTGAAGAAGCTACTATGCATAAGATCACCTGTGCATGGGTACCTATATTTTTATTGTATCATACTTCTTGTGTGTTACTATGGCTTGCTTTTGTCGTTATTTGGTCTCTAACCTTATGTGACATTGTGTTTGATTTCTAGATGTTGGAGTCTTCGCTACCCTACATTGGCTTCGTTGATGGCGCTAGTCGTAGTACTCAGAATCTTGCTTCCACTGCATGGGCAATTTACGCCTCTACAAACGAACTTGTCTCCTTACGAGGTGTGTGTCTCGGTCGTGCGACCAACAATATTGCAGAGTATAGCGCCATTATCGAATTGTTGATTGATGTTATCTCGCTTGGAGTCCGTCATTTGGTTGTGCAACTCGATTCGCATCTTGTAGTACTACAGTTAAGTAATGTCTATACTATTCGAAGTCCTACTTTGTTACGGGTGTATTTGCGAATTCGCCTCTTGGAACGTTATTTTGATTATATTGAATATCAGCATATTCCTATATGTCTAAATACATTAACTGATGCATTAGCTAACTATGTATTAGATAGACATTTGGGTCATTTATAAATCAATCATATCAATTTTCACACAACACAAGATAAACCGGTAGAAGTCGTATGTATATATAATGATCAAAAGAGTTTTTACAAAAAAGTTCTGTCCGAGGACCAAAATTTCAAAATCTGAAGCTCATAGCTTCTACAAAGTGATGTCATGGATGACGTTCACAGTAACACACGACTACCCGGGCAACCCTACGAAGCAGTCGGCCAATGGACTCTGACACTCCTATTGTATGACGCTGATAACGTCATGGAACCTCTCCAAGAGGCATGTCCAGAATATCTGTTTTCAAACCCTCTAGGTTTTGTTCCACCACTTCATAATCTTCGGCGTCCCATCATGGCACTGGCGCAACCTCTCCTCATCGCTGAATAGGAGAAGTACCAGGAGGTCGGTAAGGTCCAACATCTGTGTCATCAAAAAAGGATTTTGTATTTAGACCTTGGACGAACATTAAAAAACATTTGCATATGAAAAAATTCACAAAAACATTTAAAAAGGAAAAAATTGTGTACTTCTTACCAAGTTCCCCCCACTGAGCACCCTCGGGCAAAACCAAGTCTAGATCTCCTCAGAAATCCAACCTGGCATAAGCATAATCATCGACCATCAGCATCTGTGGTCGCAACCAGTTGAAGAAGGTATCATTATATTTGATAATTGGTCCAGCCACATGTCGGGCCATGAGCTAACACCATCTCAACATTCTTGGATCTGTTGGAGCCGGTAAATCCCACTCAACCTGCAGCCTCAGTAAGGGAACCCTCTCAAGGAAGAAGGACACTAACAATGACCCATACCTGAATTGCTTCAGGTCACCTTGCCTGCATTTGGTCAACTGCCTCTTCATGCTACGAAGCACTGCATCTGCCTAGTTAAAAACCCAAGGCTCACTACACTCTATGGCATATTGAAAGTAGCTCTGAAGAGCCATGTGAGGAGAAACACTCCCAGCCATATGAGCAATGGTGAAAAAAATAGTGCAGAGAGTCGAATCCCGCACTCCCCAAATGGAAACTTGCCCTTTGCTCCTCTCTGCCTCTAGAACATAGTGTAAGCGGCAGTACTCACTCATGGGGAACCCACCACCTCTGCTACCAGTCAGACTCGCGTGGTACCCATGCCGTGATAGTCCTGTCAAGAAGTAAATTTCCTTAATATCCAAGGACAATGTGTGGACCCCCACATGGAATACTTGCTGGTCGGGATCCCACATATGCACAAGGTACTCCAATAACCTGACTTGGGCCCTCATGTCCGAGATACGAAAGAGCTTCAAAAGACGACAGTCTCGTAAAGCGGCAATAGTGGCCGGATGATTTCCAGCAATGACATCATCTTCTTCGTGCTCCCTTTCATGCCATTCCAGAACCATGGTGATGGCCAAATACCTACATAAGAAGCATAAGAAGAAGATTAGTAACTCTATTCAACACTTGGTATACTTTCATTGAGCAAAAATTTAAAAAAAAATTACACTTTGTAGTTCTCGTAGGTGCCCTTTAGGCACAGTGTGAGGTTCTCACAGGTCCCTTTGGGGTCACCTACGAGAATGACCCATTCTCGCAGGTCCTGTGTGGCTAGGGTGCGAGAATGGCTGAGCGCGACTTTAGCCCCCAAAACAAACTCAAAACTGTGTTTTTTGCCAATGAAAATGAAAAATTAAACCATCAAAAGGTAGAGGACAAGGATTTTACCTCATTGCCGCAGACGGTTCGTCAAATGGATGCTTGTAACTCCCGCAATTGAATGCTGAAGTTCAAGGGAAAAAGAGGGGTTTTTGGGCTCAAATATTGGTAAAGTCAAAATGATTATGGTAAAAAGAGTTTTTACCCCTTTATATTTACTTTTACCATGTTATTGGATTATATAATTGTTTATTTATTAAACCCTAATGCCTAATGCCTTTTTGAGTATGACTTTTGTAGGCGTAAGGACTTTGATGTTCATGCATAGGGATGCGGATATATTTTTCTTCTTCATTGCATGTTTTGATTTTTTTTATGGTTTTTGTACAAAACCTCGAGCCTAGTCTTTGTCCGTTCTCACGCTCGAAAATCCATGAGAACGCGATCGAGCACACTTTTATCACTTTTTCGGGCTCAACAAGGATATACGAAAAAGGAACCCCCCTGGAGTCTCCTTTAAGCTCTTTTCAGACTCTCTAAACATGAAAAGATTGCTGAGCGACCTTGCTATTTTCACACTCGTTAAAGTATTTGAAGAAAGCATCTGTTGGGCAATAATTTATCTCTTTTTCGCTCTCATCAAACTATTTTATGAAAAAGGAACTGAGAGAGTTCTCTTTTAAGTGTTTTTCCAGACTCTATAATCTTGAAGAACTTTCAAGTTTTCTATCTTTGGACTCGTTAAACAAACATCGACAGACCTGCAATGGGACCGAACCACTCCTTCCTAGGGTTCGTTAAACATACTCCGAAGGACTCATCCAAAGGATGAGCTTATATCAACAAGCATATGTTATCCTCCTCAAGCTTGTGTAAAAATAAAGAGGTACTCGCCAGAAATGGTGGGGGGAAATTTGGGAAAGGGATGTGTTCTCGTATTCGTATTAATTGGCAGTAAGTGTCGCTCTTGAACATGACACCCCCTTATTCATTATTTGAAGCCAGTTTGGGTAATCCATTTGTCTCCCATTCGATTTGCTACAAGGTCATACCCTGTGTCATATCTAAGTTAATGCTACCAAATTCTTGGTTGTGTCATTCAAATGTTCAAGAGAAGTTCATCTAAAACCTCTATTGAGTCGGCCATCTGCAGTTGTCCATTCTCTCCGTGTCGGCCTTCCCTGTGTCTAGTCCAACTTATATCATACTGTGTTTCACCTTCAAAATCTGTTACTCATTTCATTTCATTGATGGGGGATACATCAAGGCCCTCGTGTGACCAGTTTTGTTCCGTCGACTTCAACTCATTATCTAGAAACAAGACTTAGAAATTCTTTGGTACCTTGGAACCTGCATGCCTCAATGGCAGGTTTCTTCATTTTCGACAGTGGGTTTACATCATTGATCCCTAATTGAAAGATTCTGTCGGATGTTTGACCTCAACTCATTCATTCACATTCGATGGATTGTACTAGTGTACCTTGGGATTCATTGACATTAATGGTGATTTCCCTCACACTTGTTAACGGTTTCATTAATGACCGGTAATCAAGTGGTTTCTACCATGTTCGACTTCAACACATGTAATCACATGGTTAGATTCATACTTTTGGGCGACGAGATTGAAGACCCTGGATATCATCTCTTTGTCCAAGTTGCGATGGAATATATATAATTTGTGACACATAGATCCACTTTGTATGTCTCGTGGCTATGTCGTCTCACTTTGAATTTTCTTGCATAGATCCACAGTGTATTTCTGGTGGCTATGCTATATTTTGATGGCATGGATCCACAGTGTATAATTGGTGGCCATGACCTATGTCTATAATGTCATCTGTCTGTGATCTGAGTATGGGAATGCCTACCTCAGAACTAGTATGATATTCTGCAGATGCTTGGTTGTTCGCAGGTTTCCGATTAGGTGCGCTCCTGGTTTCTGACATACACACACACTTAGTTTACAAAGTATTTTGGATGTCACTGATTCCGGCCTCATACTTTGGGGGGCATTCTGTTACCCATGTTTTTGTTCATCTTGATGGTGTATTGTTGATGGTGTACTCAGGCTCCTAATAAGAACTTTCTCCTGAGAAAATTGACATTCATCTCTTCCCAGAAAACATATTTTTGAAGAGAGTTCATAGGTTTCTTATATCCTAGGGTGCGAGAATGACCCATTCTTGTAGGCTGCCTTTAGCTAGGGTGTGAACTTCTCGCACTGTGCTACATAGCTAGGGTGCGAACTTGTTCTCAATCTTGGAAAAAAATGAAATCTTGATGGTTCTAGAAGGGAATCTTCTAGAGAATGGGTTGGCATTCAAATGGTTATCTTTGTACTGGTTTCCTTGATATTGTGGAATCATTCTCCTATATATTGATGGGATTCTCATGGAAAAGGTTAAGAAAGATCAATTGGAGAATTGGTGAAAGAATTGTGTGAAGAGCCTAGCTTGAACAGGAGCTTGGAGACTCTAACAAGTCTATCAAGAAGAATTGAATCTTCTTCATACAAGGATTGAGCAAGTGTGTGTGTTGGAGGCAATAGCCATGGAAAGGAAGCTTGGGACATCAAGGCGATCAGGTTGTATCTTCTACTTTCAATTAATATGATATCGTGACATGTCCTTTTCCCATAAAGTCATTCTTACTTTATTGTGTAATTCCTTGATCATACACATAAGTTGATGATTGAATATATTTTGCTATCTTCACTTTGGTTGGTTTGTGTTGTCTTGGTCTTGACCTCACGAGAGCGCCAGAGCGAAGCGGGAGCAACAGAGACCCTAGGAAGCGATACAAAGGTACGTCACTTGTTCCTCCCTACTAGCTAATTCAATGGTCATAACTTAGGGAAAGAGTCATGTCCTGTCCTATTTTGTTCTAGATCCAGGAGGATCTAGGGAGATCTGTTAGTGTCCGCACCTACCGATTAGTCCGATAACAGTGCATGCAAAGGACTCTCCTCAAACTGAACAGTGCACTCAACGATGAGTCAGTCTGTAGAGGGATCAATCAATTTGTACCCCTTGATATCATCTAGATATCCCACCAAGATGCAAGGTGTGATATCTGGATCTAAGGATTTCCTCTTTTCAGAAGGAATATGGGCCCATGATCTAGATCCAAATATGCGGAAGTGTGTGACATCTAGTTTGTCACATGTACAAGCCTCAAAAGGTGTCCTATACTCAACAGATCTGTGAGGTGATATGTTTTGTATGTAAGTAGCACAATTAAGTGCCTCAGACCAAAGCTTGGAAGGAAGTGATCTTGCATGAAACATGCAATTGGTCATCTCCTTGAGAGACATGTTCTTCCTTTCAGCAACTCCATTATGTTGTGGAGTGTATGGAACTGTGTGTTGCAACATGATACCAGCTTCATAACAAATATTTTGAACATCTTTGTTGATATACTCCCCCCCATTGTCTGTAAGGAGAATCTTTATTTTCTTCCCAGTTTGTGTCTCTACTAGAGCTTTGAAGTCTTTTAGATGCTCAAAAACTTCAGACTTTTGTCTGAGAAAATAAACCCAAGTATAGCGTGACTAATCATCAATAAATGTAAGAGAATACCTTGCTTTATTGATGGAAGAATGTGGAAATGTACCCATGAGATCACTGTGAACAATCTCCAAGGAAGAGAAGTCTCTCCTTGCCTTCCCCTTTTCAAATTTCTCTTCGGTATGCTTGCCAAGAATGCATCCTTCACAAACTTCTTCAGAAAAATTGAATTTTTGGCAAGCCTTTGACCATTCATTTCTTGGAAAGTCGTTGCATGTACCTAAAGCTTAAATGATCAAATATATCATGCCGTACTCTACTACTATCATTATTATGTGTAAGTAACAAAGAGAAGTCATATTCAATAAAATTAGAGAATTTATACAACCGTGATTTGTGATATACCTCACCAACTGCAATAATGGAGTTGTCATGCATGTCAAGTATAGTAACTAAATTTGATGTAAATTCAACCCTTTTACCTGCTTGAATGATCTGATAAACTGAGAGAAGATTTATAGAAATATTTGGAACATGAGAGACATTCTCAAAACTTCCATTAGGGAGTTCCACTCTTCCCTCTCCTGCAACTGCTATTGGGGTATCATCACCCATGAGAATAGGAGGTCTCTAAGAGCATGAACTCAAAGAAGTAAAAAATTCCTCTTTAGCTGCCATATGATGTGATGCACCAGAATCTATAGTCCATGAATCAGATGAGGAATTAATTGCAACTAGAGTATGATGATTACCTTTCTTAGGTGCATGGTCTTCTTCCTTCTTCTTCTTGGATCCTTCAGGAATGAAGTCTCCAAGGTTATTCTTCTGAAGTACTTGTGTCATAAGATCAATCTGCTTCTTCATGCATGCAGATTCTTCATGATTTGGTTTATTGTAATATGTTCATTGCTTTCCCTTCTTCTTCTTCCTATTGGAATTTGAAGAATCTTTGGAACCTGAAGAATCCTTGAAGGGTTTGGAATATACCTCCTTCTTTGACTCTGGATGTAATAACTCCTTTCGTTTCTGCTTCAATTTTTTATTGAATGACCCTTTTCCATCATGCATGGTGAGTGTATCTGATTTGAGATCTTTCATTAGGCCCATTTGTATGAGTTTTGTCTACTCTTGTGTGAGAGACTCAATGAACTGAGCCATCATAGGCATTTTCCAATTTGCACCCAAAAGACATCTACCAGAATGGAAATTGGATAGATATACAACATATTCTAGTTCTATCTTGGCCAATATTGTTAGACTAAGTTGTTTCTCTTGTGTAGACTTGTTAATACCACATTCACCCAAGATCAAAATCAAATATTTAAATTTAGTAAAGAAATCATGTATATTATCAAAAAATTTAGTGTCTAAGGTATTCAACTCTACCTCAAGCATATGACCTTGCATCTCATCCTTCTTTCCAAGGAGTCCTTCCAAGGTGGTCCATATATCATTTGGAGTCTTTCATGCGACAACATGAAACCATAAATTAGTGGATATTAACTCAAGAAGTAGTCTTGTGGCCTCATCCTTATGGTTCACCCATCTAGTATTCTCAAGCGTTGATGTAGGTTATGTTTATCTTTCCATCGTCAAATTATACGGTCCTCTTCTTTTGAGTTGGATTGCGGCCTTCAAATTCCATTCAAAATAGTTCTATGATGTGATTATTATCACCAGACTTGATTGAAGAAGTTGCATCGTCTCCATCCCTACTATTGATTCTGAAAAGATCCTAAAAACCCAGATCGTGGATTCTGAGATATGGCTGATAGTGCTATGACAGTTATAGATGTGATAAAACAACTGTATCTCCTAAAATATGGTGTGGGTTTTGGATATTTTTGTTGAGCATGAGCATCCCTGTGTTATACGTCTCTTGTAAAAATTTCAACTCGACCTAGATCACAGATTTCTAGATATGGCCATTTTACTGCAAAAAAACAATTTTTGGAGGGTTCTTGAATCGTCGCACCCTAGAGAAGGGTAAAGTGCGATGATGCCAAATATTCACACCCTATTGAAGGAAACAATGCGATGATTTTCAACTAAATCATCGCACCCTGGATGAAGAACACAGTGCGATTGTCACACCCTTCGACAGGGATAGGCCACGACGATTCCAATCATCGCACCTTTCGATAGGGATAAGCCACAATGATTGTGGAAACTAGATTTACTCAAGGATTCTTTCGCTCTTCTTTGTCTTGTCTGGGTTGCTCCAAGCAACTCGGCTCTGATACCATGTCAGTGTTTCATCGAAACCTGCACAAGAGACCTAGCTAAAGCATACACATACAAATCTTATCAAGAAAAAGAAGAGAGATACACAATGAAGAATGAGAATCGATGTATATTATGATCTTATCAATGAGTGAGTGATCTTCACTTATATAGGCAATGACATCCTATAATTAGGAATGCATGCATAATAGTGATGGTCTAAGATTAGAAAGTCTAAAATAGAGCTAGTCAGTTAACTCCCACTAAACTAGTGTTACTCCCGCTGAACTAGTGTGTTGAAAATAGAAATTTCTCCAACAGATACGTCAACTTCCCAGGGGCATAAATTTTGCATATGATTTTTGTTTGGGGTCTTTGGTAGCCCACCAAAAAGGTCTAGATGATAATTCGACATTATGAATGTCCTAGCATGTGCCTTAAGTTATATGATAGGCACTTCCATGCCAAAAAACATCGATTAGGACCTCAAAATGCCCCCAGAAGTTTGGGGCCTGAAAAACAGTAGAGAAACTATCAAGATGTGGAACTAATCTGAATTAGTGGAACATGTAGGTGGTCACTAGTATCTACCTATCCGTTGC
>ML777705.1:35253-48839 GCA_009831015.1 Picea engelmannii
ACCTCAAAATGCCCCCAGAAGTTTGGGGCCTGAAAAACAGTAGAGAAACTATCAAGATGTGGAACTAATCTGAATTAGTGGAACATGTAGGTGGTCACTAGTATCTACCTATCCGTTGCGTGTGTCTATATATATATATATATATATATATATATATAGACACACGCAACGGATAGGTAGATACTGCATCCTGAGTGGGCCTAATGGTTAAGAACATGTGTTTCATCCTAAGAGGTCACAAGTTCAAATCCAGAGGGGGGTAGGGTATGTATACCTCCATATATACCAGTCAAATTGCTGGGCAGAGGGGGTCTCATACACCAATTTGATGTCTAACTTGGTCATGACCTTAAAAATAAATAATAATAATAATAATAATAATAATAATAATAATTATATATAGATATATATATTAGAAAGATAGTATTAAAGTATATATATTCTAGTATTTAAGAACTATTAGTTCATAGTTACATATAACATATATATGTTATATGTAATACATATATGTTATATGTATTACATATAACATTGTAATACATATATGTTATATGTATTACATATAACATTGTACATCGTTTATAATTCATTAAAAAAAATGTTACTAGCATTACATTTAACGAGTCTATTTATTATTATTAATATAATATTTATGAACTATACTTAATATATACCAATTAATATATTAATTGATTATACTTTCTGGTCAATTATTTTAAAAAATTTACATTAATATTTATTATAATTATTATATAATCATTAATACCTAAGAATTAAAACACAATTATATTTATAAAAAAATTATTATATATATATTACTCATTATTAATATTAAATACAATTATATTTATAAAAAAAATATTATATATATATATATTACTCATTATTAATATTAATAGGTAACTTTATTATTTATGAATATATCATAATATTAATTAATATCAAAATAATGAAAAACAAATTAACCAAATCCTATAGAAAAAATACTTATTATCATTAATGCTACAATAATTTTATATATTATTATAATAATAAAAATTAGAAGGAATATATATATATATATATATATATATCAAAGTTTATAAAAGAGAATAAATATATATGGGAGAAGAGGAGAAAATACAAGACACCATGCTAAGAAATTAAGTAGAATATTGTTGGAAGATAGTTGTCATTGATATCAACCCTAGTCATTGGTTGGGTTGTGGAACCTCTAGTTGATCATGGTATATGGACATGAAGGAACAGACACATGCATATACAACACCCATGGATGGATAGTATACATCATGTCGTTTTCGGTGATAGGTGGCACGTCACATGGATCCTCATGGTTGAGGAGAAATGATTTTTTGAAGATGAACATGTGCATTTACAGGTCGACCAATATAATTAAAGAAAAAATTACAAAAAAAAAAAGTGATAGGTCGAGCCTAATGTTAAAAGGAAGTGTCAAAACAAGTATAAATACACATGTAATATTTTCATTTAATCATCCAAGCAAGTGTAATGGAGCTGTAATAAGTGGGTCTGCACTTGTGCTAGGAGTATGTGCAAAGTACAACAAGAAATATTTATGGAAGAGTGAGGATTAAAGATGTGAAGCAAGAAACATTATGAAGGCATCCGTGAGTATCAGTGGAGCAAGACACAGACATTCACGTGGCACAGTGAAGCAAGTCACAGATATCCGTGAGGCATAGTGAATGATCCAAATTTTATGAGTAGAATGAAATGAATATAGATTATTAATAGGTGCTTAACAAAAAATAACAGAGATACAATAAAACTGGTTTTCTATTCAATAACGAAATAAGTTGAAACTGTAAAATGCAGCGAAAACAAGCTTGCTGGAATGGTGGCAGCTTATCTCTAAGAAGAGATGTGACGACAATGCACATTCACAAGGAGAAGGTTACAATGAGGCTTTGAAGGCCTTTTTACAATAAGCAAGAATGCCAAAAAAATTGGACATCCAAAAACCTAACCCTAGGATATGAAGCGCCAAAAGTCATGTGGGCCCCATTTGGGTAAGTTAGTACATTAACTTCCCAGGGTCGTAACTTTTGCATACGATCTCCGTTTTAGGCATGTGATAGCCCATTTGAAAGGTATCATCAAGGAGATTAATTTTGGGAGCTTAATTATACCTTCTACTATCATTGAGGAGCTCTATACTAAAAAACCTTCATTTAGGCCCTCAAAATGGCCCCAAAAGTTAAAACTACTAAAAACAATAAATTGCCAAAATTGTCAGAAAATTGTTTTGAGCCAGTTGGAAAAGGTGGGTGGCCACTACTATCCATATGGATCAATCCTCCCTCCTTAGGAAGCAATGGTATACATTGCATTGAGGTCCCCCATTAGATGAGGAAATTTCTGTTGAATTTGGCCCCTGGTGAGCCACTTGCCTTGGTGCAGGAGCTGCCCTGCTTTGACGACTCGATAAAGCTAGATCCTTTTTTGTCGAGTGCCCTTGATATGTCTTCCCACAATCTGATAATTAGATGTTTGTTGTATGCAATTGGGGTTGAGCTCTTTTGGTGTCAATTGTTCTGCTACTTCTGAGGTGTCCAATAATGGTGGGAAATAAGGGCGAAGGAGATCCACGTTGAACACTGGGTGGAGGCCAAGAAAATGAGGAATGTTGAGCTCAAAATCATTATCCCCCATGACCTTTGTGATAGTGTATGGTTCATAATGGATTGGGAAAATCTTCCGATGGGGTCCTATAAGGTGTTCTTTCTGCAAGTGCAACCAAACTTTGTCGCCCACCTGAAACTTATGCAACACTCGATGTTGATCATGGCGCTGTTTGTACTTGTCATTGGACTTATGTAGGATATCTTGAACCTATTGGTGGATGTGATGGATCCACTCAATGAACTAGGTGGCTTTGTCAGCTTCAGTTGGAGCAGACATGAGTCAGTCGAGGTGACCGCAAGGGGAAGTGCAACATCTATGGGACCTAATGGTTGGAATCCCAGCCCCACTTGAAAGGGGTTGTGGCCGGTTGAGCTATGCAAGGCTTGGTTGTAGCTATGTTGGACATAGGGAAGGCTCTCATCCCATGTGCGAGGGTGCTTTGAATTGTACATGTGAAGGATATGCACAATCATTCGATTTACAACCTCGGTTTAGCCATCTATCTGGGGGTGGAAGGCCGTGGATTTGGTGAGCTTGGTGTCCAGTAGTGACCAGAGGCTCGACCATAATGTGTTGAGAAATCGACTATCTTGATTTGAGAAAATGGTTTGTGGGATTCCAAAATGTACCCAGACTCGTTCAAAGAAGATCTTGATAGTGGCCTTCTATGTGATGCTCTTCTTGTAGGCAACCATAATCACCATCTTAGAAAAGCGATCAACAACAACAAAAACACAGTCATTTCACCGCTTGGTGGATGGGAGGCCCGAGATGTAGTCCATTGAGATGGATTCCCATGGTCTGTCAGGAATAGGAAGAGGGGTGTAGAGGCTCTATTTCTTAGTGGTCGATTTGGCAATAGCACAGGCAGTGCAAGACCTAATATACTTATCAACCTCCTGTCGAAGTTTCTCCCAGTAGAAATGTTTATGTACCATCACCACTGTCTTTTCAATGCTGAAGTGTCCTTCCACCCGACTATAGTGGGCTTCCCAGATCATCTTCGCTCACTCACTTGATGGAAAACATATATGGCCCAGACGACACAACAACCCATATTGAAGATGGAAATTATCGACAACTACATTTGCACCCAACATTTGGTAGGTGGTGGCGAAGTCAAGGTTTGTCTCATAGATTTGGGGCCATCCAGATGTCTCATGGCCGCAAGAGTTTAGCACTGTGGTGAGTGTCATGACTGGTGGTCTTCTGAGGCAATCAACGAAGCGATTGGTGCTTCTTGTTTTATACTTGATGTTGAGGTGGAATTGCTACAAATATGTGGACCACTTTTGATGGCAATCATTCTGCAATTTTCCCTGTGTTTGCATGAACTGCAGTGGCTTATGATTAGTGTAGATGACTGTCTCCTTCCCAAGAATGTAATGTCTCCACTGGCGGCATGCTTGCACAATGGAGTACATTTCTTTGTCATAAGTAGGGTACTTACGGACAATATCTAACAGTGTCTCACCATGATAGGCCACGGGGTGGCCGTGCTGAGTGAGAATGGTGCCCACAACATAGTCTGAAGCATCTTTCTTGATCTCAAAGGGATGTTGCAGGTCTGGTAGTGAAAGTACTGGAGCTGAGCACAAGCGCTTCTTCAAGTCATCAAACGCTTCTTGTTGGGACCGTCCCCATGCAAATTTCACCTTACCACCACCCCTGTTTATTTGGCTGAGGGCCCATGCAATATGAGAGAAACCCAACATGAAACTACAATAGAAATTAGCAAGTCCCAAGAAGCTCCGAAGCTCAGTGAGTGTTGTTGGGGCTGGTCATTCACGGATGACTTGGATCTTGGTTGGATCCACATGTATGCAATGTTTATCAATGATGTAGCCCAGGTAATTGACCCTATCCATGCCGAAGGAGCATTTTTCCAGGTTGGCATATAGATTGTGCTGTCGTAGGGTGTGCAAAACCTGTTGAATATGCTACAAGTGTTCGACCCAGGTCTTGCTGTAAATTAGAATGTCATCCAGATACACCACTACAAAATTATTGGTGAATGGTTGCAGGATATTGTCCATCATCCTCATGAAAGTGGTTGGAGCATTTTTCAAACCAAAGGGCATGACCAACCATTCAAAAAGTTCTTCCTTTGACTTGAAGGCGGTCTTCCATACATCTGTCTGTTCTATCGGGACCTGGTGGTAGCCAAACTTCAGATCAATCTTATTGAAGTATTTGGCCCCTGTGAGTTGATCAAGTAGGTCATCGATTCGGGGAATAGGGTACCGGTTTCTGACAGTGATTTTATTCAGAGCCTGGTAATCAATATCGAGTCGCCAGGTCCCATCTTTCTTCTGTACCAGCATGATTGGGCTGCCGCAAGGTGATGAGCTGGGGTGGATGTGCCCCTTCTGGAGCAGTTCTTTGATCTATCACTTGATCTCTTCGTTCTCTAACAAAGAGGGATGATAGACTGGCCCATTGGGCAGTAGTGCGTTGGGGGTCAGATCAGTGGGGTGCTTGACCTGGTAGTGCATAGGTACCCCTATAGGTGAGGAGAATATATCCGAGTATTCTTCCACGATCTTATCTAATTGCTTCTACTGTGTGGAGAGGTTGTCCGCAGAGACCCTAGATGTGGCTATGATATTTTGCTTATTCTGAGAGCGAATCACGAAGACGACAAACTTCCCTGTCTGAGAGATGACCTTCCTGCATTGCTTAGAAATGATCAAGGAAATAGCACTAGGTGGGACTGCCTCGAGTATCCTGTACAATTTCCTGTTCAAATTAATAATAACACTACGAGGCCTAGACTCATATACAACATGACGTTTCCATAAATAAGGTTGTCCCAAAAGAACATCACAAACTTCAAGAGGAGAAACATCACACAATACCTCATCTTTGAAGGGGTTGATGTCATACGACAGTCGGCACTGTTGGCTGACTCGGAGATCGCTTCCTTGGTGGAGCCATCCAATGGTGTAGGGTTGTGGGTGTGATGTTGTTGGTAGGGCCAGTCGCTTGATGACCTTTGCTGAGACGAGGTTCTTCTGGCTACTGCTAACAACGATGAAGTGCAGCAGGGTTCCTTTTACCCACATCTGTGAATGGAAGAGGCGCTCTCCTTCTTCTGGCTCATCTAGTTTAGCAGGATGGAGCTTGGTGGTAGCAATGGTGGCACTGGGTTCCGTATCAATGATCCGTATTCCCCTTTCTGGATCTATCTCGGAGTCAAAATCTGCATCTAATTCAGAGGCTTTCACTTCGGCCACTGGCGCCTACTTTGAGTGGCAGTCAAAAGTGTTATGCCAAGGGCTCTTATGGAAGTCAACCACCTCCCGGTATCTTTCTTTGTCTTTCTGGTGTCCTTCTTTGCTTGCGGCTTGTACTGGTTGTCCTGATATTTTCCATATTTTATCTATCCTTTGTTCGGTGGGTTGGGGCTGCCCTTTCCTGTCTTTTGTTGTGAGGGGTTCCCAAGCCCAAATTGTCGCGTCTTTTGTTTGAGCTTCTGCTTGATTTTGATGACATATCGATAGGCCGTGCCCAAGGATGAGATGTCCAAAAATTCCATTTCAGTCTAGACGTATCTATGCAGAGCACTGCGATACTTGAGCACTAGATGTCGCTCCGAATCTTTGATACCCAACTTGGTGTGCAAGGTATGGAAGATATTTGTGAAATCTAGCACTGGTTGGTCTCTTTCTTACCGCAGTGTCGTCCATTTAGTATATAGGTCGTCATAACTTCCAACAGGGTAGTATTGTTACTTAATAGCATCCCTGAAGGATTCCCAGGTGGCCATGACTGAAAATAATGAGGTTTTCTTTGTTTCCTTTTGCTCACAAAAATTTTCCCACCAATCTTTGACATGGGGAATGGATTTAAGGAGCGCAAAAGTAATCTTTTCTCTATTCGAAAATTTATGAACAAAAAAATACCCTTCCAGTAGATTCAACCACTTGTCTACAACATCTGCATCTATATGACCTTCAAATATAGGAATATCAAAGTTTATTTGTACCTTGAAGGGGGTGTGCCTCTGTTCGAAGAAGATGCATCGCCTGTTGGTAGTCGCCAAAGGATTTGCGTGAAACTATCCATCATCTTGTTCCTCTGTTGCGTGAGGGCTTCCTCAATCAACAGTTTGAAAGGATCTTCTGTCCCATCATATTTCTTTTCTCCTGCCATGGGAGGTCACTTGGGCATGTGAGATCTTCTATCCTTAAGAGAAACAAGCTTGAGATCCAACTCTTTGTACTCCGACCTCATTGGGGACATGCATTAAGACGACAAGGAGAAGACCGCTCTGATACCACTGATCCAGATTTTATGAGCAGAACGAAATGAATACAGATTATTAACAGGTGCTTAACACAAAATAACAGAGATACAATAAAACTGGTTTTCTATTCAATAACTAAATAAGTTGAAACTGTAAAATGCAATAGAAACAAGCTTGTTGGAATGGTGGCGACTTATCTCTGAGAAGAGATGTGACAATAGCATGCATTCGCAAGGAGAAGGTTACAATGAGGCTCTGAAGGCCTTTTCAAAATAAGAAAGAATTCCAAAAACCCTAGACATCCAAAAACCTGACCCTAGGAGATGAAGCGCCAAAAGTCATGTGGGCCCCATTTGGGTAAGTTAGTACATCAACTTCCTAGGGTCGTAACTTTTGCATATGATCTCCGTTTTAGGCATGTGATAGCCTGTTGGAAAGGTATCATCGAGGAGATTCATTTTGGGGGCTCAATCATGCATTTAGATATCATTGAGGAGATTGATACCGAAAAACCTTCATTTAGGCCCTCAAAATGGCCCCGGAAGTTAAAACTGCTAAAAATAGTAAATTGCCAAAATTGTCAGAAAACTATTTTGAGCTAGTTGGAAAAGGTGGGTGGCCACCGATATCAATCTATATCAGTGAAGAAATTTGCGGATATAAGGAAAGAATCGAGGAAGTTCTAAGGAAGGCACATCTTGGTGATCTCATCTAAATTTATATGTAATGGTTGTATTCTGTTGATGGTAATATCAATGATATGGTGATGTAAAGGTTCATTATATTTTGTATATTCTTGGGTGGAAGGAAGGTGCAAGGATAGAGGGTTTAACCCTCTCTTGATCTTGGAAGTTGTATCTTCCTTTGGAGGTTTAACCCTCCCTTGAAATTGGAATTTGTAGCTTCCTTTGAAAGTCGTTACTTCCCTTGAACAATAACTTATGATTACTTCTCATATATTGTGCATGATGTATTGGTGTAATTTGTTTATTTTACAATATTTACTATATCTTAAAATTTATTATATTATGAGTACTGTTTATTTGATCTCAACACTCTAATATTCCTCTTTATCATTTGAGAAGCTTTGAAAATTGAAAAACATCTTACCTTAGTTTTCTATTTTAATCTCATATATTAGACTTCATTTCTAATATATAATTAGTTAATTTAATTATTTGTAATCATTTTTATTTATTATTTTATTATTTTATATCTTAACTTCGATCCATTCATAGTGTATAATTAATTAATTTAATTATTTATACGCATTTTTATTTATTATATTTTCATTTTATTATTTTATATCTTAACTTCATTTATGAGTGAGTGATGATGGAAGTGTCCACTTTTAAATTTGATAGTTTCAAAATTATTTACACACTTTTTATCCAAAAATCTTAAACAACATTTATTATATTTATTTTTTATCTTACTTATTTAAATATTTTAATTTTAAAAATAAATTAAATTTACAATATTTAATATATATTCACATATTATATTTATTTAATCCACTTATTTTAAAATTTTAATTCTCAAAATAATACATGATTGAAGGTTAAAAGTCATCCAACTTTTAATTAATTTCTATGTATAATTTTTTTTCTTTGAATATTTTTTTGTTTCAAATCTAGAATGTTTATGTATGTGCATGGAAGATGCTAATAAATAATTATCTTAACACTTTAAAATATACATATAAGAAATTTTAAATTAACTCCACTTATTTTTAAATTTTTAAATATACATAATTATATGTATGTGCATGGTAGATGCTAATAAATAATTATCTTACTTCTTTAAAATATATAAGAAATTTTGCTTTTTACTCGCGTGAATTTCCTTAACATAATAGGTATAAGATTTAGTTCCATGTAATCTACAAAGTAATATTGTCTATGTGAGTATATTAATCAAGATTTTTGTGCAAGTTAAAGATGATGAAATATATAGGAGAATCAACAAGTCATGGCGGGTATCCTTATTTTGGGCACCGTAATTTATTAGATGAGAATATTTTGTGAATATTATTTATACAAATGAATTAAGCTAATCTTGCAATTGATATATGTCTATCCATTCCATTTAGATACCAACTTAGCTATGATATATGGCTATCCATTCCATTCTAGTACACCCTTTACAATGGTCTAGGTCATGGTCATGTTCATGGTCATGGTCATGGTCAAGGTCATGGTCTATGTATAGGTTTAATACTTTCCATGTCTAGGTATTTCCATGTCTAGTTCTAGGTCCAGGTCTTTCCATGTCTAGGTCTAGGTCTAGGTCTAGGTCATGGTCTAGGTATAGGTATAGGTCTTTCCATGCCTTTCCATGCTTAGGTCTTTCAATGTCTAGGTCTAGGTCTAGGTCTTTCCATGCTTTCCCATGTCTATGTCGTACCATGTCTAGGTCTATGTCTATGTCTTGCCTCGTCTAGGTCAAAGCCATCCCTTTCCTTTTTATCCCTTTACTTGTGATGTACCAAAATTTTTAATGTGTGAGAGTGAGAGAGAGAGAGAGAGAGAGGAAGACAGAGAGGGAAGGTAGAGAGAGAGTGGAGTAGAGAGAGAGTATGTGAGTGTGAGAAGAAGAGAGAGGAAGACAAAGAGGGGGGTAAAGAGAGAGTGTGTGTGAGAGGGAGAGAGAGAGAGAGAGATGTTAAGGTTTAAGCTATTATTAGGTTTCTTTTCAATTCACTAGATAACCATAGCATAGATAGGATCAATGAGAAATCCACAATCACAAGAGACATATCGTTTATCCTGGGAAACCCTCATGGGGGAGAAAACCCAAAAAAAACTTCCTTAATATAAATAGCCAATACAATGCCAAGAGAATAAACCAAACAATACAGAAAGTCCTCTCCCAAGTATGCGCCTCTCTCTCTCTTCCTTCTTCTCCAACTGCAGGTCCAAACTTGCGCTTTGATGAACAAGTGAGTGAGTGAACAAATGAGGCATTGGCCTCTCTTATTTATATAATCTAGCAGGTGCTAAACTGAGATGTCTTTTCATTGGCAAGGCCAACTTCTCATTCTGGGTGGTTATAACCACTTTAATATATTCTGGGGGCCGACTTCTCATTTAGCATATTACAATTACGGTTTGACCAATCCACAAAAGAGGATTTGGTCATTTATAATGCCCGACATGATCAATCCACAAAGGGGATTAATCTAATTAATAATACATCAATAATAAAATAAAATACTCTTTGTAGTTACAATATTTCAACACTCCCCCTTAATAAGAAGGGTATTCTACAACAACATCAGGCAAGAGAGAGGGAAACATCATCAACAACATCTTGGAACATTGACTGGCATATCTATAAATCGTCGGAAGTTTTTCTCATCATCGATATCATCATTCACAATAGGGATTTGGAATGGCATCATCATCCTCATCAACATGAGCCTAAGGTAGCATCATCATCATCTTCAGTGTGATGCTAAAGTAACATCATCATCTTCGACATGAAATATGAAATAACATCATCATCATCATCTTATTCAACAAGAAGCGAAAGTGGCATCATCATCAACATCTTCAGCAAGAGGCTGAAGTGACATCATCATCATCATCTTCAGTAAGAGGCTGAAGTGGCATCATCATCATCAACTTCATCAGCATGGATTAATATAACACTAATACATCATCATCATCAATAACAACACAAGGCTGATACAACATCAACAACAATAGTATCAAAACACAAAGGATGGAGCATCATCATCAACAACAACATCACAGCACGAAGGTTGGAGCATCATCAACATCAACACTAGGCTGAGAGTCTTCAGCACAAGGCTCGCGTCACAGCACAATGTTGGCTACACAATATCATCAACATGAAGCTGGCATCATAGCATGAGGATGGAAACAGAACATCATCTGCACAAAGCTGGCAACATCATGACAGTATGAGGCTGGCACATCATCACAGTGCGAGGCTGGCACATCATCACAGCACAAGGCTGAAACATCATCACAACACGAGGATGGAATGTCATCATCATGAGGCTAGCATCACAACAATTAAGCTGGCACATCATCATAGCATGAGGTTGGCACATGATCATAGCACAAGGCTGGCATGTCATCAACATGAGGCTGGAATCACAACAATTAAGTTGGCACATCATCATCATGGGGTTTGCATCAAAACAACACTACTCCCCCTTTCGAGGGAGGTCCTTTCGGACTACACCAAGCTTATCCCTAAAGTGTTCAAACTTTACATGATATAGAGGCTTGGTCAACACATCAACAACATGTTCATCTCTGTTAGCATACTGGAATTTTATGGCTCCTCTCTGCAACATATCACGAATGAAGTGATATCAGATCTCTATGTGCTTTGATTCATCATATAACACATCATCTCCATATAAATATGGTTATCACATAGGATCACAGTGGCTTGCATCTCCAGATCAAATAGATCTGTCAACAACATATGAATCCATATGGCTTCACAACTAGCAAAACATGCAACAATATATTCCTCTTCTGCCGTGCTCGGAGCAATGTTGAATTGCTCCCTACTCTGCCATGAAGTCATGGCTGACCGTAGACTGAAACAACATCATGAAGTGCTCTTTTTATCATAAGCACTTCCAACTCAATTTGAATCAGTGTGACCACTCAGTCTGAAGTCATAATCTCCATTATAACTGTGACCACAATCTAATGTACCCTTAAGGTACTTCATCACATGTTTTGTATCATCAAGATGAATATGTCTGGATTCTACTAGATACTGACTTGAGGAAAAACATACATTTGGCCTGTTAATCATCAGATACATCACTGAACCAATACTTTGTCTGTACATAGTAGCATCAACCAATTCTAACGAGGTATCTACTAGGAGATTCAACTTCGTTTCCATGGGTGTGTATATGGATTTTCATTTCAACATGTCAACCCTTTTCAATTTTAACTACATACTTGCTTTGGTTAAGGAAGATCTTCTCTGTGCTCTACCAAACTTCAAGACCTAAGAGATAATGCATTTAGGTCTTCCATCAAACTTTTTGGTGAGCTTCTTCTGCAATCTGTGATCTTGTCAAGGATACATCATCTACATATAGTAGTAACATCACTAGCTCATCATTCATAACCTTGAGATAAAGGTTAGAATCAACTTTACTCTTGGTAAATCTCAATCTTGTCAGGAGACTGTCAATTAATCCATACCAAGCTCTAGGAGCTTTCTTCAACACATACAGAGTTTCCTTCAACTAGCAGTCATGAGTCTTTCTATCTTCAATATTCAAATCAAATTTTCTCATTACATTGTACCAATCGGGTACACTTGCTCAACTACAACTCAATCTGCACAATCATGTGCTATCTCTATGTGCTCTCTGCAAAGAACTATCTGTCTCACTGTCTGGGATTATATCCTCTACTCTCTCTGCAACTATTCCTTCTGGAAGCTGGGATTCTGTACCTGCAGCTGCTCTGAAGCTGAGAATGGTTGCTCCATTCTCACTGTGACTGTTGAAATTTGGGAGTAACTTCTCTACTCTATCATGGAAACAACTTCATATGGAACTGAGAGTGGCTCAATAGATGATACTGAAGGTAACTCTTCTTCTTTCATGGAGGTAACTCTATATTTTATTGTAGTCATGTGTCCATGACCCAACTAATGTAATGCACCAAATGCCACCCAATTTTCAATATGGGGATTTCCCCCCCTGCATCTCATACTATATATGAATCATGGTTATTCTGGTTGTCTTCATAAGTAATGGAACTATTTATTCAATAAGTGTCTCATCATAGTCTTCTCCTTTTTGCTGGGAGAATCCTCTATACACACATCAGGCTTTGTACATCTGCAATATGCTTGATCTGTATAGATCAATCTTGGAAGTCAATACTGACTTTTCTTTTAGTCTCACTGAAGAATCCATATCCTGGTATTTCTGAATCGCTTCCTTCTTTGTCACTGAAACAAGGGAATCTTCCAAGAGATTTCATATCTCCTAGGAGTTTCTAAAGTTATGATTTAGTCTTCTCATGGCATCTGTCTCCCAATCCTGGAATTTGTCTCTTCATCTAATCCTTTCTGAGATCAGGCTTACTCTCGATTTCTTCTAAGTCTACAAGGACTTCATCATCTCTTACAAGGTATACTTGGTGTTGAATACCAAGTATAAATATGTAAGACAGAGTCAAGCTTCAAGCGTGTCCTTCTTCCTGTCAAGGTGGCTTCATTAACCTTTGAACAATTCTGCTATGAGTTCTTGTTCTAATGTTCGATCATCCTTGGATCCTTTTGCTCCTTTCAATCACTCTTCATATGAGATACTCTGAATCTCAAAAGATAGATTCTCCTTCATCTTCTTTGGTACATGAGTGTATATGGTCATGTACATAGTGTTCTTCATGTCTCATCTAATATGTTTCCTTCTGCAACCTTCACTATAGCTTCCTCAGGGTTTTCACCCGTGACCTAAAATAAAGTCAACAAAACAAAAAGAAAGAATGATATCCTTTTGATAATAGTAGATAAAACAATAGCACGAATAATCATCACAGTAGCTCCTTTAGAGTTATCACTTGTGGCATCTTTGAAGAAAATATCAAAAGTAAGAAATACAATACGAAATGAGGTTAACACCCTTATAGTGTTGTGATCAAACATTCCTCCATGGAAACCCGAAACTAAC
>ML777705.1:57515-72820 GCA_009831015.1 Picea engelmannii
GTTTTAATTCAAGAAAGTTGAAAGATTGTGTTGAACACCAAAGACTCAACGTTTTAGTTTTAGACTAGTGCCTTGGGTTAATGGAGTCAAATGGAGAGAGACTAAAGGCTTGGAAGGACTTAAACTCAAGGACGGGAGAGTTACGTTTGATGGTGCTGCAATGGCAGGGCCATCAAATCAAAACCCTAAGGGGAGGAGGCTCATTCCGGTGTAGCTAAAGCTAGGCCTCTCTTTCCTTAAGACTCTTTGGCAAAAACGGCTAGCTATAAAACATAAATCTATCGCTGAAAGGTGTTGCTTGGGGACAAGGCTTTTCAAAACCCTAAGAGACAAACCCTAGGTGTAAAATAAATTAGGCCTAGGACGTCTTCTTTCTTCAATCTATGTTTCAAGATAACTCAAGAAAAAGAGGAACTAGTGTAGCTATGGCTAGGCTAGGTTCTTCTTAATCAAATGGGTAAATAAGTCTTTATCATGGGGACATGAAGCAATGACCTACTTGTGTGCTTGCTCCCTAGGGTTTCAATGATTAAGCAAAATATTAACAATGTAACCATAAAAGTTAGATATTCTACCTACAACCATTCAATCAAGAAATTTTGCATGCAAAATATACTTACAAATCAATGAAGAGCCAAATCAAACCCTAGTTGTAACACCTTCCAATGATAAAAACACCAAAGATATGCCAAAGATAATCCTTCCAATAGTAGCGCCTCACTCCAAGAGCCAAAAATAACCAAGACAAAAGCTAAGAAGTATCTCTCCAATAGAGAGAAAGTTATGTTATTGAAAATGAGAGGCAACGTCCTCTCTTTATATCATCCAAATGACCTTTAATTAACAAAATAGGTCATTAAATACAACCGACAAGGCTGACTTAACATTATCTCTTTATTTGTCACATTAAATGCTAAAAATGTCAAAAATGAGCTAAAAGGGGAGACGTCAGGCCCCTCTGAGGGAGACGTTGGCCCTTTCAGGGCATCATCAACATCCAGAAGGAAAAATGTTGGCCCCTTTGGGACTTCTGCAACCTACCACATGTGCCAAACAAGCCCAACACACTGCCATCTGCTCCAGAAAACGTCCAGCCTATCCTGGGTGGCGTCCTGTCCATCAAGGCCATCCCCATCTACAAGGGTCAATCCCCCCTAGGTCAAATCTCTGCCACAATGTCCTGGTGAGGGAATCCTTCTGTCTTCTTCATGCAAGGGCTCATCATGACATTGTTATGCCTTTGCCATCACATCAATCATCTGATGGGCTCTTCAGCCCCATGGAGGTCAGAGCTAATCATATTACCATGTGCACCGATCCTCTGGTACCTGTCCGCCGGGTATGGTCCTGCACATCAAAGACTACGCCCTTCATGGGCTCATTAGTCCTAGACATTATAGCAATGTAAATCACATTTCATCATTAAAGTTATCAGATATATGCATGAAATCCCTAACATATCATCTAAAAGCTCAAAGGTATTACACAGATCTACTATACAAAGCTAAGGAAACCAATAGAACAACCTATTGGGCTAATATCCACAAGAGATGGAAAGTTTCCTCAAAAGATCATTCAATCCATGCTTAATGAGGTGATATGGTTTTTTAGGGATGTCCAGTCATAGTAATACCAAGGGCAGGGGTTGTCTGTGGGTGCCTTTGTAGGAGGTGAGCTATACCCGTCATGGATGCATTTTTTCCAAGCCCTTTATTGCCTTTATTTTTCTTTTTTTTTACTACAAGGTTTGACCAGAGGACACTACCTTGGCTTGGTGGCCAGAGCTGACAGCGTTACCCACTGGTATCTTCGCAGAAATGATAAGGCTAGCTCGTGATGAGACCCCCTTTCCTTTGGCCATGCAACCAACGGTCACTGCCCTGGCTTGGTGACCAGATAGTGGCAATGTCATACTGCTAAATACCTATGAACATAATGGGCCGACTCGTGATGAGACCTCCCATCCTCTTGGTTAGGTCTTGTTTTTTATTTTATCATTTTCTTAGGGTCCCTTAGTTTCTTATCGAGAGGCTTTTTATTGCCTTCTCAGGGATCCCCTCGGCGAAGCATCTCTAGGTTTTATTTCCTATGGCTTTTATCATTTACTAGCTGCTTTTACCCCCTTCTTCCCACAAGACAAAAGGTAACCCTGAAAGGTCATCCTAGTGGCCAGACTAGGGGAATGGGATGGATGAGCGGGGTATAAGATGTAAATATGATAAGATGGTGGGAGTGAACGATGGCTCTGCAAATCCCCCTTGGTGGCTAACCAAAACCCATGAATATCGGCTTGCTAAGTCACCCAATCAATCACCCCAACAATGGTCAAGTGAATTAGTGTAAGATCCAAGCAGTCATCAGAAATGAAAGGAACCTAATGCATATATAAGAAGGTGATAATGATCAAATATGACATATACCATGATACCTCGGACCAATTACCTCATGGAGCAAGAGCCCTCTCCGATGCAAGCCCAGGCCGGTGGTGATGGATGCTGCTACTGGTGATAGGACAAGTCTAGCTGAGAAGAAGAAGGATGGGCCCTCCAGGGCCATGCTCAAGTCACTCCTGCTCTCGGTACTCCATGTCTAGGACCATGTAGGCCTCGAGACATGATCTCCTAGTTATCCCTAGATATCGGGGATAACATATGGCTCCAACTCGGGGACATGTGCTAACTATAGAGCGCATGAGAACCTCAACAATATCTAGCATAGACCTGTATACCTGCTCACACTTGACAAGAAAGCATCAATGACAAAAGGTGGGGTGGTATTGCCACCCCACAAAATAGTAAATGTGCATATAAGGAAGTAAAGCAAACAAGATGCATATATATAAAGGAAACAAACAATAAATGCATATGGTATAATACACGGAAGTGATTACTCATTCATACTTACCTGTATAATCATGTCCCACCACCCTGGTGGGGTTTGAGGAGGCGTCCACTGATTGGTAATGGGTGCCTTCTTCCTTCTAAGGTGGACAAATAAAAAGAATCATCTATTGATTCCATTCTGATCTCGAAGGGTCCGAGCCATGATTGTATACTTCCCTTTGCATTAGTAGGGTCTCCTTTCTGAGTATCCCACATCCACACTAATTGTCCCTTCTTGTATTTTCGAATCTTTCGTTTCTCATTTCCTTGAAGAACCCTTGTGTATTGTACTGAGGGAGGTGGGTGGGCTTCTGGAGTAAAGGTTTCTTGCGGGGACGGATGTATCTGAACATCATCTTCATTCTTTGGCCTTTTTATTATCTTGACCGTTCCTACTTCTTTGTTCTGAAATTGGTCTAGAAGTTGTTGATATTCTTCTTTCTTGGGCCACTCAATCTGGTCAAAATCTTCCTCTGTAGTAAAAGGCATATCTTCCGGAGAGTATTCTTGAAGAGTTTGTATCTCATCCTTTTGTGGTTCATTCTCAGAAGGGGCAAGATCATGTACATGAGTTCCAGTTAATGGTACGTTAAGTAATCGTCCAGTTGTCCCATCCTTCAAAGGTAATCGCAAAAAGGTGAGATCCATTTCAAGGGACCCGCCTATCATTGTACCAAACTTTCTAGACAAGAGCATTCCCCACACATCCGGGACATCAACAACTATAATGTCTATGTGAACTATCTTCTTAGGGAATTCCTTTAGTCGCACTTCGATATTTTCAATTACACCATGTGTGGGTATAGCCTTGGATTAAAATCCACAAACATTTCTATAAGGTCTGGTTACCTTCAGGCCCATCTGCTGCATGACTTTGAGAGACATCATATTTGCACCAGCACCTGTATCTAACTTGCAGTTGTTAAGGTATTTATTATTCATTGCAAGAGTCATGAAGAAAGGAGGATTTTCACCGTAGTGGATCCTGAAATGATTCGCCTGCAGCATAATTGGGGGGTCCACAGGCTCAGTCGTTCCTGAAAAGAAGTTGGTGAAGCATTCTTTAATGGAAGGGATTTCAATGGCTTCTTTCAGAGGAACATTCACATGCATTTTGGACAAAGCCCCTTCAAGGTCAAAATCAAGTGTAATATTATCAGCTTTGTGATTTTTAGGAGGAGGAGCCTCAGATGATTTTGATTGATCACTTGTAGATTGGTTTGGGTTCCTTCTCTGATACACTTGGACTTCCTGCTTCTTAAGTTTCTCTCGTGATTCTTGGTCCAAGTTGTTGATTATTGCTAACCTAGCTACTCGTGCTGCCTCCTTCAAGGCTTGTTGATGTTCTTCATCAATGATGTTTATTTGAGGGCAGTCTAAAAAGCAATCAAAACTGTTTACTTGTTGTTGGTCAGCATTATAAGGACACTCATTCTCCCAATGTTCTTCACTGCACTCCAGACACCAGGGATTCTCATCCACAACATTTGCAGAGGCCAAAGTATTTAGGACTTCATTTTCATTCTTTGGTTTGTAATTTTGATTTCCCTTTTGAAATGGCCCTTTGAAAGGAGGTCTAGGTGCCTGGGTTTGGGCCTTTTCAAGTCTCACAATTCAGTTCATCATTTCCTCTTGATTCTTCATGATGCTATCTACTGAAGCTTGTAGCTTGCTAATACTGGTGCATAGATCTGAAGTAGGCTCAGCATTGTGTACCATCTTCTGCTTAACATCTATCTTTCCCCTAGGGTTGGAAAAAGGCTCAATTTTGGATGAAAAAATATTCCTCTCTATCTTTGTAGCAAGTTCTTGGGCTTCTTGAATGGATTGAGGATTTTTGTCTCTAAGGAGATACCCTAGCTGGCCATTAAAAGATCTAGTATAAATGTGTATGAGATAATCATCTTTTGGTTGATAGCTTGGGGGAATTCGCTGGAGGGTAGCTTCAAATCTGGTATGAAACTCCCTTATGGATTCATTTTCACGTTTGGAAATCCCATACAATTGGGTAAGCATCATGTTTGGGTCTTCTTTGATGCTCCACCTTCTGAGGAAGAGTTCTTCAAGTTTATCCATGGTTTTAATGCTTCCATCAGGTAGGCTAAGATACCAACGTCTTAGGGAATCATAAAGGGTAGCAGAGAAGAGTTTCATGACCAACTCTTTAGCGTCATCAGCAATCGGGTGAAGCTGAAAAAATGCCCAGAAACTACTCATGTGTTCTTCGACACTAGTAGCATCAGTGCCAGTAAACTTAGGCAACCACTTTTCATACTTAGGTGGCATTTGCCTATGGTAACCACGTATGGATGACATGTCTAATGGCCTGAATAAGGTATATCACAATTGTCTTTGATTGTTTACAGGGTTTGTAGTATCGGTCTGAGAGGTAGACATTATTAAAGGATGTCTTTTCCCAAAAAGTGACTTGACAACAGGTGAATTAACAGGAGGCTTCCTTCTGAAAGTTAGAGGAGGGTTATTGAACCTCCTTCTGGTTTGTGGAGTCACCAGATAGTTTCCCTGAAACTACCAAAGAATAGGGGGAAAAGGTAGTGGAGTCGACAGGTAAGCTTACAAGAAAGGATTTCTAGGGCAAGGCTTACCAAAGATTTGTCGTTGAGGAAAATAGACTCAGTGTTCCCCGACAGTGGCGCCAAAATGTTATCGCTCAGTTTGTAGGAAAGGGTTAAGTAACTTGAAGGGAAGGCTCAAACTGGCGTAACATGAGCTTCCCCACCCACTGTCACCTCGATGGGGAGCTCTTTCTATTCAGGGTGGCTGATCCCTAGGGAGACGTCCCTAGTAATCTGGGGTTCTGAAGGAAAAGGATTAGGGTGTAAGGCTCGAAGGTTAAGGTAAGCTTTCCCTTCACAGATTATTGCCAAAAGGATAGTCAAAGAAGAAATATTTCACTGAAAGAGCACCTGTTTGCGAGACAAGGCAAATGAAACTAAAATGTGCATACAGTGATTAGTGCTTCAAAATATCAATGACTATCTTTGATACATATGAGCAATAATGGATGTAATTATTGACGAACTCAATGATTGCAATTAAAGCTAAGACTTATAATATCACTTCCTCAATAAATACAAAAAGATACTTGCATTCAATGTATAAAATCAATCCCTATTGTATCACAATGCAATAAATATCATAAATCTGCTCATATATATATAATGTTGCTACGTCACTATACTAAAGGGGTGACGTCAGCCTAGTTTCTAGGTTAATTAAGTAGGCAAAGAGAAGGACGTTTTGCAAAATCAAGTCAATGAAAGAAATCTATACCTTAATGCCAAATCAAGGGGTGACAATACCACAATGTTTCAAGCCAAACAAGAGTTCAAACAGGTATGAAATCACCTTAGGGTTAGGGTTAGGTTAGCTAGACAACAAAGTGAACGTTTTTCTTTTTTCAGCCAATGAAATTACTCAACACTTATGTGTATATAAATGGATGAGTCAGCCACAAATTTTAGACCAAACAAAAGTTCAAATAGGGCAAGACATCATCAGCAATTAGGGTTAGTAAAGTCGCTAGGGTTAGTAGGGTTTTAATTCAAGAAAGTTGAAAGATTGTGTTGAACACCAAAGACTCAATGTTTTAGTTTTAGACTAGTGCCTTGGGTTAATGGAGTCAAATGGAGAGAGACTAAAGGCTTGGAAGGACTTAAACTCAAGGACAGGAGAGTTAGGTTTGATGGTGTTGCAATGGCAGGGCCACCAAATCAAAACCCTAAGGGGAGGAGGCTCATTCCGGTGTAGCTAAAGCTAGGCCTCATGCTCCTCCCTCTTTCCTTAAGACTCTTTGGCAAAAACGGCTAGCTATAAAACATAAATCTATGGCTGAAAAGTGTTGCTTGGGGACAAGGATTTTCAAACCCTAAGAGACAAACCCTAGGTGTAAAATAAATTAGGCCTAGGACGTCCTCTTTCTTCAATCTATGTTTCAAGCTAACTCAAGAAAAAGAGGAACTAGTGTAGCTATGGCTAGGCTAGGTTCTTCTTAATAAAATGGGTAAATAAGTCTTTATCATGGGGACATGAAGCAATGACCTCCTTCTGTGCTTGCTCCCTAGGGTTTCAATGATTAAGCAAAATATTAACAATGTAACCATAAAAGTAAGATATTCTACCTACAACCATTCAATCAAGAAGTTTTGCATGAAAAATATACTTACAAATCAATGAAGAGCCAAATCAAACCCTAGTTGTAACACCTTCCAATGATAAAAACACCATAGATATGCCAAAGATAATCCTCCCAATAGTAGAGGCTCACTACAAGAGCCAAAAATAACCAAGACAAAAGCTAAGAAGTATCTCTCCAATAGAGAGCAAGTTATGTTATTGAAAATGAGAGGCAATGTCCTCTCTTTATATCATCCAAATGACCTTTAATTAACAAAATAGGTCATTAAAAATAGCCGACAAGGCTGACTTAACATTATCTCATTATTTGTCACATTAAATGCTAAAAATGTCAAAAATGAGCTAAAAGGGGAGACGTCAGGCCCCTCTGAGGGAGACGTTGTCCCTTTCAGGGCATCATCAACATCCAGAAGGCAAAACATTGGCCCCTTTGGGGCTCTTGCAACCTGCCACATGTACCAAAATATCCGAGCACACTGCCATCTGCTCCAGAAAACGTCCAGCCTATCCTGGGTGGCGTCCTGTCCATCAAGGCCATCCCCATCTGCAAGGGTCGATCCCCCCTAGGTCAAATCTCTGCCACAGTGTCCTGGTGAGGGCGTCCTTCTATCTTCTCCATGCAAGGGCTCATCATGACATTGTTCTGCCTTCACCATCACATCAACCATCTGATGGGCTCTTCAGCCCCATGGAGGTCCGAGCTAATCATCTCCCCATGTGCACCGATCCTCTGGTACCAGTCCGCCGTGTATGGTCCTGCACATCAAAGACTATGCCCTTCATGGGCTCATTAGTCCTAGACATCATAGCAATGTAAATCACATTTCATCATTAAAGTTATCAGATATATGCATGAAATCCCTAACATATCATCTAAAAGCTCAAAGGTATTACACAGATCTACTATACAAAGCTAAGGAAACCAACAGAACAACCTATTGGGCTAATACCCACAAGAGATGGAAAGTTTCCTCAAAAGATCATTCAAGCCATGTTTAATGAGGTGATATGGTTTTTTAGGGATGTCCAGTCATAGTAAGACCAAGGGAAGATGTTGTCTGTGGGTGCCTTTGTAGGAGGCGAGCTGTACCCGTCATGGATGCATTTTTTCCAAGACCTTTATTGCCTTTATTTTTCTTTTTTTTTACTACAAGGTCTGAACAGAGGACACTGCCTTGGCTTGGTGGCCAGAGCTGACAGCGTTACCCACTAGTATCTTCACAGAAATGATAATGTTGGCTCGTGATGAGACCCCCTTTCCTTTGGCCATGCAACCAAAGGTCACTGCCCTGGCTTGGTGACCAAATAGTGGCAATGTCATACTGCTAAATACCTATGAACATAATGGGCTGACTCGTGATGAGACCTCCCATCCTCTTGGTTAGGTCTTGTTTTTTATTTTATCATTTTCTTAGGGTCCCTTAGTTTCTTATCGAGAGGCTTTTTATTGCCTTCTCGGGGATCCCTTGGTCGAAGCATCGCTAGGTTTAATTTCCTATGGCTTTTATCTTTTACGAGCTGCTTTTACCCCCTGGGCCTTTAGCCCCTTCTTCCCAAAAGACAAAATTTAACCTTGAAAGGTCACCCTAGTGGCCAGACTAGGGGAATGGGATGGATGAGCGGGGTATAAGATGTAAATATGATAAGATGGTGGGAGCGGATGATGGCTCTGCAAATCCCCCTTGGTGGCTAACCAAAACCCATGAATATCAGCTTGCTAAGTCATGCAATCAAACACCACAACAATGGTCAAGTGAATTAGTGTAAGATCCAAGCAGTCATCAGAAATGAAAGGAACCTAATGCATATATAAGAAGGTGATAATGATAAAATATGACACATATCATGATACCTCGGACCAATTACCTCATGGAGCAAGAGCCCTCTCCGATGCAAGCCCAAGCCGGTGGTGATGGATGCTGCTACTGGTGACACGACAAGTCTAGCTGATAAGAAGAAAGATGGGCCCTCTAGGGCCATTCTCAAGTCACTACTACTATCGGTACTCCATGTCTAGGACCATGTGCGCCTCGAGACATGATCTCCTAGTTATCCCTAGATATCGGGGATAACATCTAGCTCCAACTCGGGGACATGTGCTAACTGTAGAGCGCATGAGAACCTCAACAATCTCTGGCGTAGACATGTATACCTTCTCACACTTGACAAGAAAGCATCAGCAACAAAAGGTGGGGTGGTATTGCCACCCCACAAAATAGTAAATGTGCATATAAGGCATTAAATCAAACAAGATGCATATATATAAAGGAAACAAACAATAAATGCATACGGTATAATACACGGAAGTGATTACTCATTCATACTTACCTGTATAATCATGTCCCACCACCCTGGTGGGGTTTGAGGAGGCATCCATTGATTGGTAATGGGAGCCTTCTTCCTTCTAAGGTGGACAAATAATAAGAATCATCTATTGATTCCATTCTGATCTCGAAGGGTCCGAGGCATGATTGTATACTTCCCTTTGCATTAGTAGGCTCTCCTTTCTAAGTATCCCACATCCACACTAATTCTCCCTTCTTGTATTTTCAAATCTTTCGTTTCTCATTTCCTTGAAGAACCCTTGTGTATTGTACTGAGGGAGGTGGGTGGGCTTCTGGAGTAAAGTTTTCTTGTGGGGACGAATGTATCTGAACATCATCTTCATTCTTTGGCCTTTTTAGTATCTTGACCATCCCTACTTCTTTGTTTTGAAATTGGTCTAGAAGTTGTTGATATTCTTCTTTCTTGGGACACTCAATCTGGTCAAAATATTCCTCTGTAGTAAAAGGCATATCTTCCGGAGAGTATTCTTGAAGAGTTTGTATCTCATCCTTTTGTGGTTCATTCTCAGAAGGGGAAAGATCATGTACATGAGTTCCAGTTAATGGTACGTTAAGTAATCGTCCAGTTGTCCAATCCTTCAAAGGTAATCGCAAAAAGGTGAGATCCATTTCAAGGGACCCGCCTATCATTGCACCAAACTTTCTAGACAAGAGCATTCCCCACACATCTAGGACATCAAAAAATATAATGTCTATGTGAACTATCTTCTCAGGGAATTCCTTTAGTCGCACTTCGATATTTTCAACTACACCATGTGTGGGTATAGCCTTGGATTCAAATCCACAAACATTTCTATAAGGTCTGGTTACCTTCAGGCCCATCTGCTACATGAATTTGAGAGACATCATATTTTCACCAACACCTGTATCTAACATGCAATTGTTAAGGTATTTATTATTCATTGCAAGAGTCATGAAGAAAGGAGGATTTTCACCGTAGTGGATCCTGAAATGATTCGCCTACAGCATAATTGGGGGGTCCACAGGCTCAGCCGTTCCTGAAAATAAGTTGGTGAAGCATTCTTTAATGGAAGGGATTTTAATGGCTTCTTTCAGAGGACCATTCACATGCATTTTGGACAAAGCCCCTTCAAGTTCAAAATCAAGTGTAATCTTATCAGCTTTGTGATTTTTAGGAGGAGGAGCCTCAGATGATTTTGATTGATCACTTGTAGATTGGTTTGGGTTCCTTCTCTGATACACTTGGACTTCCTTCTTCTTAAGTTTCTCTCGTGATTCTTGGTCCAAGTTGTTGATTATTGCTAACCTAGCTGCTCGTGTTGCTTCCTTGAAGGCTTGTTGATGTTCTTCATCAGCGATGTTTATTTGAGGGCAGTCTAAAAAGCAATCAAAACTGTTTACTTGTTGTTGGTCAGCATTATAAGGACACTCATTCTCCCAATGTGCTTCACTGCACTCCAGACACCAGGGATTCTCATCCACAACATTTGCAGAGGCAAAAGTATTTAGGACTTCATTTTTATTCTTTGGTTTGTAATTTTGATTTCCCTTTTGAAATGGCCCTTTGAAAGGAGGTCTAGGTGCCTGGGCTTGGGCCTTTTCAAGTCTCACAATTCGGTTAATCATTTCCTCTTGATTCTTCATGATGCTATCTACTGAAGCTTGTAGCTTGCTAATACTGGTGCACAGATCCGAAGTAGGCTCAGCATTGTGTACCGTCTTCTGCTTAACATCTATCTTCCCCCTAGGTTTGGAAAAAGGCTCAATTTTGGATGACAAAAGATTCCCCTCTATATTTGTAGCAAGTTCTTGGGCTTCTTGAATGGATTGAGGATTTTTGTCTCTAAGGAGATACCCTAGCTGGCCATTAAAAGATCTAGTATAAATGTGTATGAGATAATCATCTTTTGGTTGATGGCTTGGGGGAATTCGTTGGAGCGCAATTTCAAATCTGGTATGAAACTCCCTTATGGATTCATTTTCATATTTGGCAATCCCATACAATCGGGTAAGCAGCATGTTTGGGTCTTCTTTGATGCTCCACCTTTTGAGGAAGAGTTCTTCAAGTTTATCCATGGTTTTAATGCTTCCATCAGGTAGGCTAAGATACCAACATCTTGCAGCATCATAAAGGGTAGCAGAGAAGAGTTTCATGACCAAGTCTTCAGCGTCATCAACAATCGGGTGAAGCTGGAAAAATGCCCAGAAACTAGTCATGTGTTCTTCGGCATTAGTAGCATCAGTGGTGGTAAACTTAGGCATCCACTTTTCATACTTAGGTGGCATTTGCCTAGGGTAACCAGGTACGGATGACATGTCTAACGGCCTGAATAAGGTAGATGGCCATTGTCTCTGACTATTGACAGGGTTTGTAGTACCGGTCTGAGAGGTAGACATGTTTAAAGGAAGTCTTTTCCCAAAAAGTGACTTGACAATAGGTGAATTAACAGGAGGCTTCCTTCTGAAAGTTAGAGGAGGGTTATTGAACCTCCTTCTGGTTTGTGGAGTCGCCAGATAGTTTCCCTGAAACTACCAAAGAATAGGGGGAAAAGGTAGTGGAGTCGCCAGGTAAGCTTACAAGAAAGGATTTCTGGGGCAAGGCTTACCAAAGATTTGTCGTTGAGGAAAATAGACTCAGTGTTCCCCGGCAGCGGTGCCAAAATGTTATCGCTCAGTTTGTAGGAAAGGTTCAAGTAACTTGAAGGCAAGGCTCAAACTGGCGTAACAGGAGCTTCCCCACCCACTGTCACCTCGATGGGGAGCTCTTTCTATTCAGGGTGGCTAATCCCTAGGGAGACGTCCCTAGTAATCTAGGGTTCTGAAGGAAAAGGATTAGGGTGTAAGGCTCAAAGGTTAAGGTAAGCTTTCCCTTCACAGATTACTGCCAATAGGATAGTCAAAGAAGAGATATTTCATTGAAAGAGCACCTGTTTGCGAGACAAGGCAAATGAAACTAAAATGTGCATACAGTGATTAGTACTTCAAAATATCAATGATTATCTTTGATACATATGAGCAATAATGGATGTAATTATTGATGAAGTCAATGATTGCAATTAAAGCTAAGACTTATAATACCACTTTCTCAATATATACAAAAATATACTTGCATTCAATGTATAAAATCAATCCCTATTGTATCACAATGCAATAAATATCATAAATCTGCTCATATATATATAATGTTGCTACGTCACTATATAAAGGGGTGACGTCAGCCTAGTTTCTAGGATAATTAAGTAGGCAAAGAGAAGGACGTTTTGCAAAATCAAGTCAATGAAAGCAATCTATACCTCAATGCCAAATCAACGGGTGTCAATACCACAACATTTCAAGCCAAAGAAGAGTTCAAATAGGTATGACGTCACCTTAGGGTTAGGGTTAGGTTAGCTAGACAACAAAGTGAACGTTTTTCTTTTTTCAGCCAATGAAATTACCCAACACCTATGTGTCTGTCAATGGATGAGTCAGCCACAACTTTTAGACCAAACAAAAGTTCAAATATGGAAAGACGTCATCAACAATTAGGGTTAGTAAAGTCGCTAGGGTTAGTAGGGTTTTAATTCAAGAAAGTTGAAAGATTGTGTTGAACACCAAAGACTCAACGTTTTAGTTTTAGACTAGTGCCTTGGGTTAATGGAGCCAAATGGAGAGAGACTAAAGGCTTGGAAGGACTTAAACTCAAGGACGGAAGATTTAGGTTTGATGGTGATGCAATGGCAGGGCCACCAAATCAAAACACTAAGGGGAGGAGGCTCATTCTGGTGTAGCTAAAGCTAGGCCTCATGCTCCTCCATCTTTCCTTAAGACTCTTTGGCAAAAACGGCTAGCTATAAAACATAAATGTATGGCTGAAAAGTTTTTCTTGGTGACAAGGCTTTTCAAACCCTAAGAGACAAACCCTAGGTGTAAAATAAATTAGGCCTAGGATGTCTTCTTTCTTCAATCTATGTTTCAAGCTAACTCAAGAAAAAGAGGCACTGGTGTAGCTATGGCTAGGCTAGGTTCTTCTTAATCAAATGGATAAATAAGTCTTTATCATGGGGACATGAAGCAATGACCTACTTGTGTGCTTGCTCCCTAGGGTTTCAATGATTAAGCAAAATATTAACAATGTAACCATAAAAGTAAGATATTCTACCTACAACCATTCAATCAAGAAGTTTTGCATGTAAAATATACTTACAAATCAATGAAGAGCCAAATCAAACCCTAGTTGTAACACCTTCCAATGATAAAAACACCATATATATGCCAAATATAGTCCTTCCAATAGTAGTGCCTCACTCCAAGAGCCAAAAATAACCAAGACAAAAGCTAAGAAGTATCTCTCCAACAGAGAGCAAGTTATGTTATTGAAAATGAGAGGCAAAGTCCTCTCTTTATATCATCCAAATGACCTTTAATTAACAAAATAGGTCATTAAAAACAGCCGACAAGGCTTACTTAACATTATCTCATTATTTGTCACATTAAATGCTAAAAATGTCAAAAACGAGCTAAAAGGGGAGACGTCAGGCCCCTTTGAGGGAGACGTTGGCCCTTTCAGGGCATCATCAGCATCCAGAAGGCAAAACGTTGGCCCCTTTGGGGCTCCTGCAACCTGCCACATGTGCCAAACAAGCCCAGCACACTGCCATCTACTCCAAAAAACGTCCGGCCTGTCCTGGGTGGCATCCTGTCCATCAGGGCCATCCCCATCTGCAAGGGTCGATCCCCCCTAGGTCAAATCTCTGCCACATTTTCCTAGTGAGGGCGTCCTTCTGTCTTCTTCATGCAAGGTCTCATCATGACATTGTTTTGCCTTTGCCATCACATCAACCATCTGATGGGCTCTTCAACCCCATGGAGGTCCGAGCTAATCATCTTCCCATGTGCACCGATCCTCTGGTACCTGTCTGCCGGGTATGGTCCTGCACATCAAAGACTACGCCCTTCATGGGATCATTAGTCCTAGACATCATAGAAATGTAAATCACATTTTGTCATTAAAGTTATTAGATATATGCATGAAATCCCTAACATATCATCTAAAAGCTCAAAGGTATTACACAGATCTACTATACAAAGCTAAGGTAACCAATAGAACAACCTATTGGGCTAATACCCACAAGAGATGGAAAGTTTCCTCAAAAGATCATTCAATCCATGTTTAATGAGGTGATATGGTTTTTTAGGGATGTCCAGTCATAGTAAGACCAAGGGCAGGTGTTGTCTATGGGTGCCTTTGTAGGAGGCGAGCTGTACCCGTCATGGATGCATTTTTCCAAGCCCTTTATTGCCTTTATTTTTCTTTTTTTTTACTACAAGGTCTGACCAGAGGACATTGCCTTGGCTTGGTGGCTAGAGCTGACAGGGTTACCCACTGGTATATTCACAGAAATGATAAGGCTGGCTCGTGATGAGACCCCCTTTCCTTTGGCCATGCAACCAAAGGTCACTGCCCTGGCTTGGTGACCAGATAGTCGCAATGTCATACTGCTAAATACCTATGAACATAATGGGCCGGCTCGTGATGAGACCTCCCATTCTCTTGGTTAGGTCTTGTTTTTTATTTTATCATTTTCTTAGGGTCCCTTAGTTTCTTATCGAGAGGATTTTTATTTCCTTCTCGGGGATCCCATGGGTGAAGCATCTCTAGGTTTTATTTCCTATGGTTTTTATCTTTTACCAGCTGCTTTTACCCCCTAGGCCTTTAGCCCCTTCTTCCCACAAGACAAAATGTAACCCTGAAAGGTCATCCTAGTGGCTAGACTAGGGGAATGGGATGGATGAGCGGGGTATAAGATGTAAATATGATAAGATGGTGGGAGCGAACGATGGCTCTACAAATCCCCCTTGGTGGCTAACCAAAACCCATGAATATCAGCTTGCTAAGTCACCCAATCAATCACCCCAACAATGGTCAAGTGGATTAGTGTAAGATCCAAGCAGTCATCAGAAATGAAAGGAACCTAAT
>ML777705.1:78538-94595 GCA_009831015.1 Picea engelmannii
CCTTTCCTTTGGCCATGCAACCAAAGGTCACTACCCTGGCTTGGTGACCAGATAGTGGCAATGTCATACTGCTAAATACCTATGAACATAATGGGCCGGCTCATGATGAGACCTCCCATCCTCTTGGTTAGGTCTTGTTTTTTATTTTATCATTTTCTTAGGGTCCCCTTAGTTTCTTATGGAGAGGCTTTTTATTGCCTTCTCGGGGATCCCCTGGGACAAACATCTCTAGGTTTTATTTCCTATGGCTTTTATCTTTTACCAACTGCTTTTACCCCCTGGGCCTTTAGCCCCTTCTTCCCACAAGACAAAATGTAACCCTGAAAGGTCATCCTAGTGGCCATACCTGGGAAATGGGATGGATGAGCGGGGTATAAGATGTAAATATGATAAGATGGTGGGAGAGGACGATGGCTCTGCAAATCCCCCTTGGTGGCTAACCAAAACCCATGAATATCAGCTTGCTAAGTCACCCAATCAATCACCCCAACAATGGTCAAGTGGATTAGTGTAAGATCCAAGCAGTCATTAGAAATGAAAGGAACCTAATGCATATATAAGAAGGTGATAATGATCAAATATGACACATACCATGATACCTCAAACCAATTACCTCATGGAGCAAGAGCCCTCTCCGATGCAAGCCCAGGCCGGTGGTGATGGATGCTGCTTCTGCTGACAGGACAAGTCTAGCTGAGAAGAAGAAGGATGGGCCCTCCAGGGCCATGCTCAAGTCACTCCTGCTCTCAGTACTCCATGTCTAGGACCATGTGGGCCTCGAGACATGATCTCCTAGTTATCCCTAGATATCGGGGATAACAGGATAAAAATAATGAAAATGAAAACAAATTATAGGAATTGAAAGTAGATTCAATTTTGGAAATGATAGTGTCATTTTCGAAACCAAATTCTCAGTATTTGTAGGAGTCCACAACCTCCGAAGTTCATGTAAGATTGGGACAATTCTCTGGTTTTTGTTTTTAGTTCCAATTTCATGTTTTCGACCGAAACAATATTATTTTGTTCGAAAGACTAAATTCTAATGGAAACCGTCAAAACTGAACGATTTCCAAGGTTTTTTGCCAAAAAAACCTTCTTTCAGCCTATTATCGCACAGTTTGTAGCTAGGATAAAAGGCTATAAGGTAGAGGGACAAAATGGCATAACAGGAAACTATCCCACCCAATGTCACCACGATGGAAAGGTTCTTTCTCTTTAGGGAGGCTGGGCCCAGGGGAGACGTTCCTGGTGACCTGGGGTTTTGAAAGGGAAAAGGATAACAAGACAAGAAGAAGTTCCCCCTTTCACAGATCACTACCAATTAGATAGTCCCGACTAAACAACCAATAATAAGGTATAACCAAAGAAAAGAAAAGCACCTGCTTGAGACAACACAACAAGGAAACTGATACGTGCAACCTTGGTTAGTACTTCATATATATATATATATATATATAAGACTATCTGATATTCGATATAGGCATTGATGGAGTCAATGTTTATCAATAGCAGTAAAATTCTTACTTAAAAGATAGTAAAATTGATTCATATTTATTCTTTTTATTTTGAAAATAAATATAACACCGCCACTGATATATTAAAATACCTCTCTCATGGCTTCATTATTGCTAAGATGTATATTTCTCAAAATCTCAGTAATGTTAAAACCTCCAATATGAATAGCTATATGTATATTTATCAAAATTTGACCAAAGTTAAAACCTTATAGCAAGTTATTTCCTTTTAAATCTCGAATTTCAATATGTAGGTTATAAGCATTGGTCATAATTTTGGCAACATAGTTTTAATGAGGCAAATTAAAATTTATAAAATCTTTGTAATATTTCAAAATGATTTCATTTTTTATTTAAACTTCAACTTTATATAATTTTATATTTTCAATATTATTAATTTGATTATCTTTTTTATGTCAAATTTTATGATCTCTAACCCAACTATTAATTTGTGATAACAACTTAGAATAAATGTATTTACAATCTACATATCCCACGATGACATTAGACTCCATGGAAGTACATCTAATTTAATCTAATTTTAATTTTATTCAAGTCTCACAAAGGATGATGCGGCAAAACTTCACATTCATTAAAAAAAAATACTTAGATGACTAAACTTCTGAAAATGAATATTTTCTTATCCTAATAGCAAAGTTCAATATTTCTTCATTTGTATTAAAGATTATAATAATACTTACAAACACCAATGATTCACTATTAATCTCTATTATATTTTTATTCTAAATATCAATACCTAAGTACTTTGAAAGATTGCTCCTCTCCAAAGGTTGTTATCACCATAAGAAATAAGATTTTTTTTTTTAAATTAAATAAAATTGGGTAAAAATAATGAAAATGAAAACAAATTATAGGAATTGAAAGTAGATTCAATTTTGGAAATGCTAGTGTCATTTTCGAAACCAAATTCTCAGTATTTGCAAGAGTCCGCAACCTCCGAAGTTCATGTAAGCTTGGGACAATTCTCTGGTTTTTGTTTTCAGTTCCAATTTCATGTTTTCGACCGAAACAATATTATTTCATTTGAAAGACTAAATTCTAATGGAAACCGTCAAAACTGAATGGTTTCCAAGGTTTTTTGCCAAAAAAACCTTCTTTCGGCCTGTTATCGCACAGTTTGTAGCTAGGATAAAAGGCTATAAGGTAGAGGGACAAAATGGTATAACAGGAAACTATCCCACCCAATGTCACCACGATGGGAAGGTTCTTTCTCTTTAGGAAGGCTGGGCCCAGGGGAGACGTCCCCGGTGACCTGGGGTTTTGAAGGGGAAAAGGACAACAGGACAAGGAGAAGTTCCCCCTTTCACAGATCACTACCAATTAGATAGTCCCGACTAAACAACCAATAATAAGGTATAACCAAAGAAAATAAAAGCACCTACCTGAGACGATACAACAAGGAAACTGATACGTGCAACCTTGGTTAGTACTTCATATATATATATATATATATATATATATATATATATATATATATATAAGACTATCTGATATTCAATATAAGCATTGATGGAGTCAATGTTTATCAATAGCAGTAAAAATCATATCACTTCATAAATAATTATTAGAATGATGTGGCATTCAATGTAATAAACCAACTCTTTACTCAATTAATGCCTTTAACTACCATTCAATTTCTCAATAATTAAAATGTTGCTGCAATAAAGATGAACTATTCAATAATGACGTCAGCAACTTAGGGCTAGTAGGGCTATCTAGAGCTAGGGTTAGTGTAGTTAAGGTTTCAATTCAAAGCTATTGAAAGTGTTTAGATTAGGTTCCACTTCAACGTTTGAGGTCCTAGATCAGTGCCTTTAGGGTTAAATGGAGTCAATAATGAAGGACATGGGAGTTGAAGGAGGACGAATAAGGACTGGAGGGAAGAGCTCTGTAGTGTTTCTATGGCAGGGCCTCAGAGACAAAACCCTAGGGGAGAGAGGCTCACTACGGTGTTGCTATGGCAAGGCCTCGTGCTCTCTCCTCCTTCCTTAGATGGAAAAATGGATAGCAAGAAGGATAAAGTCAAGATAGGAGAGTCAAATGAGGGAGAGTGTTGCTACAATAAGGCTATATCATTAAACCCTAAAAGAAAACGACCCTAAGTGTAGATAACCTAGGCCTGGGATGTCTCCTCCTTCTTGAGCTCTGGAAAGTATGGCTAGCATATGAAGAGGGGAAAAACGAGTGTAGCTAAGGATAGGCTCAATCCTCTTCAGCATGAAAGAGTAGAGTGTTGCTATGGCAAGGCTCTATATCACTTCAACAAACAAAATGGCTAGAAATCTTGATGGGGACATGAGATAAGGACCAATTATGTGTGCTTTTCACCTAGGGTTTATGCAACAAATTTATAATAATAAATGCAAGTAATAACAATACAACCATTCAATTAAGAAGTTTTGCAGAAATTCACTTACATTTCACCAAGAAACATCATAAAAAACCCTAGTTGTAACACCTTCCATCAATAGAAATGCCAAACAATACCAAGAGAATATTCCTTCAACAAATGCGCCTCACTAAATTAGTAAAAACCCTAAAGTAGGGAACAAATTTCATACCTCGCCAAGTGGTTAGTGAAAGATGATGATAAAATGTGAGTACAAACCCTCAATATATAGTGTATCAATGACCTAATTTTACTTTTTAGGTCATAAAAAGGTTGACAGGGCCATAATGTTAAAATCATACTATTTTTACATTAAATGATAAGTAAAAACCCTAATTAAGTAGAAAAGAGAGTAAAATCCCCGTCAAAGGAGGCGTTAACCCTTTCTAGGGAAAATGGAACATCCAGGAGCAAAATGTTAGCCCCCCAGGGGCCTCTCCAACATGCCACACTTTCCATTGCTGCCCAAACTGCCTCCAAAAGTATCCATGAAGTTGGATGACGTCATGGTGAATATGGGGATGTCCTAAGCCCTCCAAGGCTAGCATTCCATTGAAAATGGGTCATTCCACCTAGGTCTAGTCCTGTCGGAGTGTCTCTGGTGGAACGTCCTCTTCCTCTTAGATGAAAAACCCTGATCAAGATCTGCCTTGTCTTTGCCCCCTGATGGGGCCTCAACATCCATCTGGTGGGCTCTTCAGCCCCATGGAGGTATGAACTGGTCATCTCCCCATGTGTACCGGTCCAAATGGTACTTGTCCATTGGGCATGGTCCTACACATCAAAAGCTACGTCTTGCATGGGCTCATCAGTCACAAGGATCATAGAAATGTCAATCACATGTCATCATAAATATTATTATACATATGCATAAAACCCTTACTACATCATTCAATAGCTCAAAGACATTACAAAAACTTGGAATACAAGATTGGAGAAAAGGACAAGGCGTCCTATTGGGCAAGTGTCCACAAGAAAAGGAAAGTGTCCAGGAAGATCTCATCCAATCCATGTAAGTGAGGTGATGTGGCTAGGGGATGTCCAAACATGTGGGTCTAGTTAGGGCTAAGGATGCATAAATGTTACTAGTGGGTGCCTTTGTAGAAGGTGAGTTGTACCTGTCATGGATGTGTTTTTTCCAAGCCCATTCTTGCCTTTATTATTTTTCTTGCTTTATTCTTTTTCTTGCTTTATTCTTTTATTTTATTTTCTTCTTCTTTTTCTTTTTATTCAGGAACTAACCAGGGGACATTGCCTTGGCATGGTGACCAGAGCTAACAATGTTACCCACAAGTACTTTCATAGAGATGACAAGGTTGGCTCGTGATGAGATCCCCTTTCCCTTGGCCATGCAACCAAAGGTCTCTTCCCTGGCGTGATAACCAAATGGTGGCAATGTCATATTGTTAGGTACCCATCGACCTAATAGGCTAGCTCATGATGAGACCCCCTATCCTCTGACTAGGTCTTGTTTTGTTATTTTTCGGGTTCCTCTTGTTTCTTGCTAAGAGGATTTTTACTACCTTCTCGGGGATCCCTGGGCAAAGCATCTCGAGGTTTTATTTCTAGGATTTTGTCTTTTACCAGCTTCTTTTACCTTCTAGTCCTTTAGCCCCTTCTTCCCACGAGATAAGGTACAATCCTGCAAATAGGTCAACCCAATGCCCGCACAAGGGGAATGGGATAAATGAGTGGGATATAAGATGAAATAGTGGTGCTATGATGGGAGCAGACGATGGATTTTTAGAAATCCCCCCAGTGGCAAACCAAGACCTATGGGCACAGGCTTGCTAGGTCACCCTGTCAATTTCCCCAAGCATGGTCAAGTGGGATAATGTAATATCCAAGCATTTGTTAGAGATAAAAGGAATTAGATGCACATATTTAAAGGTTTAAATGATCAAAAGTGACACATACCATGATACCTGGACCAATTACCTCATGGAGAAAGAACCTCTTCTAATACAGGATCAAGCCGATGGTGATGGATGCTACTGTTGTTGACAAGACAAAAAACGGTGAGTGAAGAAAAGGCGGAGCCCTCCAGGGCCATGCTCAGGTCAATATTGCTCTCGGTACTCTATATCTAGGACCTGTGGGCCTCGAGACATGATCTCCTAGTTATCCCTAAAAAGTTGGGATAACATTTGGCTCCAACTCAGGGACATGTGCTCACCATAGAGCGCATGAAAATCTCAGCATCTTTGGCATAACCTACATACCTGCTCAATCTTGATAAAAGTATCAGTAACAAAATTAGGGTGGTAATTCCACTCTAGCATACATAGCTATATTTACTAAAATAAAGCAATCAATGAGTAAAATGATGAAAGAAAACTTCTTACCTGTACTTACATGTTGGTTGGAACGTTGGGTGTAGTCAAACAGCTAGTGAATCCAATCCAAAAACGTTCCTCGATACCTGCCTTTGTGCTTCATCATAAAACAAAATAGTGATAAATCAAGCACAAAAATGTCATGGGTTAGAATATATATCATATCATCAGAAATCTCAAAGTCTAACTCATGGAGGTGGGTGGGAGGGATAAAATCTTGCCAAGTTAATCTCTAAGGAAGGTGTTCAATCCACTCCAAGAAAGGGTCATGAAAAGTCCAAGGTTTAGAAAAATGACTCAAAGGGCCTACAAGCTGGCTACTTAGGACATCCTCATGCTCTAAAGTTAAGGAAAGGATCGACAAAGATCTAGCAGACGACTGGAAAACTATCAAGGGAAAGTTGAAAAACTGAGATAACAGAGTCAAACTTGCAGTATCCAACCAACCCTTGGAGTCTAGGGTTTGCCTAAGAGGAAACTCAACATAAAAAATATACTTTCCAACTACACCTTTAATGGAAAAGCAAGGGAAAGTAATAACAGGTGGTTGGAGTGAGAAGTCATGAGGATCCTTCTTTAGGAAAATAATGTTTTTACTTGTATCAAAATCCAATCACAATGGTGGTTGGTAATCATCTTGATGGAGAGAATCCAAGTGCTCAGAAGGGTACTCATAAAAAATTTCAAGGCAAGACTGAAAATCATCAGGAAAACAAGGTACTAGGTCATCCTTGGTTTTTCGAAAAGTACGGGTAAAAATCTCATCTCCTTGTTGGCACTGGTCAAAACTAATCTGTTGTGATAATTGCAAGGGCAACACTTTGAAATGAATCTCAGTGTCATAGATGGGATCCAGGTCATAACCAACTATATGCCAGCTACGTCTCCCAACATGTATGAACTCTTCAATGTTATAAACAATGTCACTATCCATGCCATAACATTCAGGGTTTGAAATATTTGAAAATTCATTCTCTTCCTCCTCATTTCCTTCATCATAAAGTAAAGCATCATAAAACACTAGGGGAGAAGGGAAAATTATTGTTTCTTCTCGTGCAAGGGCTTTGAGGACTTTGGCATTTTCAGCATGTGTTATTGTTTCATCCTCATGGATTGCTTCTTTGTCTTTGATTGTACATCAAGGAATATCCATTTCATTCAAGGCTTTCATTTCTCCTTCATTTTCTGAATCAAGGAACAAGGTGTCATTGATATCCTAAAAAGGGAAACAACTAACCTCATTATCGTTCTGTTGTGAAGGAGAAACATGCTCTTGGATGGCCTTCTCAGAAGGAGGAGTTCAGGTAAATACTTCATCATCTTGCTTAGGTTCTTGCTCCTTAATCATGTCCTAATTCTGCTGGTCAAAAACTTGTTCCCTTCTCTCTTGTGGATCTTCAGCAAAGGTTTCAAGGGAAACTAGTTTTATCAAGCTAAGAGTGTCCATGGTATGGTCATTGGTTATGGATAAGGAGAGATTCTTTTTGATTCGAATGGCCATGTTGTGATCTTTTGTAAGTGTTTTTGGATTCTTTTTATTTAGGAGGAAGCTCAAATTCCTCTGAAGTCCATTAGCATAGAGATAAAAGAGGTACTTGTCTTTAGGATGATGGCCTTCAAGAATCTGATAAAGCAACCTCTAGAACCTAACCCTGAAAACTCTGACGATATCATCCTATGTTTGTTTTATGCATTCAAGACCTTTCAACAATGATTGCATATCTTCCAATTCATAACCCACCTTTCAAGGAAGATTTCTTCAAAATGGTTCATAGATGTGATGTTGGCAGCTGGAAGATTATCATACCATCTTTTAGCCTCTCCATGTAGAGAGGCAGAGAAGAGTTTCATCACCAAATCTTCAGCCTCATCACTGACAGGGCGGTATTGAAAGAAAGCCCAGAATTTTATCATGTGATAATCAAGAATTTCTCCATCGATGTCAGCGAATCTAGGGAGCCAATTTTTATAAAAGGGGGGCATTCATCTGGGATATCTCGGTATTTTACTCATGTCCAAAGGTTTGTAGTTCCCTGGATCCCATTGTGAAGTCATAGTTGGCTTCATCATCAGTGGAGTCACCAGATAGTTTTCTTGAAACTATCAAAGAAATAGGGAAAAAACCCTAGTGGAGTCGCCAGGTAAGATTGTAATATAAGGCTCTCAGGCAAGGCTTACCATAAATATTTTTCGTCTGAGGAGAATTGACTCAGTGTTCCCTAGCAATGGAGCCAAAATGTTATCGCACAGTTTGTAGCTAGGATAAAGGGCTATAAGGTAGAGGGCCAAACTGGCGTAACAATAACCTATCCCACGCAATGTCACCACGATGGGAAGGTTCTTTCTCTTTAGGGAGGCTGGGCCCAGGGGAGACGTCCCCGGTGACCTGGGGTTTTGAAAGGGAAAAGGATAATAGGACAAGGAGAAGTTCCCCCTTTCATAGATCACCGCCAATTAGATAGTCCCATCTAAACAACCAATAATAAGGTATAACCAAAGAAAAGAAAAGCACCTGCTTGAGACAACACAACAAGGAAACTGATACGTGCAACCTTGGATAGTACTTCATATATATATATATATATAAGACTATATGATATTCAATATAAGCATTGACGGAGTCAATGTTTATCAATAGTAGTAAAAATCATATCACTTCATCAATAATTATTAGAATGATGTGGAATTCAATGTAATAAACCAACTCTTTACTCAATTAATGCCTTTAACTACCATTCAATTGCTCAATAAGTAAAATGTTGCTGCAATAAAGATGAACTATTCAATAATGACGTCAACAACTTAGGGTTAGTAGGGTTAGCTAGAGCTAGGGTTAGTGTAGTTAAGGTTTCAATTCAAAGCTATTGAAAGTGTTTAGATCAAGTTCTACTTCAATGTTTGAGGTCTTAGATCAATTTATTTAGGGTTAAATGGAGTCAATAATGAAGGATGCAGGAGTTGAAGGAGGATGACTAAGGACTGGAGGGAAGAGCTCTGAACTGATGCTATGCCAGGGCCTCAAAGACAAAATCCTAAGGGAGAGAGGCTCACTCTGGTGTTGCTATGACAAGGTCTCATTCTCTCTCCTCCTTCCTTAGATGGAAAAATGGCTAGCAATAAGGAGAAAGTCAAGACAAGAGAGTCAAATGAGGGAGAGTGTTACTACATCAAGGCTCTATCATCAAACCTTAGAAGAAAACGACCCTAAGTGTAGATAACCTAGGCCTGGGATGTCTCCTCCTTATTGAGCTCTAAAAAGTACGGCTAGCATATGAAGAGGGGAAAAATAAGTGTAGCTAAGGCTAGGTTCAATCCTCTTTAGCATGAAAGAGTAGAGTGTTGCTATGGCAAGGCTCTATCTCACTTTAGCAAACAAAATGGCTAGAAATCTTGACGAGGACATGAGACAAGGACCAATTATGTGTGCTTTTCACCTAGGGTTTATGGGGCAAATTGATAATAATAAATGAAGGTAATAACAATACAAACATTCAATTAATAATTTTTGCAGAGTTTCACTTACATTTCACCGAGAAACATCATAGCAAATCCTAGTTGTAACACCTTCCATCAAGAAAAATGCTAAAAAATGCCAAGCGAATCTTCCTTCAACAAATGCACCTCACTAAATCAACCAAAACCCTAAAGTAGGGTGCAAATTTCATACCTCGCCAAGTGGTGAGTGAAAGATGATGATAAAATGAGAGTCCAAACCCTCAATATATAGTGTATCAATGACCTAATTTTACTTTTTAGGTCATAAAAAGGTCGACAGGGCCATAATGTCAAAATCATGTTGTTTTTACATTAAATGCTAAGTAAAAATCCTAATTAAGTAGAAAAGAGAGTAAAATCCTCTTCAAAGGAGGCACTATCCCTTTCTAGGGAAAATGGAACATCCAAGTGAAAAACGTTAGCCCCCCAGGGGCCTCTCCAACATGCCACACGTGTCACTGTTGCCCAGTCTGCCTCCAAAAGCATCCATGAAGTTGGATGATGTCATCATGAATATGGGGACGTCCTAAGCGTTCCAAGGCTAGCGTTCCACTGAAAAGGGGTCATTCCCCCTAGGTCTAGTCCTGTCGGAGTGTCTCTGGTGGAACATCCTCTTCCTCTCAGGTGAAAAACCCATCATCAAGATCTGTCATGTCTCTGCCCCCTGATGGGGCCTCAACATCCATCTGGTGGGCTCTTCAACCCCATGGAGGTCCGAACTGGTCATCTTCCCATGTGTACCAGTCCAAATGGTACCTGTTCGTTGGGCATGGTCCTGCACATCAAAGGATACGTCCTCCATGGGATCATCAGTCACAGGGATCATGGTAATGTCAATCACATATAATCATCAATATTATTAAACATATGCATAAAACCCCTTGTACATCAGTCAATAGCTCAAAGACATTACAAAAACCTTCAATACAAGATTGGAGAAAAGGACAAGGCATCCTATTGGGCTAGTGTCCACAAGAAAAGGAAAGTTTCCAGGAAGATCTCATCCAAACCATGTAAGTGAGGGGATGTGGCTAGGGGATGTCCAAACATGTGGGTGCAGTGAGGGCTAAGGATGCATAAATGTTACCTGTGGGTGCCTTTGTAGAAGGTAAGCCGTACTTGTCATGGATGCATTTTTTCCAAGTCCATTCTTGCCTTTATTCTTTTTCTTTCTTTATTCTTTTATTTATTTTTCTTCTTGTTTTTCTTTTAATTCAAGAACTAACCAGGTAACACTACCTTAGCATGGTGACTAGAGCTAACAACGTTACTCACAATTACTTTCACAGAGATGAGAAGGTTGGCTCATGATGAGACCCCCTTTCCCTTCACCATGCAACCAAAGGTCACTTCCCTGGCATGGTAACCAGATGGTGGCAATGTCATACTGTTAGGTACCCATGGACTTAATAAGTTGGCTTGTGATGAGACCCCCTATCCTTTGAGTATGTCTTGTTTTGTTATTTTTTGAGTCCCTCTTGTTTCTTGCTGAGAGGCTTTTTACTACCTTCTCAGGGATCCCTGGGTGAAGCATCTCGAGGTTTTATTTCTAGGCTTTTGTCTTTTACCAACTGCTTTTACCTTCTGGGCCTTTAGCCCCTTCTTCCCACGAGATAAGGTGAAATAATACAAATAGGTCAACCCAATTCCTGGACAAGGGGAATGGGATAAATGAGTGGGAGATAAGATGAAACAATGGTGCTATGATGGGAGTGGACAATGGATTTTCATAAATCCCCCCAGTGGTAAACCAAGACCTATGAGCACAGGCTTGCTAGGGCACCCTGTCAATTTCTCCAAGCATGGTCAAGTGGTCTGATGTAATATGCAAGCAAATGTTAGAGATAAAAGGAATCAGATGCACATATTTAAAGGTTTTAATGCTCAAAAGTGACACATACCATGATACCTGGACCAATTACCTCATGGGGCAAGAACCTCTTTTGATACATGATCAAGCCGATGGTGATGGATGTTGTTGTTGCTGACAAGACAAAAAAAGATGAGTGAAGAAAAGGCGGGGCCCTCCAAGGCCATGCTTAGGTCAATCCTACTCTCGGTACTCCATGTCTAGGAACTGTGGGCCTCGAGACATGATCTCCTAGTTATCCGTAAAAAATGGGGATAACACGGCCGAAAGTGTGTTGAGAGAATTCCGTCGGTTGCAAAAAATGAAAAGACATGTCGCATCATTTCATTTTGCACCAAATCGTATAAATACCCCTTCGAACGAATACATTTAACACAATTCATCGGATGGATGGATATATATGAGCTCGGAGATAGGGATTTCAAAGAATTTATATTACTGATTGCAGCTATATTCTTTTCTTTATTTATTTCTTCCCTCTGTTCCATAGGCTTAATCAGAGGATTGATATCGATACATGATGGTTTTTTGGAGAACCTAAACAAAGTTTCCAATCATCTTTCTGGTTTTTGTTGAATAAGGTAATTGATGTTGTTCAAGTTTTTATTGTAATAACAATTTATATGTTGAAAGATAAATGTTGAGCATTTTTTCAAGGTGAAGTCTTTGTTGAACATATATTTTATAGATAACTATAAAATTCATGGGAAACAAATGTTTGTGCAAGAGAAAATTTGATCGCACTCGAGATGATACTCGCCAAAATGAACAAAGGAAAGAGCATTATTGGAGAAAGAAACGAGAGCGTGCAAATATTGAAGAAATAAACGATGATAATGTCAATAGAGATTTTCAACAAGAATAAGTTCAACCATGTATGCATGCACATATGATGATTGAGCACACAACACACATTGGGACTGTATTTAGAAAGTACAGAATTCAAAGTATAGAATTCAAATTTAAAATATTGTAAATAATATAATTGATTGTAATTACAAGTTGATGTTTTTCAAAAAACATAAATAGATTTGTCTCATAATGTCAAAGAAGACGTTGAAACTGAAATTGAAGCATAAGGCATTGAAACTAAAATTGAATCGGAAGACGTTGAAACTGAAATTGAAGCAGAAGACGAATCACCTATAGGTATGTACATAAATTTAGATAATACAAGATAAACACTCAAGTATATATAGTTTAGTGAATTTGTGTTTGGGTTGTGTTTTTTAATATAAACTTTAAATTGAAGTATGCAGGAGAATCTATCAACATTGATGATGAAATATTAGAAAATGTTGATAATGACAAATTTGGGAAGAAAAAAACTAAGCATTATATAAGATATCGAACTAAGAATATGTATAATACTTTTTTCAGAGATGAATCAGTAATAGTACAAGCTCAACTTTTACTCTGTCTAATAAAGTTAAGAAAGTTAAAAGAAGCTACATCATTATTGGGTATTCAAAAGTCGACAAAGGATACAAAGGTGAAACAAAATGTCTTTAACAATATAACTAGTGTATTAAAAGCTTTTGGAAAATCTCTAAAAGAAGATGTCCGTGTTGCACGTAGAGTGATACAAACAAGAATTGTTTCATCTAGCAATATAAAATATTGTTTGACAAGACACATGGTAAAAATGATGGGAACGTCAAGAAAAACATTGTGCAAACATAGAAAATTTCGATTGCAAATAGATGCAAATGATGAACTTGCTTGTTGGATAGTGATTTCTAGACATCCCTACAAAGATAGACTTGCAGAAAATGTTAAAGAATTGGCCCGTAATTGTTGGTTGGAAGAATCTCGTGTTTCAACACATACAAGGGATGTGTTGTGATGAAGAATAACATAAAAACAATCTGAAGAACATTCAAAACATATATTTCCAATGACACAAACATAATTGTTCAATAAGTTCAAAGAAGAGCACAAAGAAGTTAAAATTTCTATCAATACATTTTTGCAACAAAAACCATGGTTTGTTAGGCCCATCACTGTTCGTGACACTTTTTGTTGTCATTATCATGTGGAATTTGAGTTGTATTACAACACTTTTTTGGATTTTGGTAAAACTTTATGGCCAGTTTCACCTCCTCCTTCCACATTTCGTGTTTTTATATCTAAAATTCTATATGAAAGAGAAGATGATGATTTATTTTACAAAAACAAATGTGTTGGTGGAAATAAATGTGATTGTTGTGTAAATATAAGTTTGTTTCATTCAAAGTATCATATTGATATGAATTATCAATCATTTTCTAATATAAGAGTCAATTGGAAGAGATATGAATATATCAACAACATGGCTCCACATTATTCAAATGTTATTTCCAAAAGAATTGATTTGAAGGTAAATAAAATCTGTGTGATAGAATTTTTGAAGAAGTTTAAGGAAGAAATCTATAAATACACCAAGCATTCACATAGAGCTCGATGGAAAGATCTACAATTCAAACAATCTCATGAAGTGTTTCCACCAGGGACAATTTTGTCTGTAGTTGATTTTGCAGAGAATTACACATTCGCTGCACAAAAAGAAATATAGAGTGAATATTATCATTCAGATCAAGTCATGATATTTGTCCACATTATATATAGACATGCTCAATGGAGTCTTGATAACATAGAAATCACCAATGACAATCGACATGTTATTAAAAAATATCACTTTTATATAAGTGATGATCAAGCACACGACACACATTATGTACAACATTGTTTTGATAAATTTTATGATTCATTGAAATAACGCGAAACCAAATTCAATCGACATTGTATATGGTTAGATGGGTGTGCGGGTCATTTCAAATATTCACGATCATTCTATTGGTTATGTCGACTTCATAAAAAATTAAACATTACACATTCTTGGAATTTTTTTGAGATTGGTGATGGAAAAGGAGAGCACGACGGTGCAGGGGCATGTATAACACGAGCACTTCGAAGGTATCATATAAACCCTCATGCTGATCGATTTGAATCCACTGAACAATTTGTTGAATGGTACAAAATCGTGCTAAGCCATGAATATAATCCATTAAGGGATGTGCACAGGTGTGTCTATATACAAATGTTACACATGTACACATGATATTTTTATTTGAACGTGTTCAAATTTCTATTCAAACTTCAATCATTTTCTTGAGAGATTTCAAGTTAACAAGTTATTACCTGTGGAGGTTTTTTTGGTATGTTGGATTTCAAGATGTAAATACATCAATCTCATATGATGCCAGTACAATACCTGGGACATGAAAAATACATTGAGTTAAAACAAAACATTTTCAAAATGTGTTTGCATTTGATAGAAGAAATTAGTCTTGTTTTTGTTTAGTTTGCATAGAGGACACATAATCAATAGATATTTGAGAAAATGAGCTTGCATGATATGTTAAAGCTTGGAGACATACCAAACTTAATGTAAAAGAAAAAATGCCACTTGAAAGCTTAAAGAAGATGGAATCAAATGAAACTATAGTGTCAGTTGATGGCGATAGAGTTTCTGATCTTGTTAGAGAAGGTAATTTTTATGTGTAAATTTTGTAAAATAACTTGTATATGTACTTGTGTGATAATATGACACGAACTATTTGTTGTCCAATATATCCAATTATTTGCAGGAGATTTTTTTTCCATGGTTTCACCTACAAACAACACTAAAAACGTGAAATATTATTTGATGCGATGCACAGAACAAAAGATGAGGCTATTAGAAGATTTTGATGATAACGGTTTTATATATGAAAGAGGATCCATTGTATTGAAAGGATATTTTTTTCAAGAAACTCATCAAACCGATATTCATGTTCACTTTCAATACTACCAGTCAGATGTCACAAGTTGTCAATATAGTCATTTGGTATGTGCAACGTGCATAAAGTTAATAGAAGTTCAATAAAAAAAAAAAGTTAGAAAATGGAAAATGTCCAAAGTCGAACATGAATGAATAATTGAAGATGGAATACCATTACGATGTTTTTAAACAAATGGCACATGTAGATTCCTAAATTTTTTATTTTTCATTGAAAGTACATTCCAGAATTTGATGACTTGTTTTGACTATTTTCAACCATATTTCCAAATAGGATATTTATACAAAGGATATTTATAAAAAACTCCAGATCATTCTTAAAAAACACAGATAAAATATGGTTCAACCATATTTTGTCTGTGTTTTTCAACCATTACACCAATCAAAATTGAGTTGTGTACCTCTTGTATTGTGAGAATTTTATTTTAAACTAAAAAATTGTTAAACATCATTTCCATTGAACACTTTCTTTTTTCAATAGTATTTTTTTCCATTTTATTTTAATAATATTGCATTATTTTTAAAAAAAGTTAAACATATTTTATATTTTCTATTGTAATAATATCTTGTTTCAAATTTTAACTCATTCAGATTTTTATTTTATTTTACGAG
>ML777705.1:95938-108108 GCA_009831015.1 Picea engelmannii
TGACAGGTCACCTTCTGGAATTTCCTCTTCAACAATTGCCATTGGGGGTGAACGAGCTTTGGCTCTTCTCCTTCTGGTAGCAATCGCAATGGCCTTTTCAAATGCTGCTTTCCTTTTTCGTCTCGATTCTGCAGCATACCACGACGCTCCTCGTCGTGGTGTCCCCCTAATCCTTGGCATGGCAAGGGTACGATGGCTGAGCGCTGAGCGGTCGAGTGGAGTCGAAATACTGCTGAGGATAGACGGGGTGGCATGGAGGAGCGACAACGCCTGAGGGATGAGAGAATCTGAACAGCGCGACCGGAGCTGCTGCGAGACGGAGTTTCTCGGCAGCGCTCTGCAACCAGGAGTCCCAATTCTCATAATAAGCCTGAATCTCATACCGATTAACATAACCACCACGATCACATCTGCCATTAAAACCTGAGAGATAATGCTGGTACCCGTCCCTTGTGCGAGAGGGTCCGGCTGTTGAGCTCGCCTGTGCAACATTAAGACGAGTTAATGAGCGGGTGATGCAAGGTGGTGGGCATCATTCCACCACATCCTAACTCATCTCCACGTGGCTGCATCGCCCGTTCTGTCACCCCATCCGGGGAGTTTTTTTTTTTATTAGTTAAGTGTATCTATGTAACCAATTTATTTAACAGATCTCATATGCCTATCTTTCCTTTAGTTTTTTTTTTAGTTAATTGCATCTATGTAACCAATTTATTTAATAGATCTCATATGCCTATCATTCCTTTAGTTTTTTTATTAGTTAAGTGCATCTATGATCTCATATGCCTATCTTTCCTTTAGTTTTTCCTTTAGTTTTTTTTATTAGTTAAGTGCATCTATGTAACCAATTTATTTAGCAAATCTCATATGTCTATCTTTCATTTAGATTTTTTGTATTGGTTAAGTGCATCTATGTAACCAACAGGGTCATTAGTAACTAGAAAAAAAAATCTTTTAATATAAATTAATTTGCTAAAATTATTCTGCCAAAATGATTTGAGGATATGTAAATAGAATCATATTTTTGATCTGTCCATAGTGAACATAAAATGAGACATTTAAATTAATACATAGCAGAAACATATTTAAGAGTTTGATTCTTAATTTAATGCATTGTAAAAAGGAGAATATACAAAACATTAGTTCATTACTAGTTAACTTTGCCAGTTTTTTTTCCATCAACTTTTATAAATCAAATATAAGACAATAAATTGCTATTTTGAATTCCAAAATAATGATATATATATATATATATATATATATATATATTATAATCAAAGTCTGAATAGTTACACTGTAAAATACATAAGTTCCACATCCATTTTAGGATGATAACAAAAACTAAGACATTTATGTTGATTAAGGTTGGTTGCCATTGATGTCAACACTTAAAGAAAGTCCCACAACACAATGGTTTGAGTAATGGACCCAAGTTTGTTTGATGGGTAACTGTATGAGTTATGATATATTTTCAGACAATACTATTCTATATGGATAGTACATGTCATGCCATTTCTGGTGGTATGTGGAACGTCACATAACTCCTCATGATTTGAGATTTATGGCCTTACGAAGTTGGAAGACCCTCACATGTCATCTAGAAGCCCCAAAAGGTCAAAGTAGTCAAAGTGGTTTAAGAGATTTTAAAAGGTAAATAATAAAATGAAGTGATGAGTGTACTATAATTTAAAGTGAAAACCAAACAAATTATTTAAATAATAAATTTAATGGAGAAATTAGAAGTGGGTTAACCCTAAAATAAGGAAAGTGGGGCCAAGTGACCTAGAAGATGTTTTTAAGGAAGCTACTTGGAGAGTATAAATAAGAGGCAAGGCACTCTCATTTTAATAACACTTGAGAATATTGAATATCTATGTGTGTCTAAGGTAACCAAGGATATCTAAGAAAAATTCTAAGGAAAGGTGAAGAAAAGAACGCCAAAATGCAAGGAAGGATAAATTCTTTTGATGGTGTTTTCTAAGGTATGTTATTTACAGGTCATCTCACCATTTTCGCTATAAGTTTTTTTTCTATAATGATTCAGACTGTGAAATTGTTATTCCATTGAGAAAACATATCCAAGTATATGTGGTAAAAAATTCATCTTGTGGGTCGTTGAATTTTTGGAGTTACACTCCGTGGAAAATAGGGTTTGTGGCTAGTCTTGAAACTAGTCAAAAACATGTGTTTCGGGTAAAAATGTCATAAATTATTCATAACAGATCCCAATTTAGTGAAATCAAATGTGTTGGTTAAGGTACAATCTATAGTATGTTTTTTAATAGTTTCAGATCATTTAAACAAATATTCTGTGTGGGGCATGCTCTACAAGGTCACTCTCTAGAATAAGCCAGAATTCAGCAAGGTAGGTCATTTTTGCTATAACTCCTTTTTTGAGAGGTTCCAAGTAGTGACATTTAGAGGAATTACATAAAACACACTGAAGAACATTTTGTATCATTTTCAAGTCTTTATACATTACAAGTACAAGGTTATGATTACTTCAATTTAGGGTTGTTGACTAATCCAAAACTAAGCATGTGAGATTAAAGAAAAGTTTGATAAAAATGCTAGTCTCTTGTTGTTAAAGTTAAGGAAGGTTTGCAGGAATGTGATCATATACACTAGGTCTATTACAGAGCTTCAAATCAGATTTAGATGATGAACATGATGAGGTATTTTGGTTGAGGTACATGTTGAGTACATGGTTGAGACAAGTAGTTGATGAGTTGGCACATACATGAGGTGTATAGTTGATGATTTTGGTACACATTGATGAGTCATTGTTGATGAGTAATTGACACATGATTGATACATACTTGGTACATGGTTGGATGCACTTGTTTATGGTACAGGTTGATTACAGGTTATTTGGTACAGGTTGGTGCATGGTTGATGCACTTGTTTATGGTACAGGTTGATTACAGGTTGAGGTACAGGTTGATGCATGGTTTAGATTTATTGGCACAGGTTTATAGTGGTATATATCTTATAGTGACAGGTTGACAGTGGTTCCATCATTCTACTTCTACTTCAGGGTGGTAGGACGGGGCAAGGTCAGGTGGTTGTAGCCACCTTCCGGTTATAGCCGGAGAACATAGGGGGTTGTAGCCTCCTTCTAGTTGTAGATAGAGAATTGAAGAGTTGTAGCTTCCCTTAGGTTGTAGCCTGAGAAACTAGGGGGTTTAGTGAACATAAAATGAGACATTTAAATTAATACATAGCAGAAACATATTTAAGAGTTTGATTCTTAATTTAATGCATTGTAAAAAGGAGAATATACAAAAAATTAGTTCATTACTAGTTAACTTTGCCAGTTTTTTTTCCATCAACTTTGATAAATCAAATATAAGACAAAAATTGCTATTTTGAATTCCAAAATTATGATATATATATATATATATATATATATATATATATATTATAATCAAAGTCTGAATAGTTACACTATAAAATACATAAGTTCCACATCCATTTTAGGATGATAACAAAAACTAAGACATTTATGTTGATTAAGGTTGGTTGCCATTGATGTCAACACTTGAAGAAAGTCCCACAACACAACGGTTTGGGTAATGAACCCAAGTTTGTTTGATGGGTAACTATATGAGTTATGATATATTTTCAGACAATACTATTCTATATAGATAGTACATGTCATGCCATTTCTGGTGGTATGTGGAACGTCACATAACTCCTCATGATTTGAGATTTATGGCCTTACGAAGTTGGAAGACCCTCACATGTCATCTAGAAGCCCCAAAAGGTCAAAGTAGTCAAAGTGGTTTAAGAGATTTTAAAAGGTAAATAATAAAATGAGGTGATGAGTGTACTATAATTTAAAGTGAAAACCAAATAAATTATTTAAATAATAAATTTAATGGAGAAATTAGAAGTGGGTTAACCCTAAAATAAGGAAAGTGGGGCCAAGTGACCTAGAAGATGTTTTTAAGGAAGCTACTTGGAGAGTATAAATAAGAGGCAAGGCACTCTCATTTTAATAACACTTGAGAATATTGAATATTTATGTGTGTCTAAGGTAACCAAGAATATCTAAGAAAAATTCTAAGGAAAGGTGAAGAAAAGAAGGCCAAAATGCAAGGAAGGATAAATTCTTTTGATGGTGTTTTCTAAGGTATGTTATTTACAGATCATCTCACCATTTTCGCTATAGGTTTTTTTTCTATAATGATTCAGACCATGAAATTGTTATTCCATTGAGAAAACATATCCAAGTATATGTGGTAAAAAATTCAGCGTGTGGGTCATTGAATTTTTGGAGTTACACTCCGTGGAAAATAGGGTTTGTGGCTAGTCTTGAAACTAGTCAAAAATATGTGTTTCGGGTAAAATCGTCATAAATTATTCATAACAGATCCCAATTTAGTAAAATCAAATGTGTTGGTTAAGGTACAATCTATAGTATGTTTTTTAATAGTTTCAGATCATTTAAACAAATATTCTATGTGGGGCATGCTCTACAAGGTCACTCTCTAGAATAAGCCAGAATTCAGCAAGGTATGTCATTTTTGCTATAACTCCTTTTCTGAGAGGTTCCAAGTAGTGACATTTGGAGGAATTGCATAAAACACACTGAAGAACATTTTGTATCATTTTAAAATCTTTATACATTACAAGTACAAAGTTATGATTACTTCAATTTAGGGTTGTTGACTAATCCAAAACTAAGCATGTGAGATTAAAGAAAAGTTTGATAAAAATGCTAGTCTTTTGTTGTTAAAGTTAAGGAAGGTTTGCAGGAATGTGATCATATACACTAGGTCTATTACAGAGCTTCAAATCAGATTTAGATGATGAAATTGATGAGGTCTTTTGGTTGAGGTACATGTTGAGTACATGGTTGAGACAAGTAGTTGATGAGTTGGCACATACATGAGGTGTATAGTTGATGATTTTGGTACATATTGATGAGTCATTGTTGATGAGTAATTGACACATGATTGGTACATACTTGGTACATGGTTGGATGCACTTGTTTATGGTACATGTTGATTACAGGTTATTTGGTACAGGTTGGTGCATGGTTGATGCACTTGTTTATGGTACAGGTTGATTATAGGTTGAGGTACAGGTTGATGCATGGTTGATGCATGGTTTAGATTTATTGGCACAGGTTTATAGTGGTATATCTCATAGTGACAGGTTGACAGTGGTTCCATCATTCTACTTCTACTTCAGGGTGGTAGGACGGGGCAAGGTCAGGTGGTTGTAGCCACCTTCCGGTTGTAGCCGGAGAACATAGGGGGTTGTAGCCTCCTTCTAGTTGTAGCTAGAGAATTGAAGAGTTGTAGCTTCCCTTAGGTTGTAGCCTGAGAAACTAGGGGGTTGTAGTGAACATAAAATGAGACATTTAAATTAATACATAGCAGAAACATATTTAAGAGTTTGATTCTTAATTTAATGCATTGTAAAAAGGAGAATATACAAAACATTAGTTCATTACTAGTTAACTTTGCCAGGTTTTTTTCCATCAACTTTGATAAATAAAATATAAGACAATAAATTGCTATTTTGAATTCCAAAATTATGATATATATATATATATATATATATATATATATATATATATATTATAATCAAAGTCTGAATAGTTACACTGTAAAATACATAAGTTCCACATCCATTTTAGGATAATAACAAAAACTAAGACATGTATGTTGATTAAGGTTGGTTGCCATTGATGTCAACACTTGAATAAAGTCCCACAACACAACTGTTTGGGTAATGGACCCAAGTTTGTTTGATGGGTAACTATATGAGTTATGATATATTTTCAGACAATACTATTCTATATGGATAGTACATGTCATGTCATTTCTGGTGGTATGTGGAATGCCACATAACTCCTCATGATTTTAGATTTATGGCTTTACGAAGTTGGAAGACCCTCACATGTCATCTAGAAGCCCCAAAAGGTCAAAGTAGTCAAAGTGGTTTAAGAGATTTTAAAAGGTAAATAATAAAATGAAGTGATGAGTGTACTATAATTTAAAGTGAAAACCAAATAAATTATTTAAATAATAAATTTAATGGAGAAATTAGAAGTGGGTTAACCCTAGAATAAGGAAAGTGGGGCCAAGTGACCTAGAAGATGTTTTTAAGGAAGCTACTTGGAGAGTATAAATAAGAGGCAAGGCACTCTCATTTTAATAACACTTGAGAATATTGAATATCTATGTGTGTCTAAGGTAACCAAGGATATCTAAGAAAAATTCTAAGGAAAGGTGAAGAAAACAACGCCAAAATGCAAGGAAGGATAAATTCTTTTGATGGTGTTTTCTAAGGTATGTTATTTACAGGTCATCTCACCATTTTCGCTATAAGTTTTTTTCTATAATGATTCAGACCGTGAAATTGTTATTCCATTGAGAAAACATATCCAAGTATATGTGGTAAAAAATTCAGCTTGTGGTTCGTTGAATTGTTGGAGTCACACTCCGTGGAAAATAGGCTTTGTGGCTAGTCTTGAAACTAGTCAAAAACATGTGTTTCGGGTAAAAACGTCATAAATTATTCATAACAGATCCCAATTTAGTGAAATCAAATGTGTTGGTTAAGGTAAAATCTATAGTATGTTTTTTAATAGTTTCAGATCATTTAAACAAATATTCTGTGTGGGGCATGCTCTATAAGGTCACTCTCTAGAATAAGCCAGAATTCAGCAAGGTATGTCATTTTTGCTATAACTCCTTTTCTGAGAGGTTCCAAGTAGTGACATTTGGAGGAATTGCATAAAACACACTGAAGAACATTTTGCATCATTTTCAAATCTTTATACATTACAAGTACAAAGTTATGATTACTTCAATTTAGGGTTGTTGACTAATCCAGAACTAAGCATGTGAGATTAAAGAAAAGTTTGATAAAAATGGTAGTCTCTTGTTGTTAAAGTTAAGGAAGGTTTGCAAGAATGTGATCATATACACTAGGTCTATTACAGAGCTTCAAATCAGATTTAGATGATGAAATTGATGAGGTATTTTGGTTGAGGTACATGTTGAGTACATGGTTGAGACAAGTAGTTGATGAGTTGGCACATACATGAGGTGTATAGTTGATGATTTTGGTACATATTGATGAGTAATTGTTGATGATTAATTGACACATGATTGGTACATACTTGATACATGGTTGGATGCACTTGTTTATGTTACAGGTTGATTACAGGTTATTTGGTACAGGTTGGTGCATGGTTGATGCACTTGTTTATGGTACAGGTTGATTACAGGTTGAGGTACAGGTTGATTACAGGTTGAGGTACAGGTTGATGCATGGTTTAGATTTATTGGCATAGGTTTATAGTGGTATATCTCATAGTGACAGGTTGACAGTGGTTCCATCTTTCTATTTCTACTTCAGGGTGGCAGGACGGGGCAAGGTCAGGTGGTTGTAGCCACCTTCCGGTTGTAGCCGAAGAACATAGGGGGTTGTAGCCTCCTTCTAGTTGTAGCTAGAGAATTGAAGAGTTGTAGCTTCCCTTAGGTTGTAGCCTGAGAAACTAGTAAAATACTTCTCTCTTCTTCTGCAGTGGTCATATAATCAAATTCCACGATTCCCTTTCAAACTCAAAGACTCATAAATATCCATATTAATTCATTCTTCCAAAAAAATACTTATTATCTAAAAAAGTTCACAAATCTCCATTTTAAAAACCATTCTTCTGGAAAATAGTTATCTCCTCTTTCTATGGTGGAATATATGTTCTCATATAATCTTGCATGTACATGAAGAAAACACAAATCTGTACATGTATATTAATTCATTCTTCAAAAACCATTTAAATGGGATGTATTCATAATAGATATAATGAAATTCTCTTTGAAATTATGTGTGAGCTAGCTCACATATACAATATGTGTGAGCTTATTTGTAAATCTAATTGAATGTTGGTTTTTGTGATTAGTAACCAATTTAGTTAAGAGTTTGAAAATACCCTAGCAAGAATTAATTCACTTCGTTGTATGTATAAAACACAAATTTTCTTACTACGCCATTCTTGGACAAGAAAGCAAGGAATGCAATCGAAGAAAATTTAGAAACTTTCTCTTTTTTGATGTGGGATAGGGCATGTTCTCAAATATTCAAATGTTCAAGTTCAAAATTAGGTTTTCATCATGGTCTAACCTTAAATAAGTTTGAATGTATACCATTTAAGACAACGATAAACTTATCTAGGGGTTCTATATATTTCAAAATAATTGATCAAAGCATTGAATAGGAAAGGCTAAACTAAAAATTTGAGATTTTTTTTTTTTGATAAAAGTCAAAAACATACATTTATAAATCATCCTGAATGGACACATCCTTCCCAAATCTAGGTGCTTTCTACGCGTCCTCCTCAATCCCAATCTCCCTTCTAAGAACACTCTCAGGTACTCTTTTCTCCACATTAGCCTATATAACACATTTCAAATTTGAAAATTTGAAAAATTAAATTTAAATGATTATAACACATTAAATTTAAATGATTTTAAGACATTAAATGATACATGTGAAATCCTACCCTCTTCAAACTCTCCCAATGGGAATTGAGACAAGCATGCCCAAGTAGTAGGAGATGGAATAGGGATTTGTGAACAACACAACTAAGAAATGAATCTAGGATTCAATGTGTTCACAATTATACAAAACTATAAATGTTGTTGATATCTTATTCAAAAGAGTGGAGATTGAACAACTATTAGAAGACACACGCTTGATTCAACCCATCCAAATTTAAACTTATGGAATCAAATCCCTTACTTACTGGAGATTTATTTAACATATCTTCAAACTGCAATTAATGAAAATAACAACTCGATTATTTCTATAGATACAATGATATCTAAATCTAGAATTAGAAGTAAACTATCATAAAATGTGTCAAAATTTTCCTAACTAGAACATATACCAATCTGCAGTTCGGGTCATCATTCTGAATGACCTTCTTCCAACCATCTCGACAAAATTTTGCATACTCCAAAACATCTTCTGCTGACATGGTATCTAACTCTACATCATTTTTATAAACAAATATGGCCGGGGAATTGGCTTCCACTCATTGACGATTCATGCCAACATCAACACCATAAAAAATTGCTTCCAAATTTTCCCCGATTGCATTCCTAGCCTCTTTTCCAACTTATGATGTAGCCTTCAACTCTGAATGTGAATAAAATGACCATGTTGGGAGAGGTACTAAAGGTTGTGGAGGCCTCGACAATGTTGCACTTTGATATGCCCCTTTGTGATCATATGTCTGTCATTTACTAGTCTCATAATATTTGGATGGTAGATTAGTATAATCAAGGTGCATGTGCAAGAAAAACTCCGCAAAAACATGTATTGCAAAATAGTGTGGAACCTCATCGTTCTACGACAATTTCCCATATGACACCAAAAATATGTTATATAGATGTCCTGCAATGTCAGGGTGCTTAAAATATTTCACCTTCAACATCCTCTGTTTTGGGCCCTCTCTGAAATTGAACATCAAAATAGTGTCTTCTTTTGAAACTCTATTTTTTATTGCCTCTCATTTATCAGGGCCCATCACCTCTGACTTTCTCCACCTCATTAGATTGAAAAAACTGTCAATGGTTGGCCCCATCTTCTTATATGCGTCCATAAAGTTTTCCAATGAATGCAAAACAATTTGAAAGATTTGTTTACTCTCTCGAGGGAGTTCCAAGACCACCAAATCATTTCCCAACCTCCTTTTAATATCTGAGCATCGCCCAAGCATCATTTCTTTAGTAATCCTTTCCTAGGGAAGTTCATCACCAACATCCGAAGGATAGGTGGACGTAGGTGTGTAATCTTATGTTTCTTGATAACGCGGCCTCCTAAATCCACCTTCACCCTCTGCACCAACATTTGAATCTTCATGAAAAACACTCTCTCTTTCATTGTCTTCCCTTGCTCTAAACTCATTGTATACACACACATTTGAAAGAAATTACAACATTTAACTTCACATAAATTTAAATATAGAAAAATACAACAAAAATAAAAAAAATCAAAGAAAATTACTAGAAATATTTTCTTGTCCCGAGGTATTCCCTACATTCTCAGGTGTAGGAGTATCAATTCACAACTTATCTAAGAAGGTTGCATCCATACCCACTTGATTGAGCAAGTTTTGCAGTTGATCTATTCACAGTCTCGTTTGAATATCTCTTATGACGAGATTGTTGTTGGTCACTCGGAGTCTCAATCGAAGAAGGAGTTCTTGTTCTTCATTCTTGGGATAATCTAGAGTGTTTGCGAGGAATGTTTGGAGAATCCTGTGTCGACATCTCTTCTCAATATCTATCCACAATGCATATTTTATCAATAAAAATGCATAGATGTACCCAAATTCAAGCAATTAAAAATGCAAAGAGAAATTGAAGTTTTAATCAATCAAGCCATAAAGGTACTCATTCATAATAAGGCACAAATACTAAACATTTATCCATGAATACATCAACTCAAATATAAGTAAGGGATATACAACAGGTAAAATTCTTATCCTTCACTCATCGTCCATGCACAGAAAAGCAGGGCATTTGAATCTATAAGTATTTAAACACTGAAGTGACGACTGTCGATTCGGCTCTTGGACGACTGCTCAAGCATAGACTGATGACTAAATGGATAAGGGACAGAATATAAAACCACAATATTTTCATAATAATCAATAAAACCTGCACATAGAAGTCATTGAAATCAGAATTTGGGTTCCCCAAGAGAAATAAATTCAAAAAAACAACAAGCAAGGGGATTCATTAAAAGTTCCCTATGGTTGAATCCACTAAAAAAATGTATTAGAACATTTCTTTAAGATTCCTTAAATGTTCCCTATGGTTGGATCCACAAAGACCAAATATAATGCAATGCATTAGAATCCCCAAAACAAAGAGTTTAATCTTCATAACCTCACACACCCACTAATAACATCAACATGTTTTAATCACGACGAGGTGAAGGTATTGCATGAACATGGATTATATGCCATTGCTTTAAACTTCCCATTAGCATTGTTTAAATATCATTGAGTTTTTATACTAATTCTTTTATTGTCATATTACATGGGATGGATTTGAGGGTTGTTTGTATTCTTAATATAAATTAAGATGAGGTGGAGAAAATGTAATATTTGTGAGGCTTAGTTGGAGTTAGAAATCTAAATAAAATATAGTCATATAAGGTGGAAATTCACGTTGATTGAGAGCAATCATGACAATAATTTCAAATGTAAGTGCATCATAAACTACTGTAAACATAGTAATGTGAGTTTTAATGGGATATATATTTTGAAGAAGATGCAATTGAGTGATTCTTAATTGTTACAAAAGTTATGGTGGTAATGAAGCCTATTTCTACAAATAGTAATGTGAGTTTTAATGGCATATATATTTTGAAGAAGATGCAATTGACTGAGTCATAATTGTCACAAAATTAATGGTTCCAAACGGTAATGTCTACAATGGTGCTAATGGAGTAGTTTAGGTGATATTTTTACATTATCTTTGATAATATAGAAAATTCTATACATAACTGTGAAATATTTTATGGTCACCTAAAGTTACGTAAAGGGACCTAATTTTACTATAAACTAGGGGATTTCCACTAAGGAATTTATACCTAATTGTTACATAAATGAACCATATTTCCACTAAGGGATTTCTTAACTATAAACTCCCTCACTCCCTTCCTTGATATAGTTTTGAGTTTATTTGTTGTTGATTATTAAACCTAACATCATATCCCTCCATGTCCAAAGTTTCACAAACAACAACGACAATCTAGGAGACAACAAAGTAATATGTGAATAACAAATAAAGTATTTTTAAGTCCTCTTTAATTTTCAAGAATTATTTATCCTCCCAATTAGCCAACCCACACTCTTAATTTTTTTCCACTTTTATCACCTTCAGTACCACCTTTTTCAAATACTCCTCCTTTCTGCTTCATAAGCATCCTTGGAAAAAGGGTAGTTATCCCTTTCTATCCCATATGGCTAACACCATTATCGTAGGGAGATAAAATATAATAAAAAATTAATGGAAGTTGACACCTACATATGCTAACCCTTTAGGATACATGCCAATAACAACTTAGAGGAAGTTTATTCATATAAATGTCTTGGATTTTACCTTAATCACAAGTTTAATTGAAATTATAGC
>ML777705.1:132617-142669 GCA_009831015.1 Picea engelmannii
CGAAGGTCTCTGCTATAGAAGAACTTAATGATCTAAAAACCTTGCAGTTTGATCAACTTCTAGGAACACTGACTGCATATGAAATGAGAATAATTAAAGATAAACCCACTTCCAGAGAAGCATCATTTAAAGCAGACAAGAATAAGGATTCTGAGCTCGATGAAATTGAAGCAAAATTTGTGAAGAGACTGAATAAGGGATCAAACAAATACAAAGGTAAACTGCCTTTCAAATGCTTTAACTGTGGAAAGATAGGTCATTTTGCAAATAAATGTTCACACAAGAAACATGATCAGAACTATGAAGGTGAAGAGAAGCACAAATCCAGGAGATTTGATAAAAATAAAAGTTTATGTGTAAACAATGATGACTCCTCAGAAGACACCGATAGTGACACTTCCTATGAATATAGGGTAAATGACTTCATGCTTATGGCCAAAGAGAATTATGATAATAAAAGCACAAGCAGTGATGAGAACGATGAAGAAGTTGTGGCTGACATGGAAGGTGAACTGATCAGTGCATTGGAAGAGATTGACAGACTAAAAATCAAGAACATAAAGCAAAGACAATTGTTGATACAGTTAGAGAAAGATAGTCAAGAACCTGGTGAAGACCTTGTCCTACTAAAAGTAGAATTGGAAGAGGCAAACAAAATCGAAGAGATTCTGAAACAACAACTATCATAAAAGAAGACAAGATGTGAATCATTAGAACAAGAAGTAGTGAAAACAAGGAAAGAAATGGAGAAATTTCAAGCCTTGTATAATCAGAGTCTCTCAAGTATCAAAGCCTCAGAAGGATTAGCCACCATTTTGAATCAGAAAAGGAATCCAAAACTGAAAACTAGTTTGGGTTATGAAGAGGGATCAAGCAGTGGGAAGCCAGGAAATGAAGAACCCATCAAGTTTGTCAAAAGTACAACCAATGACAATAACAAGTTTGTAGAAACAAAGGAAGACAATCAGCCACCCAGGATGAGTAAAGAAAAAGGTGCCAGGATTGAATTTGTAGAACGAAGAAGCAATGCTCTCTCTACTGGAAGACGTCGTCAGCAAGAAAGAAATCAATTTTCTCAAAGAAGGCAACCATTTTCCAGGTACAAAGAATTTTTCTATGGCTATTGCTTCTACTGTTCTAATTTTGGTCACAAAGCTGTAAATTGTTCCTTAAGACTTAGACATGAGCAATTAAGATTTCAAAGGAATAAATACTTCCCACAACAAAGAATGATACAGTCAAGTAATAATCCTTCACGTTCTGCAAATTGCCAAATTAAGTCTGGACACATACATCTAAAGAGGCCAAAAAATAATCAACAGTCAATAAGTAGGCAACACTGCAACAACAAGTTTAACTTGTTGAATAATGAGGTTGAATGCTACACCTTTCATAACTTTGGACATAAATCTATTGAGTGTCGGTTAAGGAACTATGAACCAAATTCGAAATCCCCTGCTGAAAATGTCAAGTTTTGGAAGAAGGAAAGTAACAAGTGTGGATTAGTATTGTCTGCTCAAAGAAAAACGAACCCTTGGTATATATATAGTGGATGCTCTAGACACATGATGGGAGACAAAGGAAAGTTTCTATTTCTAAGTGAAAGAAAATCAGGAAGTGTAACCTTTGGAAATGATGCTCCAGGGAAAATAAAAGGCAAAGGGATGGTGAGCTTAAGTAATGAAAAAGGAAAAGCCCAAGATGTTCTACTTGTGGATGGGCTGAAGCATAACCTGCTTAGTGTAAGTCAAATGTGTGACAAAGGATGCGAGGTGTTGTTCACGTCCAAGGACTGCAAGATAAAGTCTGTAAACTCATGACAAGTGGTGGCCAAAGGCATAAGGACAGAAAATAATGTATATGTGCTGAAAGAAAATAAAGAAGAATGTCATCTAAGCAAACATGATGAAATTTGGTTATGGCATAAGAGACTTGGACATTTAAACTTTGATCACTTAATCAAACTAAAAAACCTCAAGGCAGTAAAAGATCTTCCGAGAATATCAAATCCCCAAGATTCAGTGTGTAAACCCTGTCAAGTAGGGAAGAAAAACATGACACAGTTTAAGTCCAAGAGCTTCACTTCAATAGAGAAACCACTTCAACTAGTTCATATGGACGTATGTGGACCATCAAGACAGGAAGGCACAGGAAAAGAAAACTACTTCATGCTGATTATCGATGATTACTCCAGACTTACTTGGGTTTCTTTTCTCAAAGAAAAAGCTGAAGCATTTGAGAAGTTTAATATATTTAAGGCTTTAATTGAGACTCAAATAGGGAAGAGGTTAAAGGCAGTAATATCAGACTAGGGAGGAGAGTTTATAACAAGAGACTTCAAGGAATTCTGCGATGAGCATGGGATCAAGAGAGGATACACAATACCAAGAACTCCACAACAAAATGGAGTAGTTGAGAGGCAAAACAGAACAGTGCAAGAAATGGCCAGGTCAATGATGAATGAGAAGAACATTGGTCAAACCTATTGGGTAGAAGCAATACACAGCAGTCCATGTGCTTAACAAAGCTCACCTCAGACCACAAGTGACAAAACACCTTATGAGTTATGGTTTGGAAGACCTGCCTCAATCAAACACTTCAGAGTCTTTGGGAGTAAATGCTACATAAAGAATAATGATGAAAACCTCAGCAAATATGATGACAGGGCAGATGAAGGTATTTTCTTAGGGTATGCTACAAACAGTAAAGGATATAGATGCTATAATAAGAGGCTGCATAAAATGCTTGACTATTATGATGTAAAAATTGATGAAGGAATCCCAGCAAGAGAGGTGTACGGTAATGAGTCTTCTACAAAAGACACAACAAAAGATGAAGATGAACAGGTATAAGAATCAAAAAACGAAGACTCTGAATCAGATGAAGACTTAGACGCTCAGACAGACTCAAATCAACGGTCAACTACAAATTCCTCCTCCAGAATCATTCAAAAGAATCATCCTGCAAGTCAGATAATTGGAGAAAAAGACAAAGGCGTACAAACCAGGAGAAAGCTAATCAAAACCACTGAACAATATCATATATCTCTCATATCCATGCTGGAACCCAAGAATTTTAATGAAGCCAACAAAGATGATCACTGGGTTAAAGCAATGAATGAAGAACTTGATCAAATTGAGAAAAGCAATACATGGGAGATGGTTCAAAGACCTGAAGGTAAAAACGTCAGTGGCTCCAAATGGATCTTTAAGAATAAGTTGAATGAGTAAGGACAAGTTATCATGAACAAAGCGAGGTTAGTCTGTAAAGGCTATGCTCAGATAGAAGGACTGGATTTTGATGAAACATTTGTGCTCGTAGCAAGATTAGAGGCTATCAGAATGTTTCTTGCCTATGCTTGTCATAAAAGGTTTAAAGTCTACCAAATGGATGTCAAATCATCCTTTCTCAATGGATATTTACATGAAGAAGTCTATATGGAACAACCAGAGGGTTTCAAATTGTTTGATAAGCTTGACTTAGTATGAAAGTTGAATAAATCTTTATATGGTTTAAAACAAGCCCCTCGAGCCTGGTATCACAGACTGGATACGTATATCAAAGACAAAGGGTTCAAGGGAGGAACAACTGACAACAATTTGTATATTAAGACAAAGGATAATAATTTTCTCATCGTACTGGTCTATGTAGATGACATCATATTTGGATGTAATAAGGATTCACTGGTACAATGGTTTGCTTCTGCCATGGAGTCTGAATTTGAAATTTCTATGATAGGAGAACTGTCATTTTTCCTTGGTCTGCAAATTACTCAGAGGCCCGATGGGATCTTCATTTCTCAAGGAAAATATTTAAGAGAAATGCTGAAAAGGTTTCAAATGGAAGATTCTAAACCTGTGGGTACACCTATGGTAACTGGATGTAAATTAAGCAAGGATGATGATTCACCTGATGTTGATCAAAGCTCATATCGATCAATGATATGAAGCCTACTGTACATAACAACATCTCGCCCAGACATAATGCATGATGTAGGAATGGTACGAAGATATCAGGCTCCACCTAAACAGAGTCATTTGCAAGCTATCAAAATGATATTCAGGTACTTGAAAGAAATAATGACTTATGGTCTGTGGTATCCCAGAAATCAAAGTCTTCAGTGGACTACTTATTTAGATGTAGATTGGGCAAATTGTGTTGATGAGAGAAAAAGCACCAGTGGAGGATCATTATTCTTGGGTAACTCCTTAGTAGCCTGGCTTAGTAAAAAGCAAGGTTCCATTTCTTTATCAACCACAGAGGCAAAGTACATTGCTGCTGCTACCTGTTGCACACAGGTATTATGGATGATTCAGACACTTGTAGACTTAGAGGTAAAATATACTGCACCGATCCCAATTCATTGTGATAACACAAGTGCCATCAATGTGTCTAAAAGTATTGTCCTCCACTCCAGGACAAAACATATTCCCATAAAATATCATTTTCTGAGAGAGCAAGTCACCAATTAGATTGTTCAAGTCCATTACATTCCCACTTTAGAACAAATTGCAAACATCTTTACTAATCCCCTAGCCAAGACACCGTTTGAATATCTCAGACAGAAGTTGGGTGTCATTTCGTTTCACACCTAAAAAGTCCATCTTGTTAGGGGGAGTTTTGCATTGTTTGAATATCTAATGCCTCCTAAATTAACTGCAATAGCTTAGGGGGAGCATGTCTCTTCTTTGACATTGATGTCAAAGGGGGAGAAAAGAATTCGAGTGCCTTAGTTGCCATCAATGCCAAAGGGGGATATTGTTGGAAAATGTTTAACAGGTAGCGTATGCTTGTCATTGATGGCAAGTACAATAGTGAAGATGGCAGGATCAGAGTGTGCATCGATGGAAAAATAGGAACAACGTAAGCTCAGGAGGAATTAGCGCAGAGTCGAATGCAGTGCGTAGGTATGCACCAGGGATGAGGTTAACTCATGACTAAATCTCAAGGGAGATAGCGTACTTAGGATCACAGGTGGATCAAAGGTCGAGGCCTTTGACACTTAGAAATTATTCCAAGTAAGAATAATGTATAAGCTTGGAGGAGAAGCGTTGGTGATCGTTGGATCCCATCCCAAATTCCCGATGACCGTCAGATCTCAATGTAGACAAGAGGAGAGCGCAGATATGGAGAATAGATCTCAGGCATTAGATATGAGCATAGGGTCTGACCACCATTGGATCGAGGAGAACCTGGACGTTCTTTAAAGTGCAAGGAATAGAGGTCTCACAAATCCCGACAACATGAGGTCTACTAGATCTGAATAAAGACAAGAAGAGCGCATTGAAGAGGAGGATAGATCTCAGGCGTCAGATCTGAGCGCAGGGTCCGACCACCGTTGGATCGAGGAAAACCTGCACGATCTTTAAAAGTGCAAGGAGTAGAGGGCTCACAAATCCTGAAATCTGGAGGACCGTCCATCTCAGGGGGTTATGTGGACCGTTGACTCGACTCCCTGTCAGAGTTTCAGGGATTGAGAGTTGGAGATGACAAGTAATATCATCCACATAAATCCCGATTTTGCGATATGCAAAATCCCGACTGAATCTAAACTGTCAGATCAAGTGTTGATCAGAGGGCTACTGATGCACGATACAGTGAAACTACCAGAAACCATTGATGGCATCTGCTAGAGAATTCGAAGAGACACCTGTGTGATCGCTAGAGGAGATGAAGAGTCTCCAAGCTTCATCCAAGTGAAGGAAGACTATTCTTAGAAGGGATTGACAGATGGATGAGGATGGAAGCCTATAACTAAAACAGATAAGGTGAGCTTGACTGTCACAGAGAAGACGAAGAGTTTTAACTGCCAAAGAGGTTGAGGAATCTCAACATAACATCCAGTGATGTTGAACGTGTGAGAAAATGGCCAGAGAAGCTGAAGAGTTATGATGATGATCATGCAAAGCACTCGAGAGGTGGAGGATATTGGCACGGTATGAGAATGCAGAGGAATGGTGAATATTTCATGCACAATATGCACAGAATCTATATATACACGGTACAGAGAAGAGGAGGGTTGTTGTCGCTATTGGAGTTTGTTGTGGTAGTTGTTGGTTAAGGTGATTCATGTGTGAAGAAGGAGGAGAGTGCAACAGCTGAATAACACAGAAGAGGAACTGTGCAGTGAATGGACATGGTGCACAGAGCATAAAAAGAAGAAGAACAGACAGCGCAAGTGATGTGTGCAGAAAGGCAATGAGGCAAACAGAGCAACGAAATGCAACAGAACAGTGATGAGTCTGGTAAGCTATTGTTGACCATCATATCACTTTAATAAGTTTCAGTAGCAAAGATTTATATTTCAGGGTGGTTGGGTGGAGCTAGGGAGGACTAGTGTCCTCAAAGGTTCAAGTGGGTGCTTGAACATAGGGAGTTGGTGCTTCCTTCTAGTTGATGCTAGAGAAACCAAGGAGTTGGTGCTTCCTTCTAGTTGGTGCTAGAAAAACCAGGGAGTTGGTTCTTCCTTCTAGTTGGTGCTAGAGAAACCAAATATTTGGTGCTTCCTTCTAGTGGGTGCTAGAGAAAACAGAGATTTGGTGCTCTTAGCAAGTTGCAGCTTGCAAAACTGAGGTTGTAGCCTCATTATGAGTTTGTGCTCATATGTATGATACTGTAAAGAATGTAACTATTACTTATCATATAAATAAAAAGAGGTTTTTACCCTGCATGGTTTTCCTCGGGAAATATCTGTCTCCGTGTTTCTAATATATGTGAATGATGCTAAAAGTGTCATTGTTTATTTCCTGGATTATTGTGATCATCATTCAATGTCTCTACAAAGAGTTTAAAAGAACCGTAATTGTTTAAGCACGGTAACAATTGATTCACCCCCCCTCTCAGTTGTCCAACAATTGGTATTCGAGCCGACCCCTTTTATCTAAGGGTAGATCCTAGAGCTTAAACATGTCAAGCCATGAAGGAAATTCAACCAATAAGGCCCCTCTGTTCAATGGAAAAACTTTGCCTTCTGCAAAGTTAGAATGAGAACCTACATAATGGCTTTAGGTGCAGATGTCTAGGATGTGGTAGATACTGGTTATGTAAAGCTAGTTGTGCTAGCTAATAAGGATGAAAAACTAGAATTTAGATTCAATGCTAAGGCTATGAATGCTATCTTGAGTGGGCTTGCATAAGAAGAATTCGTAAAATTTATGCACCTAGAAACTGCCAAAGAAATGTGGGACAAACTCATTAGCAGTTATGAGGGTAATGAGAAGGTAAAGGATGCAAAGCTTCAAACCTACATAATACAGTTTGAACAGCTGAAGATGAAGGAATATGAAACTATTGGAAAATACTTTCTGAGAATAGAAGAAATGGTAAATGCAATGAAGGCACTTGGTGAACGAATTAGGGAACCTTCTTTAGTTCAGAAAATCTTGAGATCTCTCCTAGATAGGTTCAACCCGAAGGTCTCTGCTATAGACGAAATTAATGATCTAAAAACCTTGCAGTTTGATCAACTTCTAGGAACACTGACTACATATGAAATGATAATAATTAAAGATAAACCCACTTCCAGAGAAGCATCATTTAAAGCAGACAAGAATGAGGATTCTGAGCCCGATGAAATTGAAGCAAAATTTGTCAAGAGACTGAAGAAGGGATCAGGAAAATACAAAGGTAAACTACCTTTCAAATGCTTTAACTATGGAATGATAGGTCATTTTGCAAATAAATGTCCACACAAGAAACATGATCAAAACTATGAAGGTGAAGAGAAGCACAAATCTAGGAGATTTGATAAAAATAAAAGTTTATGTGTAAACAATGATGACTCCTCAGAAGACACCGATAGTGACACTTCCTATGAAGATAAGGTAAATGAATTCATGCTTATGGCCAAAGAGAATTATGATAATAAAATCACAGGCAGTGATGAGAATGATGAAGAAGTTGTGGTTGACATGGAAGGAGAACTGATCAGTGCATTGGAAGAGATTGACAGACTAAAAATCAAGAACATAAAGCAAAAACAATTGTTGATACAGTGAGAGAAAGACAGTCAAGAACCTGGTGAAGACGTTGTCCTACTAAAAGTAGAATTGGAAGAGGCAAAGAAAATCGAAGAGATTCTGAAACATCAGCTATCAGAAAAGAAGACAAGATGTGAATCATTAGAACAAGAAGTAGTGAAAACAAGGAAAGAAATGGAGAAATTTCAAGCCTTGTATAATCAGAGTCTGTCAAGTATCAAAGCCTCAGAAGGATTAGCCACCATTTTGAATCAGCAAAGGAATCCAAAACTGAAAATTGGTTTGGGTTATGAAGAGGGATCAAGTAGTGGGAAGCCAGGAAATGAAGAACCCATCAAGTTTTTCAAAAGTACAACCAATGACAATAACAAGTCTGCAGAAACAAAAGAAGACAATCAGCCGCCCAGGACGAGTAAAGAAAACGGTGCCAGGATTGAATTTTTAGAACGAAGAAACAATGCTCTCTCTGCTGGAAGACATCATCAGCAAGAAAGAAATCGATTTTCTCAAAGAAGGCAACCATTTTCCAGGTACAAAGAATTTTTCTATTGCTATTGCTTCTACTGTTCTAATTTTGGTCACAAAGATGTAAATTGTTCCTTAAGACTTAGACATGAGAAATTAAGATTTCAAAGGAACAAATACTTCCCACAACAAAGAATGATACAGTCAAGTAATAATCCTTCATGGACTGCAAATTGCCAAATTAAGTCTGGACACATACATCTAAAGAGGCCAAGAAATAATCAACATTCAATAAGTAGGCAACACTGCAATGACAAGTTTAAATTATTGAATAATGAGGTTGAATGCTACACCTGTCATAACTTTGGACATAAATCTATTAAGTCTCGGTTAAGGAAATATGAACCAAATTCGAAATCCCCTGCTGAAAATGTCAAGTTTTGGAAGAAGAAGGAAAGTTACAAGTGTGGATTAGTATTGTTTTCCCAACAAAAAACGAACCCTTGGTATATAGATAGTGGATGCTCCAAACACATGATGGGAGACAAAGGAAATTTTCTATTTCTATGTGAAAGCAAATTAGGAAGTGTAACCTTTGGAAATGATGCTCCAGGGAAATAAAGGGCAAAGGGATGGTGAGCTTAAGTAATGGAAAAGGAAAAGCCCAAGATGTTCTACTTGTGGATGGGCTGAAGCATAACCTGCTCAGTGTAAGTCATATGTGTGACAAAGGATGCGAGGTGTTGTTCACATCCAAGGACTGCAAGATAAAGTCTGATAACTCAGGCCAAGTGGTGGCCAAAGGCATAAGGACATAAAATAATGTATATGTGCTGAAAGAAAATAGAGAAGAATGTCATCTAAGAAAACATGATGAATGTTGGTTATGGCATAAGAGACTTGGACATTTAAACTTTGATCACTTAATCAAACTCAAAAACCTCGAGGCAGTAAAAGATCTTCCGAGAATATCAAAGCCCCAAGATTCAGTGTGTAAACCCTGTCAAGTAGGGAAGCAAAACAGGACACATTTTAAGTCCAAGAGCTTCACTTCAATAGAGAAACCACTCCAACTAGTTCATATGGACTTATGTGGACCATCAAGACAGGAAGGCACAGGAAAAGAAAACTGCTTCATGTTGATTATCGATGATTACTCGAGACTTACTTGGGTTTCTTTTCTCAAACAAAAAGTTGAAGCATTTGAGAAGTTTAAGATATTTAAGGCTTTAACTGAGACTCAAATAGGGAAGAGGTTAAAGGCAGTAAGATCAGACCGGGCAGGAGATTTTATGTCAAGAGACTTCAAGGAATTCTGTGATGAGCATGGGATCAAGAGAGGATACACAATACCAAGAACTACACAACAATATGGAGTAGTTGAGAGGCAAAACAGAACAGTGCAGGAAATGGCCAGGTCAATGATGAATGAGAAGAACATTGGTCAAACCTATTGGGTAGAAGCAATACACACAACAATCCATGTGCTTAACAAAGCTCACCTCAGACCACAAAGTGAAAAAACACCTTATGAATTATGGTTTGGAAGACCTGCCTCAATCAAACACTTCAGAGTCTTTGGGAGTAAATGCTACATAAAGAATAATG
>ML777705.1:155932-170510 GCA_009831015.1 Picea engelmannii
TTCCAAGTCATCTTGGCACTTTTGTTATACCTTGTTTTCTAGGAAATTTCAGACCTCGAAATTTTGTAGCGACAAAGGAGAGATCCTGATGTACATGTGGAAAAAATTTCAAATGTTGGTTTGCTATACTGTCATAGATATGCCCTTTGGGAATTAGGGTTCTTGAATGCTCCTGAAATCAGTTTCAAATAGGTCAGTTTGGAATTTTCATTGTATCTTCATTTATGGGACTCTTCTAACTATGAAAATTTTACAAAGTAGAGGAGACATACATAAGTACCTCAGGTAAAAATTTCACATGTTGGTTCATTGTTCTTTATGAGATAATATCTATGGAAGTTAGGGTTCCTGAATGCTTCTGAAATCAGTCTCAAACATGTTAGTTTGGAATTTTCACTATAACGTATTTTTTGGGAATCTTCAGACTATGAAAATTTTAAAATATAGAGGATACATACAAAAGTACCTCAGGTAAAAATTTCAGATGTTGTTTTGTTGTACTTTCTAAGATATTCTCTGTGGAATTTAGGGTTTCTAAATTGTCCTGAGATTAGTTTCAAACAGGTGAATATGGATTTTTCACTATAAATTATTTTATGGGATCTTCAGATTGTGAAATTGTTACACAAAATATGAGACATGCAGATGTACCTCAGGTAAAAATTTCAATTGTTGGTTCGCTATACTTTCTTAGACATACTCTGTGGAAGTTAGGGTTTCAGAATGGTCCTAAGATTAGTTTCAAACATGTCAGTTTGGTATTTTCACTATAACTTTTTTTCTAGGACTCTTCAGACTGTGAAAATTTCATAGAATAGAGGAGACATACAGAAGTACGTCGAGTAAAAATTTCATAATATGATTTGAAAAATTGGATACATGGCATGTTGTACAAGTTCATTCTTAGGAAGAGCCATAAAATAGAAAGCTTCGGGAAAGTTTCCATTTGGAAATTTTCAAATTGTGGTCAAACTTGGTAAAGGAAGAAGTTGTGAGTGGACTTGGTGAAGGAAGAAGAAGTGGGTATATCTAGTAAAGGAAAAATAAGTGAGTAGTCTTGGTGAAGGAAGAACTAGCAAGCAGACTTGGTGATGGTTGGTACAACTCAAATATTGGCATCTCTTTATAAGTTGGTGCTTAGCAATGCGGATTGGTGTCCTCAATAGATTTGTGTCTACGAATACATATAGGAGATTGGTGTCTCTTGCTAAATGTTTTCCTAGCGATGGGGATTGGTGTCTCTAGTAGAGTGGTGTCTACGAATATCTATAGGAGATTGGTGTCTCTTGCTAAATGTTTTCCTAGAGATGGGGATTGGTGTCTCTAGTAGAGTGGTGTCTATAAAGATTTTTATGAGATTGATGTCTCTTTATAAGTTGGTTCTTAGTAGTGGGGATTGGTGTCTATGGTGGATTGGTGTCTACAAATATCTGCAAGAGTAGGTGGTGCCTACCAAGATTTGTACCAGTGGGAATTAGTGCCTTTGATAAGTTGGTGCCTACAAATATTTATAATAGTAGGTTGGTGCCTAAAAAGAATTATAAATATAAGTTTTGTGGTTTTCTCCTGAAATGGTTTTCACATAAATCTTGTGTTCGTTTTTATATAATTAATAGAGCTCATATGTGATTGTTTTCTTTTGGTTGATGAATGTATGAAAAAGTAAAAAATTGTCTTATACTAATTCACCCTCCCCCCCTCTCGGTATAAGTGTGTGTTCAACAATTAGTATCAGAGCATGTTTCTTTGGAAACACTTTAACCACTAGAAGTTAGATCTATGGATTACACATGGCCAGTCAAGAAGGTTTATCCACAAACAGGGATCTGTTGTTTGAAAAAACAAATTGTTCCTTCTAGAGCATAAGGATGAAAACATGTTTAATTGATAATGGTTTTGATATTTGGATATTAGTCGTGACTAGTTATACAACCCCAACAAATCCACTAACAGATGTAGTCGAGAAGAATCCTGGTGAAAATAATGCAAAATTCATGAATTTCATATTGTGTGGTCTAACAGAATCTGAGTTTTTTAAGGTGATACATTGTGGATCGGTAATTTAAATTCAGGAAAATATTCAAAATATCTATGAAGGTGATGACAAGGTTAAGAAGGAGAATGTCCAAAACCATAGAAGGAAGTTTAAAAATTTGAAAATGAAAGACGAAGAAAATGTTGCAGCATATCTCCTTCATGTGGATGAAATTGTCAAGACCATTAGAGGTCTTGGTGAAAATGTTGAAGAATCGATGATTGTACAAAAGGTGTTAAGGTCACTCCCCTTAATATTTGATGTCAAAGTCTTTGTTGTTGAAGAAATGAAGGATCTTGATAAACTGAAAATGGATGAATTACATGGGATCCTCGTGGCATATGAAATGAGGATGGAGAAGGAAAATCCATCCAAGAGAGAAGTAGCCTTCAAAGATTTGAAGAAGAAAACAAAGAAAGATAAAAAATCAAGCAATATCTTTGACAATTAATTAGATGCAATGGAATCCCATTTTGTGAGGAAACTCAAGAAAGGATTTGGAAAATATAATGGTAAGTTTCCCTTTAAATGATTTAATTTTGGAAAAGTAATACATTTTGTTGATAAGTGTCTATATGCAAAGAATGAAAGTAGTGATGATGAATAATACCATAATGTAAAGAAAGGGAGAAAATAGTATCAACACAAAAATAACCACAAATATAACAAGCATGAAAAAAAGAATAACTCTTATAAGCAAAAGAAGAGTCTCTACTCAAAATGGGTTAGTGACTTGTCTGAAGAAAGATGTGAAATTAGTTTCGATGGTGATAGAGAAGAAGTTATATGTATGGAAATCGAAACAAATATTGATGAAGACAAAGGGAAACAAACAATGGTTTCATAAGAAGAGGAAAATGATGGAATAGATGAGAAAGTGGATCTTGAGAAGAACTCATGTGTTTCTTAAGAGAAATAAAGAGTCTTCGGAAAAATAATTGAAACAAAAGGAGAAACTATAGAAATATGAAGAAGAGGATCATGATTAAAAAGAAAAAATAACACAAGGTCAGCGGAGGTGGCTGGATGGTAAAGTCATTCTTGCAACGAAGGTTAGGTCTTGTGCTCAAACCCGAGCAAGGACGTGGTCTAGCTGCAGAAAGCTTAACTGGGCCAAGCCCGCATACCTTTTATCGCTCTGCAACTAGGGTTTTGTTCTTCCCTGCAAACCCGACCTGAGAAAACACAACTTTTTCCCATTGGGGCCATGGATCGCTAGGAGGGGGCGCCGCCGAGCACCTCCTACAGCTGAGTAACAGCAAACGGCACACTCTCTGACGGGCCGAAGCGGCCAACATTTGAGGCACCGCCAGACTTACGCAAGAAGCTCTTGGCGGAGGGATCTTTCAAAGACCATGAAATGGAGATAGATCCGGCGAAAGGAAAAGCCCCTACGTCAACTTCCTGGCTGCCGTAAGTGTATTCCTCAAGATCCCCAGGCCCCGAAATACCTCATCAGCTCACCACGTATAGAAGAACAGAAGCAGTACATGAGGGATTATGCCCTGGTAGGAAAATTCCTAGGGCTCTGGCCTTCTGAGTGAGATCTGATCAAATGGATACAGTATTGGTGGAAATCGAGAGGACATTATGACTTACAACTGGGCTCCAAGGGGTTCTTTACTATTATCCTCCATAACCTGGAGGATCGGAATCGTGTCTTTGATGGGGGGCTGTATTTTTATAACTTGGAAGGACTTTTCTTAAGATTCTAGACCGAGAAGTTCAGCCTTGAAAAGGAGGACTTCACCCACGCACCGGTCTGGATCAGACTATACTCCCTCCCCCAGGAGTTCTGGTTGGAGGAGGTCCTGGCTGGCATCGGTAATACCATAGGTATTTACGTCAAGTCATCAGAGGCCACTAAGCAGCGGTGCTATACGTCATACGCGCGCATCTGTGTGTACCTGAACATAGCCAAGCCACTTCCAGGATCCATCACATTGGAGTACCATGATGAGGATTGGTCTCAAACCATCGACTATGAGCATATCCCGTTCCGGTGCAGAAAGTGCCATGAGCATGGTCACCTTTTCCAGGAATGCCCACTCAATAATGCACAAAGAGAAGGGATTCCAAAAGTTAGCAAGGACAAGGACGACTTTGTACAACCAGCGAAGAAAAGGCTTCAAGGAGCAAGGTGACAACCGGCTCAGGTAAGTAAAGACCCCTCAACTAGTAATAAGTTTGCAATCCTGCAAGACCAAGAAGGACAACCCGTCACCCTTGCACACCCCGCGGTTAACCCTCCAGGCATTGACCCCCCATCCACAAGCCAAGGAATGGAACGACCCTCACAGATCAAGGAACTTGATCTCACTCCACCCGATACGGTTAAATACCCACAAGACCTACAGGAGACAGAGGATGGGGAGGCAGATATGGAGCTAGAAGAGCAAGACCTAACTGGGGTAGATCTAGAGCATCTAGAGCACGCCTACAGGCAGCAAAAACTCTACACCATACCAAGGGATCAACTACAGAAGGTCCATAAGGTATTTCTCAACTCCTCTGTAGGGTCTTCAGCGCGAGCTAGCAAAGGCCTAGGAATCCAAGGCGATCAATCAAAGAACCCAAATAAAATCTAGAAAGATGAGAAAAAGCGGGGCAGAAAATCCACCAACAAACTTATACAAGAAATAGGGAACTATATGGTTAATTTAGGACAAATCAACCTGATCTCGGACAGCTTCCCTCCCCTCCCCACCCCCCCGTCATTATGAAGGTCATCACCTGGAATATCAGAGGCCTCAATGGACATAGCAAGAAAAAATGGCTACGGGATCTAATCATAGCAGAACAGCCAGAGGTCTTATTTCTACAGGAAACAAAGTGCAGTTCAGAAGACATTGACAAATTGCTTCCCTACTGTTGGAAGTAGGGGGCGACAATGTCTATAGATGCCTCAGGAACAGCTGGAGGACTGACTATTCTATGGAACACCAATGCAATACTCCTGGAGAACTTCTCTACCTCTAAATGGGCCATCATAGCTGATTATAGGATTATAGGTTCAAACAAGCCCGGACATCTGATCAATGTCTATGGCCCAGCCAACCCGAGGGATAAGAAGGCATTTCTTAGGAGCCTGAGCCATGTCTCAAGTCACACACAATATAAGAACTGGATTGTTGGAGGTGACTTCAATATCATCCGTAACCTGGAGGAGAAAAGAGGAGGTTTGCGACGTTTGGATCGGGACTCCAACGATTTCAACAGTCTTATAGACAATCTTCACCTAATAGACTTGTACACCAACAATGGCCTTCACACCTGGACAAATAGAAGAACTGGAATTCACCAAATTGCATGCAGGCTAGACAGATTCCTCGTCTCTGAAGCGCTTATGTTGGAAGGCACTGCAATGGAATCCACTATACTCAATTTCCCCGGCTTCGACCACTGGCTGTTACAATTATGGATGGACATTTCGGCCACTCCTGGTAAGAAACCCTTGAGATTTGAGAAGTTCTAGCTAGATCATCCTGATTTCCAAGAAAACATTCAGACCTAGTGGAGGGAAGCAGAGATCCCTCGAGGTTCCAAAATGTATAGATTTCAGCAAAAGTTAAAGAACCTCAAACACACCCTCAAACTATGGAACCAGAATACATTCGACAACATCTTTGATGATAAAAAATAGCTATCAGCACAAATGGAAGAGATTCAACATCAAATTAGGCTACAGGGGTTAACAAGGGAGCTCAAGGCCCAGGAAATAAACATAAATCAGCAGCTCGAAGAAAGGAAAAGACAAGAAGAGATTATTTGGAAGCAGAAGTCACGGGTGCACTGGCTCAAGGAGGGGGAGCGCAACACAAAATTTTTCCATAGAATGGTCATTCAGAGACGTCACTCCAACAAGATCACCCATCTCATTTCCGATGAAGTGGATGTCATACACTCACATGAAGACATGGAGGCCACCCTGATAGGGTATTTTCAAAACCTCCTCACAGAACCCCTTGTAGACAGATGAGAGGCCATCAACAAGGTCGTGCAGCATGTACCTTCCCTTGTCACTCAGGAACAAAACGTTTCCCTTCTCCGACCAATAAATATTGAGGAGGTGGACCAAGCTCTTCAGGAGACTCCGAAATGTAAGGCTCCTGGCCCGGACGGCTTCACCAGCGACTTCTTTCATCCCTGTTGGGCGATGATTAGAACAAAATTCTGGGAAATATTAGAAGACTCCTGAGCATCGGGACAGGTCCTCCAGGATCTCAATGCTACATTCATAACTTTAGTCCCCAAAGAAGGGCAGGCACATCACCCCAAGAAGTTCAGGCCCATCGCTCTGTGCAACGTCATATATAAGCTCCTTACAAAAGTGATAGCCAGGAGACTCAAAACCATCTTACCAACAATCATCTCCCCGGAGCAATCAGACTATGTGGAGGGCAGACAGATCCTAGACAGTGTAATCCTGGCTCATGAAGTGATCCACTCCTTGCAGAAGACCAAAACCCCAGGTATGCTCCTCAAATTGGACCTCTCTAAAGCCTTCGACAAGATCAGTTGGGAATATATGAGTGCAATGTTGCTAGCTTTTGGCTTTGATCCAAGATGGGTAACATGGATACTGAATCTAACCTCCAAGGCTTTCTTCTCTATTCTCGTCAATGGCATTCCCATGCAGCCCTTCTCCCCCTCTAGAGGGATCAGGCAAGGCGATCCCCTCTCCCCGTTCCTGTTCATAATCCTGGCCGAAGGCCTTAGTAGATCTATCCATGCAACAATTGAAAATAAACAATTGTTAGGGCTGCCTCTCCATGGCATTTCTCTGCCCATCTCACATAGTCAATTTGTTGACGACACCCTCCTGATGGGTAGCCCTATGGTCTGGGAAGCTAATTCTCTCCTGGACATTCTCCAAAATTTCTTTGATGCTTCAGGCCTGGACTGTAACAAGGACAAATCCCAAGTCTTCTTCTTCAATACTCCCCTTCCGGTCCAGCATCACATCTCTGGCATTCTCAGTTTCAACAGAAGCTCCCTTCCGTCCAAATACCTCGGCATCCCACTAATAGATAATGCACTCCGGAACTCCTCGTGGGAGCACCTCTTGTCCTCCTTTTCCAAGCGGCTATCCTCTTGGACCTACAGAGCTCTAAACCTTCCCAGCTGTCTCATTCTTCTCAAGGTTGTCCTCCAAGCCCTCCCGATTTACTCCTTCTCGGTGCTAGCTGCTCCAAAGTTTGTGCTCAATACCATCAAAGGCATTCAATGAAACTTCATTTGGCAGGGACTCAATATAGGGAAGAAAATGGCTTTGGTCAGCTGGGACAAACTTTGTCGACCCAAGGAGCAAGGTGGCCTAGGACTCAAGTACCCCTTCATAATGAACAAGGTGCTCAACGCCAAAATTTGATGGCATTGGCTAAAAAGCCCCAAGGACCTCTGGGCTCGACTTTGGAGGAAGAAATATGCTCCAAATGTGGCAGAGAAAAACTTAGTCCGTTGGAATGAAGATAAATCAAGCTCCTTAATATGGACAGCAGCCATGCAGAATAGACAAATGGTGACTGAGCATGCTTTCTGGGAAGTCAAGAATGGGAAGATCGCCCTGTTTTGGCAAGACTCATGGCAACAATGGCCGGTCCTAGGCAAGGATGAATGTGCCCCTAACATTTGTACTCAGGCCAGTCGGGCAGGACTGATAAGAGTGGTCGATTACTGGAAGGTCGACCCCCAGGAAGATACTTGCTGCCAGTGGCACGTGGAGAAGGAACACCTCAACCTGGGGCCACACGTGAATCTAGTTCCTCTGCAGGAAGAAATGGAGGAACAAAGAATTCCCATAACTGCAGGAGAGGATATTCTGTGGTGGAGACACAGGACACAAGGCACATTCAGCACGTGAGAAGCATATCAGCTGAGGGCTACCTCAGACCCCCTCCCTAACACGACAATATGGAGCAAGCTTTTGGATCTTAAACATTGGCCCAAGATTACCCTCTTCCTCTGGCTCGTCGCACATTCCAGTATCCTTACCTGGGACAACCTATCGAAAAGAGGTTTTGTGGGACCTTCTATGTGCTTACTTTGTGGCGAGGCAGAGGAAAAAATGAACCATCTCCTCAACTCTTGCCATTACACTGCTCAGATCTGGGATCAAGTGGCGCTGGCTATGTGTACTTCCGATTGCCGAAGGGACAACATCCTGGAGACCATTGCTAACTGGTGGGACCAAGCTTTCTGCTCACCTCTCCTCAACCGTGTATGGTAGATTATACCAGGCTTCATCCTTTGGCATGCCTGGAAAGAAAGGAACAACAGACTCTTCAGAGGCCTCTCCCTTCCTTGGCATCATCGATGGCATCTGTGCTACTGCAACATCCTGGAATCCCTCTCCCCTCAGCTCCAAGCTAACGTAGACCTCAACATTCACCCAGACGAACTCCCTGTCCTCTGGTTCTGGTCTCCACCCTCCTCCCCTCAGAATCGTCCTCCTTCGTCACCAATCCCTCCTCCCAGCAGCCCCACCTCTTGGTCCCCCCCCCCTTGAGGACTTCATCAAGCTCAATTTCGACGGGGCCTCTAAGGGCAATCCAGGACCAGCAGGTTATGGAATAGTTTTTCGCAATCACTCTGGGAACATCCTTCTCATCAGCGCTGGTTCCATAGGGCACTCCACGAACAATGTAGCAGAACTCTGGGGTCTCACAAAGGGATTGCAAATGGCCATCAAAAACAACTTCACCAAGTTAGTCGTAGAGGGAGACTCCCAAATTATCATCAACCTGCTGCGAAAAATTCTAAATGGAGCCAGCCCAGATAGAATCTCGCCCAGGTGGCGACTCCTGCATGGACTGCAGAGTATCATTGATTCATTGCGATCGGAGTTTGCTATCATCCCTACCCACATCAGAAGATATGCGAATCAAGTGACGGATGCACTAGCCAATATAGGCATCAGTCGGAGAGAGTTGGAACTCATATGCAACTCAGCCCTGGAGCCTGATCACCCCATTCTCCAGTAGTGCATTTGCAAAGCTGTAATGGTGGATGATACCCTGGATGGGGTGCTATTGGAGGACACCTAGTGACCAGAGGAGGACGGAGCACAACAGCGGGGCACGGAGCCATGTGATGGGCTCATGCCACCACCCGCCACCCTCCTGTGACTTTAATACACCTCTTGTCGAATGGAGCAGACATTAATGCATTTCCCCTCCTACGCATTCTCTATGGCGATGGCTCTGGTCTTATTTCATTGTTTATGCTGGTGGCTGGAGGAGTTCTCCCATCCGAGCCCATGGCCGACGCGGGATAGTGCTGGCGGCTCCCTGGAGACTCCCCCTCACTTCTGGACCTTTGCCCACTGCAACGAACCTCCCATGCCTAACCACAAGAACCTCCCATGCCTAACCACAAGCCACGAATGAGAGGGAGGCCACGATGGGGCTCTCCCTGGAGACCTCGTCGGCCTTCGGCTCCCCCCTCTGCGCAACCTCCCACTAGTCCCTCACTTAGTCTTCCAGCAGAAATGATGGAGTCTGTCCACAGCCTTGCACTCGTCCCTCGGCCGCTCAGCTCGGCCTTGCGCATCCTTCATTCACCACCGATGGCTGCACCACCCCACCCACCTCCCTCGGCTCTTCCAGGAACCTCAGAGGACCAGAACCCTTCTTCCTCGCGCAACCAAGCTCATAAGCAGCACCCTTCGGCGGATACAGTCCACGGCAAACAATTAAAGGACAAGTTGTCCATCCTTTATGGCTTAGTCTTCAAACTTCGCCAGGGGGTGGAGGATTTGCATTTTCGACTACAGCTCAACGATGAGAAGATTGCGCTCTTCCTCCATCTTCTTTCCTCTCTGCATGAGGCTGTCACTTCAGACGCGGGAGAAGCGACCACCAAGCCTGGACAAAATGTTGATACAGTTACTGACGAAGCAGATAAGCAAAGCGCGGAATTGAGGCAGGAACCCGGCGCAACCACCCATGACGAGGATGTTATGATGCAGTTCGCAGAAGAGCTTGAGAGGAAACAGAATGATAGTGAGACTATGGCCAAGCCTCAGACGCAGGATGTCGCGAGGAGAAACCAGAACATCAACACCACTATGAAGGACGAAGTGCAATGGGGGGACAAAACTGCAATTATCGAAGAGGAACCTTGGCCTGAGGATCTCCAAGGCACTTGGCCAGGTTACGTGTCAAGCGTCTAGGATTTATAGGTCGTGTCAATTGTTTTCAATTTCTGGTTGTTGTTCATGTAGTCTCAGACTTTACTGTTAGCAGGCATTTTGAAACTTATGATGACTAAGCTGCTGATTGGGCTGGTTTCCCCTCTGTTGGGGTAGCCTAATAAGCATAGTTGGACTACCACTATACTTGATATCTCCCTTTTTCCTCTGGAAGGTTTTTAATACATTTTACTTCTTACTTAAAAAAAAAAAAAAAGACAAAATAACACAAAGCATTGAAGCAATAGATAAGACTATTACTAGCCTAAAGATTCAACTAGAAGAGGAAAAAAAGACAAAAGAGGCGGTGAGAATCCAGGTGAAGAAAAAGGAAGAAAACTATGAAGAGATAGAATATGAAATTGTTTCCATAAGAAAGGAACCATAGAAAACAACTATTAAGTTGAATAGTGTAACGAACCTCCTCATTACGACAACAACTCTGATAACAGGTGCAAAATATTTTTTCTTTTGGTTTAAGGTGTGTGCGCGCATGTAAAGAGGAAACAGACACACTTGACTCTATGTCGCCACCCGACGACTAACAAGACGCAACCATGATGATCACAACAAGAAGACATAAGGCGCACAACCAGTAACTGCAAGCATTAAATGACATAGACATAACGAAGAATCCATAACAGTAGATTTTACTATTTCTACATAGGAAGCAGGGCGTTTAATCTTAGTCCTCTGCTCTAGAGAGAGAGAAGGTTAGATAGGCTCCTGGCCGACTGCGAACAAGATGCAAGCTAGACGAACACAACAAGATGACATACGACGTACTAGAGTAACAACATGCATTTAACGATGATCAAGTGACAATAAGTAAGACTGACTACCCATCCATCCTACCCTGCAATGGTTAGGACCTCCAAGACACATAAGCAACGCTCAAGCCCAGGTTCTCATCGATTTTAACCATTTAAGGTCTCAGGGCTGGCGACTGTTCTAAGGAACATGGAGGTGTCTACATCCTGCCCGACACAAGCAGACCAAGCACCAAAAATGACACCCCAGTACGACATTAGTTAATCAAGGTCTACAATCTATGAGATTCTTAAGGTCATTCCAATGCACAACCTTAGGTCATAATTCGTCAACAAGGTGCCCTCTGAACCAACATTCAAGGGGCCTTATCGTGTAAGTCTGAACTTTGATTGGTTTAACATTAATATCCAAAGTTTACATATAGATAGGTATGGCAATATCTCATGATTAGATCATGTACCTCTTAACCATATTACCCAAATTCCTCTCCCACACTGATAACAAGAACAATCATTTATTATTATACACAAGGACACTTTATTGTTATAATTTAATAATCATTGTAAACCTTAACATTCTGAATAATCCTTCTAACTTTATTGTTCTAATTGATCATCAAAAATTAACATTCTAAAATCACTCTGAGTTAATAACATTGCAATCATTATGGTTCTAGCTTCATATTCATAACAAGAATAATCATTATTGTTATACACAAAGCACTTTATGGTTATAATTTAATAATCATTGTAATCCTAACATTCTAAATAATCCTTCTAACTTTATTGTTCTAGTTGATCATTAAAAACTTAACCTTCTACCTTCACATAGTATCCACATTATATTACAGTAGCATTGCAGTTACACTTCACTTTAACATTCAGGTGACCATTACAATAAAGTTTCAATAATAGTAAAAATAAAACAGCATTACCTTTACATTAAATTTATGTGAACATTTACAAGAAGGTTCAATAATAGTGAAATAAAACAACATTACCTTTAACTTAAATGGCCATAACTGGGCAAATAAGATAGCATAAATTCATTTCAGGTTATGTACTAAGAATATCGCATTTTACTACAGAATAAAATAAGTCAATCATCTACCTTAAGGTTTTTATAATATAAAAAGAGAACTAGCTAAACAAGAAGATTTCCTTTCTATCAAATTTTATTTTTATAATAAAGAGAACAGTTGCCTTCTAAAATTTCTAAAAGCACACTCCTTTATATGAGGAAATCACATATCCCTTTAATAGTAACCTATCATATAGAAATCTGGAGGCGTAGATTTCTTGAAAACATAACCACTGACTTGTTAGTGCTGGGTTTAGTGACTGATTAATTTAAGATTTTCAGAATATAATTATTACACTCGTTCCAATGTAATTTATTGCCGTGCCTATCTATAATCGGAAAGCTATTATAAGGTTAGACAAAGGTTAACATTTCACTCATCCTAAAACGTAGACAAAGGTTAGCAAATGCAGACAGAGATATATAATCATTACACTCATTCTAAAATGCAGACAGAGGTTAGTAGAACGCAATCAATATGGATGCAGAGACTGATGTTATAACAAAACGCACACGAAACGCAAACAATTAAGACGCAAATGGAAAGTTGCCAGAAAACATTGCAGAATTGACCTATTGCCCCCCAATCGCGTTCTAAAGTGAGGAAAGGCGAAACTGTGGTTGACTCCTGGAGGAAAAGGGTCGCTGCACTTGGCACCACTAGAAAGGGAAACCATGGGCCCCTTCCCCTCAATCAACACGCAGAGGAAGGCAGAGAGCAGCCGCTCCACGCAAAGGGAAAACACAGGCCGAATATCAAGGTTTAAAATGGCCACAGTTGGGGCCATTGCCAAAATTTCAAGGGTTACATAGTGAACCCAACACAACGCAACCACCACTACAGTGGCTTACCATTCAGGCTCAAGCCAAGCACCAAATTCACAAGGGAGGATCCCACGGGGCACACGAGTTACCCTACGCATTTGCACGGAAGTCGCCAGAACCGGTTTTTAGTACGCAAAGAGTGGGTGGTCCCAACGTTAGAGAACGTGACTCTACTTGAACGCAGAGGCGGAAATTGCATGATTCTCACACTGCTGCTGAGAGAAAAAGGGACTCCAAGATCTTGACTCAGTTGCCAGGGCGGAAACTGGTGGAACTCATACTGGTAACAAGGGTGTAAGGGTTCGAGATTAGTGCAGTGGATGCCCAGGCATGGGATGGCTTCAGGGATCTGACCATGCTATCAATAAAAATAAACCTTACCTACCCCCCCTCCTTTGTTTTACTAAATTCTAACATAAACTCGAAGCGTGCAATTCTGGCATAAATTCAACATAACATTTTCGTTTACCACATTACAGAACAGGAATTCAGAACTCAAATACACCTTAGATAGGTAAACTTTCAATCAATTCCGACCAGTAACAGCAAGAGTTGTTTCGGCAATAACTTCTATCAAATCCGGAAGGATGAAGGAACGATTTCAAATTTCTGTTCCTTTTTCTATTTAATTAAAGGTAAATAACTTAATCGACAGAAAAAGGGGCAGCAGTAGAACTTTTATTTTCATGAGGGTCCTCCCAAATTTTTAGTTGTAATTCATCATCAGAAACATATAGGGGATCAAATTACACAGGCTGGCATCAACGACACTATATCACATGAGGCATTTTATATGAAAAGAGCAGTTGCAGCAGCTACACTTATTATCGCCAAGTAGAAAAATAAAACAGCCATTACACCCAATTACAAACCCTAATCGGATATCAGCATAGATCATAATGGCATCCTATTCTACCAAATTAAAACAACCATACCTTTGCCTTAACTCCCGTCTCAAATGATGACTGCACGCTCCTTGCCACTCCTGCTCCGCGCCACTCCCGCCCGTCGACTGTAGAGACTACACCGGTACCTCCCAACCAAACACTAGGGGTACTTTTCTTCCCCCTTATCCCCCCCATCCGCAAAGGGTCCACACACAGTCCAGATAGTATACCTAGCTTCCTAGCTCACCTCCAAGGCTGAGCTACCACTCTAATCCCAGCTGAGAAAATCCCAACTCCTCACAAGCAATCAGTCTAGTCCAAATTCGGCAGCCCCTGATACCTAACAACCCCCTTTCTTTTATAGAGTTTTGAGACCCCCTCTTGCCCTAATCACATTTAATTTAATTTTTAATGAAAACCCTCAAAAATTATTTGTTGTACAAGTGTCATTCATCCCCCACGTTTCTCCACATTATTTTCTTTAAATTTATTAAAAGGCTCATTTCCCTATTTTTATTATTCCCTTCCTTTTTTTTTTTTTTAAAACCAAAAATGTAAATGCACTAATTAATCCTTTCATTTTTTTATTTTTTTCTTTCATAACTTTTTAAACTCCCACACGTTAAATAGCTTAATTACTTATTAATTGTCTATGTTTCTTTATTACTTAGTTTCTTTGTTTTTTATTAATCCCTTCCTTTTTTTTTTTTTAAACCAAAAAGGTAAATGCGCTAATTAATCTTTTCAATTATTATTTATTTAATATCTTTTGTTCTTTCACAAGTTAGG
>ML777705.1:225859-242092 GCA_009831015.1 Picea engelmannii
TTGGTCCAGGTATCATGGTATGTGTCATGTTTGATCGTTATAACTTTCTTATATATGCATCAGGTTCCTTACATTTCTGACAACTACTTGGATCTTACACTAACCCACTTGACCATTGTTGGGGGGATTAACGGGGTGCCCTACAAAGCTTGTATCCATGGGTTTTGGTTAGCCACCAGGGGGGATTTGAAGAGCCATTGTCCTCTCCCACCATACAATCATTTTACATCTTATCTCCCATACATCCATCCCATTCCCCTGGTCTGGGCATTAGGATGACCTATTTGAGGGGTTACACTTTGTCCTGTGGGAAGAAGGGGCTAAAGGCCCAGGGGGTAAAAGTAGCTGGTAAAAGATAAAATCCATAGGGAATAAAACCTATATATGCCACGCCCAGGGATCCCCAAGAAGGCAATAAAAGGCCTCTCGATAAGAAACAAAAGGGACCCAAAGAAAAATAATAAAACAATACCTAACCAAGATGATGGGAGGTCTCATCATGAGCCAACCCATTATGTTCATAGGTATCTAGCAGTATGACATTGCCATTATCTGGTTACCACGCCAGGGCAATGACCTTTGGTTGCATGGCCAAGGGAAAGGGGGTCTCATCACGAGCCAGCTTTATCATTTCTGCAAAAATACTAGTGGGTAACACTATCATCTCTAGTCACCATGCCAAGGCAGTGTTCACTGGTCAGACCTTGAAGTAAAAAAGAAAGAAAAGGTAATAAATAAGGAAAAAGGCAATAAGGGGCTTGGAAAAAACTGCATCAATGACAAGTACAACTCGCCTCCTACAAAGGAACCCATGGACAATACCTTCCCCTGGTATTCACTATGACTGGATGTCCTTAGACCATATCTCTTCATGTTACATGGCTTGAATAATCTTCTTTGGGAACTCTCTTCTTCTTGTGGATGTTGGCCCAACAGGGCACTTTGTCTTTCCTTCAACTTTGTATATTAGGTCAATGTAATGTCTTTGAGCTATTAGATGATATGCTAGGGGTTTTGTGCATGTAATTGATAAATTTAATGATGAGATATGATTGACATTGCTATGATCCCAAGGACTGATGAGCCCATGGAGGGCGAAGTTTTTGATGTGCAGGACCATGCCCGATGGACAGGTACCAGTGGACCGGTGCACATGGGGAGATGATTAGCTCAGACCTCCATGGGGATAAAGAGCCCATCAGATGGTTGCTGGGATGGCAGAGACAGGACAATTTTATGATGAGCCTTTGCACATGAAGAAAGAAGGACGTCCCACCCAGGACACTTTGGCTAAGCCCGACCTAGGGGGGATCACCCACTTCAGATGGAATGTTTTCCCTTTGATGGACAGGATGTCACCTAGGAGAGTTGGACATTATCTTGAGCGTGTGGAAGTGTGATGAGGCTATTGGCATGTGTGGAAGCTTGGAGGAGCCCTAGAAGGGCTAACATCTGACTTCTGGATGTTGAATATGCCCAAAAAAGGGCCAACGTCTCCCTCAGAAGGGCTTGACGTCCCACTTTTTGCTCAGTTTATGTCATTTATCTAGCAGTTAATGTAAAATAGTGTAAATTTTGTAGTTAGACTTATCGGTTGTTTTAATGACCTATTTTGTAATTGAAAGGTCATGGATTGATATATATTAAGGATGTTTTTCCCTCATTAGGAAATAACACAACTCACTCTCTCGTGAGAGACTATCTTTTGTGCCCTAGCTTGGTGTTTTTGGTCTTTTAAGTGAGGCGCAACTCTTCTTGGAGGATTTCTCTTGGCATATATGGTGTGTCTCTCAAGGAAGGTTTACAACTAGGGTTTGATTATGTTTTCTTCATGACATGTAAGTGAATTTTTCATGCAAAACTTCTTAAGTGAATGGTTGTAGGCTTAATTTCTTACATTTGCTATTATATTGCTGAATCTTAAAACCCTAGGTAGCAAGCACACAAGTAGGTCATTGCTATATGTCCCCTTGTTTGAGAAACAATTTTAGCCATTGAAAAAGGAAGATATAGCCTAGTCGTTGCTACACTTTTCTCTCCTTTTCTGAGCAAGCATTAAAGTTATAGGTTGAAAAGAGGAGACGTCCTAGGCCTAGTTGAATCTACACCTAGGGTTTTACCTTCTAGGGTTTGAAAGCCTTACCCCTGCAACACTTTCTCCCTTAAATATGTACTTTGAAGCTAGCCATTTTTCCAAGTGTATTTAGAGAAAGAGGAAGGAGCATGAGGCCTTGCTTAAGCAACACCGGAGTGAGCCTCCTTCCCTTAGGGTTTTGATTCTAAGGCCCTGCCACTGCAACACCTTGGAACCCTACCTTCCAGTCTCTAAGCTTGAATCCTCTTGAGACCTTTTTCCCTTGCTTTAACTCCATTTACCCTAAGGCACTGTTAATTTCTCCAACGTTGAGCTTGAAGTGTACAAAAAATCATCTTTCAAACTTTAAATCTTTGAAACGCTAACTAACCCTAATGCTGCTAACCTAGGCTGACGTGATACTTAATGTAGCAAATCCTTTTGACTAGTAAATGAGCAATTAAATGATGACGTCTAGCATTTATTAAACAAATTGTTGATTGGATATACTATAGGCTTAGTCATTTGGTAGATATTGATGAATTGGTGATCTTGCACAGGCTATTTAGCAGAATGTGGACTTCATCTTATCTATTGCATTGCTTGTTAAATGAAATCAGATAGTTAAGAAGTACTAACCCTTTGAGTTATAGCCTGCAAATATACATTTTGTGTTGTTTTGTTCTGGGCAGTTGTTTTCAACAGGGACTTCACTTCTTTATTGGTTAGTTAGCCAGGCTATCTGATACTGGTGGTAACCTGCGAGGAGGGAAATCTTAACAATTGACCTTGTATCCATTGCGTCTTCAAACCCTAGGTTACCGGGGACGTCTCCCCTAGGCTAACCTCCCTAAACATAAATAACCTCCCCATCGAGGTGACATTGGGTGGGGAAGGTTCCTGTTACACCATTTTGTCCACTATCCTATATCCTAAGACCTAAAATACAAACTACGCAATAACACCACCTACTTTATGTAATACTGAGGAAATTCCCTAGGTATGCATTTAGTAATGTTGAAATGAATATTATAAGTCACACATCCTCAAGAGCATACCAAAAATTCTTCCAAAGTGGGAATTAGACCATGGTTCCTTGCTAACAAAATAGTCACAACAAAGTCTAGAACACAAATTTTGGTGCATATGCCCACTACCAAAACCTATAGTCTCAAATGTCATTACAAGAAATAAAGAAATAGATGTTTTTTATATGAAGAAAAAATTATAATATTATGAAATTATAAATAAGAAAATAAATTAAGAAATGTTATAATTATACTACCATAATATTTTTCTTTCACGTCCATACATATTCAATTAGGAAAGAAAATGTCACCCGGAACATCCTCTATTACCATTGAGGCATCATTCCATGATATTAAACTATTTAATGCAATATTTCAGTGGAAATTATATTAAATCATTAAACTATGCTTAATCTATATTGGCCAACCTCATATATATTACCAAATACAAAAAAATTAATAAAACTAGAGTATTCATTCACACCTGATATTGTTAAAAAAACAATTCACAAACAATCAAGAGAAAAAAAACACATGATAAAAAAATTGGCCTTCCATGCAATAATTTATTGTAACCCATAGTTGATGTGAGTGAGTAATAATATAAGAAGGAATTTAAACCTACAATATGAATTCCATTGGCTTCCACCCTATTACACCTCAAAATGCAAGGGAATTTTGAGAGATTCAAAGCCATGCTAGCAACCCTACTTGACAAAGAAAGCATTGCCACATTTAGCTTATGTGTAGCAAACAACCTTGGGTACCTTGTGAAGATTTATCTCCAAAACATATTACATTAGATGCTTGTTGGTGAAGTCTTCATTGGATTCCAAGGATTACTCTAGCAATGAAGGTAGGAGGATGGTTTCATCTACAAAAACATCAACATCTCCAGAAGAGAAGGTTTCAATATTATCATGGGACTTGAAGACACAATCATGATAGGATATAAGAAATGAAATATAAGCCTCAATAATGTGATAGTAAACACAAAACAAGCTTAATTCAATCACCAAATCATCACATCTCTAAAATATATTGTATGAACTTGGATGATGATTTTTGGAAGATTCTAGTAGCCACTTAGACTCAAAATTCAAGAAAATACTCATAGTCACCTCAAATATGGATTCACAATCACATCTGGTACCTATAAGGAGGATTGGAATATTCACTTGAGATTAGCACAAATTGAAGTTAATCAGGATAATGGCATGATGTAATACCTTGGTTTTGAGTCCCCATATTAATGATGTATTTTTGTATATTTCATGAAAGGTAGGAGTGCATGTAAATTTTAAAAGGTCGGAGAGCCTAGAAATGTAATACTTTGAATATGTTTAATAATAAAAATGAATCACTAGATGCAAGGCGAACAAGGATAGAGATAGGGGGCTATAATTCCATGAGAGAGGGGGATAAAGGGGATAAGTATTTATTATATTTTATTTACCCATCTGGGAATTAGTTGGGAAAAGGGCTTACTTGAGATTCTTGGGGAAGGCCGCATGGTTCTTTATTGCATGTAATTTTATAAATTCAGCTTTTGGGTTGTTTGGGGGTTACTCACTCATTTTGGGTTTGCCATTCATTGTTACTCATTCCTTGTTTTCGTTCTTAGTCACTTTGGTTTTGGGTTTTGGGGTATGAAAAATGAATTGGTGGGGGGAAGGAGCCATTGCTTGTTGGTTGTAAGTAACCATTGATTATTCCAGGATGGAATCAATGCCTATGGGCATGCGAATGATGGAAGTTGTGAAATAATTGTGCACAACTGAGACTCCTTGGATTTTCCAACATTGAGTTTTCATGACCAATAACTTTGGAGCCTTGGAAAACAAGTGAAACAATATGAGGGAATTTATTACAGAGAAAGCAGTTCATTTATTTGGGTTGTGCAGGCTGAAAGGGGAAAGAGAGTTGGTAAACTAGGATTGTCACGTGGTTGGGAAAACTGTGAGAGCTTGATAGTTGGTTGTGTGTTTAGACTTGAACTAGGACCCATCCTTGGGGATTCATATCCATGGCTAGGGGGTGACCTATTGTTGAGAGAACTAGAACAATAGATTCTATGGTTGTGTAAGGTACTAGATATATTATAATAAGCAGAAATAGAAATATTACAACAAATACCAGTGGAACAACAAAATATAGAGAATCACAACAAAAAAAATGATACATTTATTGATAGAAATTACTATCATTCTCAAGACAATAATTTCTAATGCCTTATACTCCTATTTATACTAATTCTATCATCTAAAGAACATTCTATAGGAATATCTTTCTAGAAGCAGAAGCTTCTATTAAGTCTTGTTACATTAGACTTGTTCACATTTTTAAATAGGCCTTATTAACTAATGTCAACCTTTATTACATGAAAAATGTATCATTATACCTATGTGAGGGGTTAGAGACGGTAGGTCCCTAACATTCTCTCCCCCTTGAAGAAAAACCTTGTCCTCAAGGCTTGAGATGAGGAAATTGTTGCATAATGGTAGTCAGCTCCCAGTTGGCATCTTCTGGAGTTGTATCCTTCCATTTAACTAACACTTCATTGATTGTGTGCTTGATCTAGGTGGATATCGGTGGCCACCCACCTATTCCACTATCTCAAAGCACAATTTTTCATTTTGGCAGTTTTTCTACACTTTTTCGGGTCCTGAACTTCTAGGGCCATTTGAGGCCCTAAATAGTGCTCTCTAGGCATGAAAACACCTAGAGAATAGCCAAAGGAATAGTCTAGGCTGCCCAGAATGTGTACTTCTCAATTATACCTTTCCAACTGGATATCAAGCATGCCAAATAGAGATCGTATGCAGAAGTTACGACCCTGAGAAGTTGGCATACCAACTAACCCCATCGGGGCCCACAAGTCTTTTGGCATTTCATCTCCCAGGGTTAGGTTTTTGGATGTTTAGGGTTTCCTCTTTGCTTATTTATTACAAAAATGTCTTTTGGCCTCATTGTAATTCACTTTGGTGAATGCACGTTGTCTTCACATCTCTTCTTAGAGATACGCTACCACCATTCGAGCAAGTTTGTTTCAATCTACATTTTTACAATTCAACACATTTCATTTAGTAATAGAACTCAAGTTTCACTGTATCTCTATGTTTTTGTTATAAATCTGTATTTCATTTCATTCCATTTATAAATATGTATCAGCGGTATCAGAGAAATATTCTCTTTATTTGTTTCTTTGTGCATGTACCCAACGACGTCAGGGTATAAGGAGTTGGGACTCAAACCATTTGAGCCTTTGCAGGACCATCCTCATTGACCCTGATGGCCTCCCATATAAAAGGAAAAGAGAGACGATGGAGAAGGAGATCCTATTAAGTTTTTGCTCGAGGAATCCCTCTAATGAAAAAGGAACACGATGATGGATATTTTTTCCTAGATCCTTTGACGACTGCCAATAGCCAATGCATCTTCGTCAAGAGGCCACTTTGGGGGTGCGTCCCCCTTAAAGGTACAAGTTAGTTTTTATATGTATATATTTGAAGGTCAGATAGATGCAAATTCTCTAGATAAATGGTTGAATCTACTCGAAGGGTATTTTTCTATCCATAATTTCTCAAATAGAGAAAATATCACCTTTGTGCTCCTTAAGGTTGTCCCCTATTTCAAGGATTGGTGGGATACCTACTGTGAGAAAAAGGCCATAGAGGAATCTGAATTGTTTGTATTCATACCCACTTGGGGTTCTTTCAGGGATATTATTAAGGAGCATTATTACCCTATTGGAAGCTACGATGACTAGTATACAAAATGGACCACGTTGCGGCAAGAAAGGGACCAAACATTGCTAGAGTTCACAAATTTCTTCCATACCTTGCTCATAAATATGGGTACCAAAGTCTCTAAATGACACCTGGTGCTCAAGTACCATGACAATATACATCCATACATCCATAAATAAATGGAGTCTCTGGACATCTCATCATTAGGCGTGGCTTATCGATATGTCGTCAAAATCGAGCATAAATTTAAACAGAAGAAGAAAGAGTTTGGATATGTGAATTCCTCATAGTAGAGGTAATTTAAAGGTAGACCCAACTCGCAAAACAAAAAATAGAGCAAGGACGGACCAATGCAGGACAACCAGTTAAATCCTCCAACAAAGAAGGGTAACGAGGAGATGAAGAAATACACTGGAAAGTGGTGTGAAATCAATAAAATTCCCTAGAATAACACCTATGACTGTCATTCAAAGCAGTCATTGGTAGTCAAGATGAAAGCCTTGGATTCAGATGTGGGTTCTGACTCAAAATCAGAACTAGACAAGGGTAAGAGGATCACTGATGCAAAACCTAGTGCTACGATCGCTACCACCAAGGTATATCCAAGTGAACTCGAAGAACCATAGGAAGGTGAGTGTATTTTCCACTCGCAGATATGGGTGAAGGGTGATCCGATGCACTTCATTGTTGATAGTCGAAGTCAAGAGAAAATCATCTCAGTAGAGGTCATGAAGCAGTTGTTTTTACTGATAACATCAGATATGCATCCTTACACCATCGGGTGGCTCCGCAAAGGGAGATATCTCCACATCGGCCAACAGTTCCACCTTTCGTACAACATCAAGCCCTTCAAGGATGAGGTATTATGTGATATTTCCACCCTTGAAGTTTGTGATGTTATTTTTGGCCAACCTTACTTGTGGAAACACCATGTTATATATGAGTCTACACCTCGCAGTGTTATTATAACTTTGGGTAGACAATTCTACAGTATAAAAAAGGTAGCTATGCCTACCACCATTTCCTTGATCTCCACTAAGAAATTCAGGAAGGTCACCTCCCAGACCGGGAAATTTATCTTCTTTATGATTCACTCTCAAAGTGAAAAAAATCTTGCAGCCACATCCATGGCCTCTGCATAGGGCCTCTCCATGAAGCATGTTACGAGGAAAATCACTCTATGGCATGGGTAAACCAAAATAGTCGGAAATGACTACAGAAATCAACTCTAATCTCAAGTATGCTATATTAACAAACATGCTAACAAGACAAGGTAAAGATCCTACCTCGTCCAAACGTTCGATTAAGTCCACCGTTGAGTACTTGACTCAAATAAATATACCTGCAACTTGTCCTCAACAACCAAGATACACAAGCATATGGTGATAACATATAAATTTAGCACATGTAATAGAATAATCCATCAATATTCATAACAAATATGCCCATGGAATAAAAATTCAAATATTTGTGAGACGTTAACTAGATGAGAAAAGAGTATTTCTATTAAAATCTAATCAACAAAAGTGTATGAATGACAAACTTTTGTGTTGGCATGTTCAGAAACAAGAAACTATGTCCCTTAGAGCTGGGCCTCCACCACTTCAACCCTCTACCAAAGGCAAGCTCATATTAGAGGAGCAATGAAGTTCTCCATCAAAGAGGGAAGAGCTTGGGGGATGAACACTGTGTTTAGACTTAAATGGACAAAGGGATGTAGACTCAATATGAACTGAATAATTTCTCCATAGTAACTTTAATCTCAAAGTTGAATTATTTCCCTTTTCCCATAGCTCAAATATGGCCCATTTATAGCGTTCAAATGGAATTGAAGGGTCGAGTCAGAATGTTTATAGTATATGGAAGGTCAAGGATCATGGATCTCATGACGTGACATGGAAACCCGACACCATTCTTTAATTTTGGGCACAAAAACCCGATGTACATGGGTTGTAGTGGTGCAACCTGCGTATACACATGTTGTCATACTGTTAGGGAACGTATCTGTGGAAAAATTGTATTTTTTATCTTTGGGAAGTGCAAAAGGGACTTCAAGTCTGCATAGGTAAATGGAAAAGGCCTTCTGATCAAGTTGTGTGGGGTGAGACAAATATTCCTATAACAGATGCCCCCTAATGTGTGAGTCTAAAGGAGTATCTGCGATGGACAAAATAAATTATAATTCCTAGAAGTGGAGTGATGGAGACTCAATTGGAATAACTAGTTTCTCATTACAATATATAGTGACTCTACACACATGGATGCCAATTTGAATTATAGTATATATCCATGTGAAAACATGTACCAATTAGTAGGTTCTCATGGTAAGTGTCGACAAAGGATAGGAAACCACCAATAAGGCTAATGGAATCCAAGACATTGACGAATCCCAATGTGTGAATAGATTTCTTGCTGTTGAACACAAGGGAAACCTCCCAGTCAGTGACCAATGAGGAGATGTCAATTGTTGGGTTCAAGGTTACCTACCTATAATGAAAGCAGGACTAGGGTGCATGATAGAACTACATATTCATGTGATTTTGAAACATACTAAGCATATGGATGGTATGGAAAGTCAATCATTATGAGGAGTGGCAAACAAAAGTTTATATACATCCTTTGAAAAAGAGCATGAGACATATGAAAGACTTTGGTAGCATAGACCTGCTCAATGAAACTTTGCAATGCAGGGGACATCGATCAAGACTCTACATAAGGAATATAAGAGTAACCATTCGGGGGAGTAAACTCTAATTAATTAGATCATCTTCCTAAGGTCATACTTAAACCCAAACTTCATATGACAAATGGACTCAAAATTTTGTGCTTTGTTCAAAGGCGACATGACTGTTGCCAATATAAGACAATATTCTTTTCCCACCCGTATTTGCTTTTTTGTCATAAGAAAATGAATTCTATAATACAAGAGAGGAAACAAGTGTCACAAGTAAGCAACTAGTTCCGAATGGTGGAACACACCTATGCTCAATGCAAGGAAGTGCATGCATGGTATGGACACTCAAGGGAATGTTTCCTCTTAGTGTATAGGGTGTCAAGTTGCAAAGGATATAAAGAAGGCTTTGCTTGGTTGAGGATGCAAACTGTTGAGATAATAGGCTTATAATGTGAAAGAGGGAACCAACAATAGGCTCAACACTGCAAGCAAGAGAATGAGATACAATTACAACTTAACTCCAAAGAATGTCCTTTTTCATAAATTTAGTCTACTTGGCCTAAAAAATGATTAAAATTACACCAAATAGACGTCCTTTCAAATCCAATTAATGAGTGTGAAAGAGACAAGTTCACTCAGATAAATTTTCTCTTTTGAGAGAGTTGGAAAAGAGATTAAACAAGACTCATGGGAGTCCCATAGGTATAAGTCAACATGCTTAAGAGTAAGAAATGAGGTTCAAATGCAAAGACATATTAGAACTATTAGGGACTCCTGGTCCTATAAAAAAATCTTTTCATGGGCACCGAATGGCATAAAGGTTCTAACTAGGGAACCCATGTTTTGTAAGTCTTTACCACCCAATAAAGATACTTATAATAGTAGAGAGAAGGTTTGGTGTCGCTAATAAGTGGGTTCATACCTAAGGCATATGGATCACATGTATATGATAATGCAAAAATGTAAAAAATGGAGTGGGATCTATCCTATATGCTAGTCAAGAAGATACCTGCCGAAGTCATGAATGGGCAGCAAATGCTTGAAACTCTTCGAATCCCTAGACAAAACCACCAAAACCAATTCTTTCCACTGCACAACTAGTACAAAATAGGTCAAAAACTGAGAAAACTATATAAAAGTGGGTAAAACATTTCTGTAGATAGTAAAATATTGACCAATTTACCACATAATATCAGTTTTACCCCAAATAGTGAATTTTGGTCCAAATTGCCCATGATATTCAAGTGCAGATTGTGGGAGATATAAGTGATGGAATCGATAGTCATCTGGACCAAGTAAGTCTTCTTGTCTTGATCTTTATTTATAGTGGTTTACAACTTTAATTTAGGTTCCAAATTTTGAAAAATTTAGGGCGCAAACTAAAAACTAAGTTGTACGTAGGCTACAATTTATTGGGTAGCATATGGGGAGGTATATATGAGGGAAGGCAGAAGCTAGACAACATATATGTAGCCCTATACGCTACTATGTATACTGCAACCCACATATATGTCTGTGAAGTTGTGTTTTAAGAGATGTTAACTCAATTTTTGGTTTTTTAAACTGTAGGATGGTGCTAGAGTGGAGGGAAAGAGAAAATGAAGAGGTAGATGTTGTTGTGGAAAGAGATCTGGGGGCCCAAATGGAATTGAGACAATGTGGGCTATACAAATTCTGGGCTCTTAAAGGAATGAGGGCACAAGTGAGGATTCTACAGATGCTAGTAGACTATTGGGATCCTGATACAGAGACCTTCAACCTCAATGGGAAACCATTGAGGATTGAAATTGAGGAAATTTAATATTTTACTAGGTTGTCATGACATCATGAGGTAGTAAACCTTAAATCCTAAAGAGATAGAATTGGCATGAATATTGAAGATTACATAGCCACTTACTGTACTGTAGGCACAACGAAGGTAGGGAGCCAACTCCCGATACCTCAGCCTCAAGATCATAGTTCTTGTATTGACACTGTTAGCTAATTTATATGTACTAAAAAAGACACTAAACAACCCTCAATTAAATTGTCAACCCGAGGTAAGTAAACTTAGAGTTGTAGCAAAATATATGCCAAAGGTAAAAGGTTGGTAGGAGTATAGTCTAACTAAGAAAAGAAACTATCTAAGGCTAATCTACTCAAGAAAACCTATGTAATGAGCAAACCCTACTAAGCAAAATGAAACTAGGTAACCTAAGTACTTTTGGGCCAAGGATCGATGGATGGTTCCTAAGAAAGCAAGTAAAACCCTATGTAAAGCAAACTAGTTCAACATTAAGCAAAAGCAAACCACTAAGCATAATAAGGAAATGACAAAAGCAAACTTCTTTAACTTGCCAACCTACATCTAATGAGCAACTACCCTATGAAAGCAAATAAATAAGAAAGTAAGCAAAAGCACCTATCTAACCTATTAAAGAAAATAGACAAGTAAGAAAAGACACCTAACTAACCTACTAAAGCAAAAGAAAAGTAAGCAAAGGCAACTAACTACTGCAAGAAAAACTTCTCATTGAACAACTATCTAGCCTAAGAGGCAAGTGAACTAAATACCTAATGAAAAACTATTTCTAATGTGTGAGAGGAAATCTAAATGCTCAATGCGATGCATGAAAGGAAATCTATTCTATTGAAAGCAATAAAGGAAACTATCTCTTCTATGAAAACAAGAAACTATACTAGTATAAGCAAACTTATGCTATACTAAATTTAGTCATTAACTACAACTTGAAATTGAAATCTAAATCTAAGAAAGAAATTGCATAACATAAACTAAACTAGCTCTATCTTAATAATTCAAATTGCAAAAAGGAAAAACACTCATAAACAGAATTTAAAGACTATTTCAGCATATGACAAGAAAGCAAATAAGCAACTAAATGACGAATTAAATAAATAAAACTAAATGGCAACTAGATCGGAAAACTAGAATTGAAAACTAAAGACTAATGACTATCCATCCACCGAAACCTCGTTAAAGAAAACATAAACTCAAATTTATGTTCTATTATATCTTAAACTCTGTTTTAAACTAGATTCTACAATCATAAATCAAAGCATAATCTAACATATAAATGCATGTGGGGTTAGTGTATCAGTTTGCAAACCCATTCCTAATTATAAAATCAATGCATATTAACAAAAAGCCTCCATACTAACTTGCAAAAGAGAATTAAAACAGTTAAACTACAACAACAAATTAAAGAAATGAAGGAACAATTCATGTACAGGAAATAAAGAGACATCTAAGCTATGAAATGCATAAATAACACAGAGAATAGTTACCAAACTGCTGGTGCCCCCCCCAAAAAGTCGTGGTCACCTCTCAAATGCACACCATGAGCTCAACAAACTGATTTCACCATTAAAACTTGAAAAATGCAGTCTTATACAATTCTGGCAATTGAAAAATGCAAAAACAAAAGAAAACGTTTTTATCTCTATCCTATACTTTGTCTACTACTCCTTAGCTATTGTATGACCACCACAAGTGGTCGACCACAAGAGGTTCGAACCGCTTCTAAAATTGGTAAATTTCATTAAGTGGTCGACCACAAGAGGTTCGAACCATTCAAATTCCAACCCATTCTTCTAGAAGATTCCCTTCTAGAACCATCGAGACTTCATCTTTTTCCAATCTTTAGAACAAGTTCACACCCTAGCTATGTAGCACGGTGCGAGAAGTTCGCACCCTAGCTTAAGGCAGCCTGCGAGAATGGGTCATTCTCACACTCTAGGATATTAGCAACTTGCGAACTCTCTTTAAAAGTATGTTTTCTAGGAAGAGATGAATGTCACTTTTCTCAGGAGAAATTTCTTATGAGGAGCCTGAGTACACCATCATCAATACACCATCAATATTGACTAAAATCATGGGTAACAGAAACTGAGAGAGTTTATTGTTTTTCAATATCTCCTTGGTAAAAATCTCTCTTGGTTTTCAAAACGTCACTTCCAGTTGTTAGGAAAACACGAAACGAAAATATGACTAAAACAGGAAAAATAGAGTGTTTTATTTTTTGAAAGTATAGGCCTCTAAGATGATAGAATATATCACAAACCATAAAGTATATTCAAAAAATGAGAGAGGTTATTTTATTTTGGTATGTTATGAACAAAAAAATCTTCCATGTTTCAAAATTACTTTTCCATTTGTTCAGAATCCTAGCTTGAAGTTGGTTACTCAAAACATGCAGAAGCGCAATGTGCTCTTAGCAGAAACGCAACGTGGTCTTTGATAGGAATTTTGGAGGCCTTCCCAGAGGAATTTTGGGCTGAAAGTGGTATGGGTGGACATTTTATGATTTCGGCTACACAATGGAACCAACAAGAACTTCAAATGCCTTCTCCAAAACTCTGAAACACGGACTTGAAGTCAAACTATCCAAATGTGCAGAAAACCCTCCTATAGCGACTGTATTTGGGGAATTTATCTCAAATGATAAAACCTGTGCATAAACTGAAGGAGGTTTTTGTTTCTTGGTCTATTATTGACAAAAACCTCTTTCACTTTTGTCAAATTCATCTTCCTTAATTTATAAACAAATTTTGAAGTAGAACTTTGACGAAGACAATTATTTGAAAATTTATGACAAGGAATGATGATATGACCACGATGAATATTTATGACCTTGGATGAGTGGAGGGAGTAGTATTGACACCTAGACAGACCAATGAAAATTTTACAACCAAGATATGTCAAATTGTATTTGATAATTCTATTTTGAAAACATAACAATTTGACCTAATAATCCTATCAATCACATGAAAGAGTAAATTTGATCACTGGTGATTGACAGAACTGACAAATACTAACAAAAGGCTTGGCTTGTACTGGTAGGCATGGTGAACATGAGAATTTTTATTGTTTGTCATTAATATGTAACAATTCAAACAACTAATCCTCTTTTCATAAGATTGGAACACAGATGATAGTAAGTATTTAGCAGTTGTAATCATTCTGTATTTGTCACAAAGAGTAGTTAAGTATAAGCAGTCTTCTATAGAATAAACATAAAAATGCACAGGAGATTATAAAACGCACAATGATGTTAGCAGTATATAATTTAGCATACCAATACAAAAAACTGTTGATATAATATCCCAAGACTTTGTAAAAAGACAGTATGACAGAATTTTGACAGAAATCCTACTTCCTCTTCTCATGGGTTTTCTATACAAATGGGCAATGCTTAGCATTTTTAGCTCAGGAAAACTCCCCCCGGACTGAAGATATGGAATGTCCTCATGCAATGAATTAGCAATAGGCTTATTTTCTCGATGAGGTTGCAGGGTTATCAAAAAATTTCTTCGATAAAGGAATAGCTTGAGCATGAGGGTTTGGGTGGAGTAACAATCCCTAGATCAAGAGTCTTCTTGCTAGTCTTGATTGTAAGATGAGGGTTTGCAAATTGGTAAATGAACTCATCCCACATTTTCTCCTATTTTTCCAACTGAGCTAAGACAAGTAGTTTGATAAGGCCATGGTGAAATAGGTTGGTATGGAAATTGATTACATGTTCCCTCACTTGGGAAGACATCTTCTCAAGACTCTTGAAGAAGTAAAAGGGAAAGTTATAATGGCTTATTGAACTGAAAGTGAGCTAATAATTGAAATTGATAGGATTTAAAGACGGAATATCTACCTTCACATGTAATCAAGCTGGTGATGACTATGAGAAGGTTGATTATCTCCTCTTTTATCCACTCCTTGGAGTATCCCTTAGCTCCAGAGATGTTCAGAAATGCGATTTTGAAAACCCTGTTATAGTTTTCTCTTGGCAACTGGTGGTGTTTAAATAAGCGGTCTCCAACTCTTGGGAGCTTTGTGGCTTAGTCAATTGATTCCTCAAAGGCCATGAACATAGTGAATAGGAGTTGAGGCAGGATAAGAGTGTTCCATTGTTGTTGATTTTTCCACCATGCTCACTCAATCCACTTGCATAGAACATGTAATGTCAAAACCTACAATGGGCAGGTTATAGCAAGCATAAAACATGTATTGTCAAACCTACAATATGCATCATGTAATGGAAGATAAACCGATAAAGAGTGGTTTATTAAGTGTGTGTTTAGTAGTTTATAGCACACATGAGTTAAGAATTTCAAAATAACATGACTATCAATGTAATAACCTGTATCATGGTAATAATACAAAAATTCTTGCAAAGACTTATTTCTCTAGGCAATAATCATTTGTCAGCTCATGAACTCCTCTCCCACACCTAAGTATTGTGACACCTCACAATCAAAAGTATAGGAAACCAGTCAGTATCCCCCAATAGCCGAAGATTTATAGTATGCCAAGTGTAGAAATAAATTTCACAAATTGTTCTAACGAGACAGTTAGGAGATGGCCCCACCTATAGGATAAGAGATACTATATATAGATAAGAAGAGGTAGGCAAGAGAGTTTCAAGATAGTCTTAGAGCTATTTCCCAATGGCAATTTTATGGAGTTCATTAACCTTAGCTTAACCACACATACTTCATGTCATCTTTGTCTGCAAGTAATGTCATACATTAGGACAAGTTAATGTTGGAAGATTGGTTGTTGTCATTGATGTCAACCCTAGTCATGGGTTTTGGACCACAAGATTGATGAAGTTATTTGGACATGAAGGAAAATGCACATGCATATAAAACACCCATGGATGGATAGTATACATCATTCTCTTTCCGGTGGTATGTGGCACGTCACGTGGATCC
>ML777705.1:257963-388721 GCA_009831015.1 Picea engelmannii
GAGATGAAGATCAAGGAAATTGTTGGTGAAACTATCCTAGATGGATAGTGCTTGTCATGCCATTTTTGGTGGTATGTGACATTCCACATACCACCAGAAATGGCATGACAAGCACTATCCATCTAGGATAGTTTCACCAACAATTTCCTTGATCTTCATCTCGTTATTCCTCATACAAGAATGGCTCCTCCAACCTTTCTTCTAGGATAACTCAATCCATAAAGTGTCTTCCCGTGAGGGCTTTCACCATAAGGGGACCACTTTGAAGTTCATCCATTTGTGCACCTTATCAATCATGATAAGACAATAATCCACTTCTAAAATTGGTAAATTTCATTAATGGTGCCCTAACTGCCAAAACTGAGTGAGCCAATAATCGCCTTCTTTGGACAACTGAAATCGAGTTGTCTTGAGCTTAGTAGCTGGAGGGGGCGATCATGAAGAAAAAACATGTGCCTGATATGTCCATCACTGGCCACCAATGCCATAACCACCAACTCGCCTTGCGTTTTTGTGCAATACTGGGTGCCAGAACGAGTGTTGGATCGAGTGTCGGAACGAGTGTCGGATCAAGTGCTGGATAAAGTGCCGCAATTGAGAACCACGGAATTCTCTTAATCCATTCACAATTTTAGGAAACGGCCCAAGAAGGACCTAACTAGGCATACTACGCACAAAACCCATGTGCCGGATTTTTCAGATTCCACTTCATCCTCCCAAAAATTAATGTTTAAGTTTTTTGCCTGTAATAGTGTCGGATGAAGTACTGGATGAAGTGCTGAATGGAAAAACGCCTTGTGATTCTGCCTTGTAACACCAAAAAACCACAAATTAACTCTTGGAAATCATAGAACATGATGAATTACACTTTATTTAATCATTAAACATGAATTACATGTACCTTATGCATATCATACCATTTTATCATCAAATTCTCCAAAAAGATCCTTCAAAAAGATGAAAAACACATATATACATATGGAAAAATTGTATAATAGCCATCATGAAAATGATCATATCTCGGGCCCAACAGACACAAATAATAGGGTAAGATTTGTTGCACCAGGAATCAAGGTCGCTTATGTTCTGTTAGCACTCTGTAATTTGCCTAAGGCTGCAGAGGCAATTACGGAGGTAACCTCGAACCACTTCGAGTCTTGGATCTAGCCCTCTAAGACTCAGAGAGGGATCTCTCTGTCTGATTTAACTTGGTTTGTAAGAAATGGATTTTAGGCTAGCTATACATGTAATGAAAGTATGGGGTTGGGGTTTTTAAATGGTCGTTTTGGGACATCAAGGAGGGCCATTGGGCAAATGGGGTCTGTGCTTAAAAAAGTGATTTACATCTCAGATCTGGACAAGGCTTTTACACAGGGCAAGGTAGCAGAAACATTGGATCAATTTAATTTTTGATGGTGTTGATTGGAGGAAGAAATAGATGAGGAAAAATATAGGCAAAGGAGCAGCTAAGGATTCCTAAACTAGCCTTTTAGAAGATAAACACAAAGATTATCACAAGCCGAGAAGCAGAGTATCTGCTGATAAATTCTGCCTCTATTACTTTCCTTCTGATAATAAGAAAATGAAAACAAGCATAATGATCACAGGAAAAACATTAAACAGAGAAAAACATCACCAATATCTCCACATAGGAATCCTATGAAAAACTTGTCCATTACTAATCAGTCTTTGAATATACAGAAAAAGTTCTCTACTAAAAAACACAGCCCTCAGCTCCAGCAATGAAAAATAAAAGCTACAGGTCGGGACCTCTCACACAGGTTGACCCTCTCCTTATTCTGCTCAGTCCAACCCTCTCTTTGTTTTTTACATCTCTATAAATAATAAAAAATCCCCCCAACCTTGCCAAGATTCGGGCCTTAACTCTGTTTTCTAAAAATAGAAAAACAATTACACAGATTGACACCTGTAGCAGATGGTTTCCCATAAACCAAATCGAAAAACTGTGAATAACAACTTATTTCAGAAAGTTTAATGGGTTTCTCGAACTCTGGAACTGCTGGAAACAAATGTTGAGTTGTTGGGGGATCTTTGCCATAAAATCTGGACCATCCGTCATCTTGCTGGCCTTGGATTCAGGATCTGTCTCATTTGTTTGACGAAATTTGGGTCTTGGCTGCCAGCTGCATCTGAAATGATATGCTTCAAAATAGGATACTCTGCCACCTCGGGTGTTGGAGTTAAATCCCTCCACAATTCTGTTTTCTCCTAAATGTCCCTTGATCTGCTCCTATTCCTGCACATTGACACGTCTTCGGACTAGGGGAGACAGCCCACACCAGAAAACTTGGGTTTGATTCCTCACAGGAACTCTTCGTTGTTGCCTCTTCAGATTTATGCCCATCTAGTGCATTTCATGAATTTGACTGGCGGGTTACCTCAGCAGACTCTTTTGAGTCGTTTCCCTCACTCAATGCTTCTTCAGATGGCTTCTTTAAAGTAAAATAAATAATTAAACCCTTTGGACAATTGTTATCCTCCAGAACTGAATCTTCACAACTATCATTCTGTCGTTGGTTTCTTGTGGGAACATTTTTATCATGTTTATGCCCAGTAGGACCACAACCATGTTAATTTCTTCTAACAAAGCTCTCCTTTCAGCATCAAAATCCTTCTTTGGCTTCATCTCCAAATCTTTGCGTAGCAAGCTGAAGACAAATGTTGCGCAAATGTAATCCACATTGTTTGCATAGCGAGATTTGTGTAGCATGGGGGTTTTCTTGAAACTTGTGTAAAACCATAGGACAATAACCAAACTCCTTACAACTTCAAGTTTACTAATTGATGCTGGAACTTTAGATTCCTTTGAATCTTCAATTTAATCACTACAAATCTGGTGTTTATGATAATTATTTCCTTGAGATCTGAGATTTGATCTCTGCCTTTTGCACTGTCTATTATCATAAAAGGCTTCTCCCTTGTGACTAAACGCTTGGCGTTGACCTGTGTATCAGGGTGCATGGATCATACACCCTCGCCGTGTAACAATAGATAAACCAGTGTTGTTTGGTGGCAACGTTTGATAGCTGGTATCCTGTGTTGAAACTAGAGGAAAAGCATTTCCACCATCACTTGTCACCACTGCATCTTGGATGATCAACATTGTTTGAGCTCCCAATTCCTCAACTAACTAAATAACAAGCATGCCTGCACATTTACTAGTCCTCCCTCTTTCATGCCTCTCATCATGCACAAATTTCCTCCATGAGCATGAAATGGCGGAAAAAATGAGCAATATCAGCATATGCCTCTACATATCGAAGCACATTCTCTTCCATGTCAACATTTAATCGCTACAAGAAATCATTACTCTCCTCCATAGGTAAATCCTCATCAAGTTTTGTAAGATTTGGTCAATAATAAGTCTTTGGTGTAATCTTCAAAACCTCAACATTTTATATAGATGTTCTCTTCAACTCTTGGGTGCACCGGTTTTGATTAAAACCCTGTAACGATATTTACAACTTAAACCATTTGCAGAGGGCATTGCTGGATAGATCATCTTGTTGGAATAATTGGCTCACATCATAACAATGGAAACAACTGACTTCTCATTGCTTTCAACTCCATCATCTTTATACATTGTTTCTCCTCTCGCAGAGAACAATGTTCCTTTAAACATTTCTTCAACTCAATTTTTCAGACATTCAATCAAAAAATCCCTTGAAGAATATGAAACTGGGTGCATATGGCACTGGTTCCTTGTTGCTCTTTTGTTGGCATTTGACATCCGAACACTTGGTTGATGTTTCATTTCCACCGCCTCTATTAAACCACCCGATCCTTGGGGTTCGAAACTACTGGGACATCCAGGTAATTGGGCCCATGATTATTGACACATATACTCTGGCCGACACTTGGGCACGCAGAGTGACTCATTTTTATTTTTTTTAAATTTCGGGGGACTAATCCCACATTCATAAGGAGGAAAGGTAAACTTGTATTAATATATGCCGATAGCCACAAAGCTATCCGATGAAGTAAGCCCGAGGCTATTCTTGGTGTTTGGTGTTGGCGCTGGCACTGGCTTGTGTGTTTTCTGTTGGTTTGTGTTGTTGATTATTCGGGGAGGTTGGCCCTAGGCCAACATAACCTTTTGCTAAAAATATTGTCAAATTTTTCATAAAAATCTGCATAGAAGCAAAGGCCGAGGGGCCAAATTTCTTTTAAAAATTCACCAAACATAGATTATAAAACCCACATTAGGCTAATGAACCCAACTTTACCTTTGACCCACAAGAGTCAAATTTTTCCATTTCAAACCACTTCACAATTTTTGGCTAAAAATGCACCGAAACATGCTTTGAAGCTCGCGCGCAAGCACTCATCTTATGCTTGGTCAGAGTTGGGCGCTTTCAGCCGCCTTTGCCATGCATCATGAGCAAACACATAGTTCCTGAGATAGATACATATTAGTCAGAAAACTGATCCCCTATTATATAGGGTTCTAACATGTTCTATTCGGTAGAGTGTCTGAGACCTATGGTATACGGCTGGTGTACCTCACTGCTGGAAAATATAAAAAGACAGTTGACAGACTTTAAACAGGGTCAGAAGAGGAACTTCAGGTTCACATCCATCCTGTGTAGTTTCTTTTTGGAGTGGGTTCCAATCTTGGGCCCTAGAGTTGAGATAGTTCCATGTGGACCTTGCGATCCATCCATGGCATGGTGGACTAAGGTGATGAGGCGACATGGAGGTGGTAGGGTGCCCACACCCTACAATGACAAGTTCTTCCACTGGTCGCGCCAACAGGTTGTAGCCTTGGATGACTACCCCTATGTAGGGATTGACTTTCAAGGAGATCCAAACATGCCATTATCACTAGGTTCTGCCTACAACAACATTGGTAAGAATTTTTTTTTTTAAATATATCATTTTTATGTATTTTTGTATATAAGAGAAAACAAAAATTTGTTTTTGATTTATGTTATGTACTAATAAGACATGTATTGTGACATAGACGTGGGTCCACGGCAACCAGACAAACTTCCATGACATCAGCGAAGGCACAGGGGGGACGAGCTAGAGGGGGGACGGGAAACCTGTCTCGTTTGACACACATGATCCATATGGTTCAGGTAGAGGATCTACCAGAGGCAATGCAATGACATATAGTAGGTGTGCCCCGTGCTTGGGTATGACTCTTCTGACATCTCATGAAAGTCGTTTTATGTTATCATGATACTCATCCGACGCCACAAACATAGATGTCATGGACACTATAGCTATCAATTGTATTGTATTTTGAGGGTGTGAGCCTTATTTTGTATTATGACACCACACTTTTGAGATATATATAAAAGTGATGGTCTCTGGGTTTACTTATATTACAATGTGTACATTGGTGAATGTGTTTTATTTTACTTTAGTTATGTGAAAAGTTCCAATCTAAAACATAATTAACATATGCATCAGCTACATAATTAGAACTTCTAGGTATGTGATTATAAGTAATAAAATCAAAATGTCATTCCAAAATTTGTACCCGTAGGAATCGTTGGAGTAGAGTAAGGTCTCGCACATGGTAACTGTTGTTCAACTGACATACTACTAACTGGGAGTTTAGGAGAACTTCTAAAGAATGAATACCATGTGAAATGGAATCGCATAAAAGCTCTATAATGATGCTTTATTCATCCACATTTTTCATCGATGGCCCTAGACAAACACCACCTGAAGACACCAGTTAACCCTCGGGTGAGTAAACAACCCAAGCGACGAAATCCAAGTTCTGTGTATGATGACTGGAACCGTCTATGAATCCTAAGTAAACCGAAGAATACGTTGAAATCTGCCAACCAAGGGAAAAATCGATAAGCAAGCCTATGACAAAAAGGGGAAAACATATATACATACACTAGTATACAAAGAGTTCCACCTAAGATTGAGGCTCAAGCGTAATATATTTTCAAGTAGATCCCATTTCTAGACTCAGCCAACATATTCCATTCATAATCTTCTAATTCCTAGGATCCTTTTTCTAAGACTCATTTGATGCACGAGCATCATCAGAAAGTACATGTGGCAGGACAACTCAGTGCCTGAGGACCAATTCAAAATCTCGAACGCTGGTCGGGACTCGGTACTGCAATATTTTGAAGTTGATAGAAGCAAAAGAGGAAATATCACATGCGTGGATACAAAATGAGCACGTGTGACCTGGGAGTCAACCCTAGTCTTGATGTAACTGCAATTAGGTAGCAGTTATATTTTTTTTTTCTTTTGAATGACAATTAGTTGGGGGGAAACCCTAAGGACCCACTGATATAAAGAGAGGTTTTCTACACCCTAAAGAGTCAATTGTGAGTAAGTAGAATTTTGCTGAACAATAGTTGTTGTTTGAGTTTAGCTGTAAACATTTTTTCAATTGAATGAAGATAACCAAGGAAAATTGATCCAAATGTGTGAGACTGGTGTTGCTTGAAATTCTCTGTTATTGTTGTTTTTTCAAGAATGAATGAATCTTGCTACGAGTGTATGTATCTTTAAAATGTTTGTGTAATTCACAATCGCTTTTCTTGGTGAGACGGTGCAAGGTGTGCACACAGTCTGCAAGGAGTACATTGACAGGGTCTGTTTCGACTCGTAAAGCTCAGATGAAATAGCGTAAGAATTCCTTTGCAAATAGTGCAAAGTAACTGTTGCAAGGTGTGCATAGTCGTCTGCAAGAATTCAGATATTTCATAAGAATTTGTTGTAAGGAGTGCACGGATCCATAATTTGACTTAGTGTTGAAGAGACTCCGTAAGAAGTAAAAGGATGGAACAAAGGAACGCCAGGAAGGTGGGAAGAATTGTTTTCAAGAAATCTTTAAATTTGAGTTGGAAGAATTTCCTAGAAAAGCAGGAAGTGCTTGGGAGATCAAAATCTTTGAGGAGATCAATATCATGAGGGACAAAACTTTCCAAGAAGTGTGGATGATATCCAAGAAATAGACTCACAGGAAGAACAAAGTTTCAAGCCTTTGAATATTTCAAAAATATTCTAAGTTTGAAGATAGCGTAAGCTCAGGGGAGGCGATTTGGACTGTCTGATCAATGTCCAGACAATGAGGAGTAAGCGCGGAGGAGAAAATATCTCAGCCATTCAGTCTGAGCATAAAAGAATCATATCTTCCCAGTCAAGGTAAAGTTAACTAACAATAAACCTTTGAAATTACACAAGAGGAGTGGGGTTACGAAGTTCTGAAATCATCAGAGCTGTCCATTGTCAAGGAGGGCACGTGGCAAGATATCATAGGTTCATTGATTCGTAGATCAGGATAACCCAAGGTAAAGGTCGTGATAACTCGTGAGGTCCAAGTTCATGACTTGATCATAGTTATCAATTGAAGGAAGATCATGGACTGTATATCTAGTCTTATCGGGAGTTCGTAACTCGAGAAATCGAAGGTAAGAGTTATGGGAACTCGTGAGGTCCAATTTCGCGACTTGATCGCAACCATCGATTGAAGGAATATCATGGACTGTATATCTATTCTTATCGAGAGTTCACAAATCGAGAATTCAGAGGAAAGAGTTCTGGGAACTCATAAAACCCAATTTCACGATTTGATCTGAGTCGTCGGATCGAGGAGAGATCTGGACCATTGATTGATTTTGGGGGAAGGAGGTATCGGAAGTTCAGAAATTGGGAGAAAGGAGGCATGTAGTCTTCCAACTTTGCGACCCATGAAATCCAAAAATAATAAGGAGAAAGGAGGGCCGTCGAATCACATGGATTGTGGATAGTTGATCTGACATGAGTGGAACCTAGATATCAGGATTTCAAAAATCGGGAGGACGAGCAAACAAATGTTCCTGGCATGCAAAACCGCAAATCACTCGAAATATTGGCCCAAGTGTTGGAGCATAACCCTAACTTACATTAGTTTATACCTAGCTTAGACTCCTATATCTTGGTTAATACATTCATTTACACTTTATTTCACCTAATTTGGCGACATAGAGAAGAAGGGCACCTCATCCCTATATTTTAGGGGAAACTACTATTTTTAGATCAAGACTCAACTCTCGGTTCTTGATTTTCTTGATTTATTCTTGATTTTCTTGATTTATTCATGATTTATTCCAAATCCCCCATGAAAAAACTCATCTATTATTGGGTAATGTGCACCTCCTCTTTGAGTGAGAGATTTATTCCTTAATTAATGATTTTTGTCGTTACTATTATTAGTAACTACTATTTCGGGTCAGTTAAGTGAGTTGGAACTACTTCTCTTGTCAGTTAAGTGAGATTAAGTGAGATAATGTGCATCACTTGACTCTTGTGGACATTAATGAGTGTGTGACATGTATATTTAGTGGGCTAGGTCGAACTATGTGGTCTCCCTTAGCTTATGACACCTTTTTTAGCTATTTCTAGCTTTTTTTGACTAGAATTTCTATGTTGGAAATTCTATATATTCACCTCCTCTCTTCTTTTTGAGGATGGTTGCTCATGTATATTCATTTTTGATTAATACAATTCTCTGATTTATGGAGCAAAAAATTTCTCTCATCTCTTGAATATCAACAAATTGTTTGTGTTCAATTTAACTAGAATTCTAGATCTATGGTTTCTACAGGAATTCTACATGGTATTAGAGCTAGATTGAATCTAGTGGATTGTACACGGTTTTATTTGAAGGTATAGATCATCAAGAGGAATAGAAATAAGAAATGGATCATCTCTCTCATCCCACAAAACTCATTCTAAATCCTTTCAATTACTTCGAATGGAAGACAAAGATCTCTCTACTCCTCCAAAGCAAAGGGCTTTACTAGGTAACAATGGGAACGGAGAAAGAACCGACTGCTGCAGCGGAGAAGATAAAGAATTTCAATAAATTAGATGAATCAATTGGGCTGATATGCCTATCAATTTCTAGAGATCTCCTCTTTCATTTCAGTAGAGCCACTACTCCCGATGTGGTCTAGATCACATTGGAAGGACTATTCGACAAGCAGGATGCAATGAGAGTGCATCAACTGGAGAATGAACTCATATCCCTATGTCCAATTCATTTAAGCAACCTGCAAGAATTCTTCACCAAGTTCAAATCCCTCCTCATTGAAATTAATGTATGTGGAGTCACGAAAGAGGAAGAACAACTCATCCTTTCAATTCTCTCAAAATTAGGCCCTGGATATTTTGTATTTGTGTCGTCTTTTCAAGCATCTAAATTGACTTAGAAAAAATGGAAAATGCCTCCATTGAATGATTTCATTGCAGAATTGACTCAAGAGAAAGCTAATTTATTCCAAATGGATGCTATAAAGCATTCCAAGAACCAAGCACTTGCGGCTACTAATGCTCCAAAGAGCAATGGAAAAGACAAGAAAAAAGGAACAAGTAAATTTCCTGAATAAAAAAAGGAGAGATCCACACAATCTTCAGATAACTCTTCTGAGCCTAAGGGTAAGAAGAATAAGGAAAGAAAACTTTGAAGATACTTTTCCAAAGGTTTTCATCCTGAAGAAAATTGCATGAGGAAGACTATCGATGAGATGGCTCAACAATTGAAGCAACACAATCTCACGGTGCCCAAAAATGCAAAGAAGAAAGATGATAGTAGAATGGGAGGGAGAGCACGAGATGGTCATGCTTTAATGGATGTCACATCCACTCCACCATATTGGATCCTTTATTCAGGTGCATTGAACCATATGTTTGCATCAAAAGATGAATTTTCCTCCATCGAAGAAAGCACCAGATCCCCAATTTACTTGGGAGATGCCACACCCGCAAAGGTGTGCGGAGAAGGAATTGTTGATCTTGAAGGGGGATGCTTCACAAATTTGCTTCATGTTACCTCTCTGTCCAAAAATATTCTCTCGATATATCAGATCACTCATTATGGCTTTGGAAGGAAGGTGGAGTTCACTCCAGACTTTGCAGTGATTATCGACATTTCCACAGGCTCACAACATGCACATGGAATTGCAAATCACGGTTCTCATTTGTATTTCTTCTCCCACTTTGTTCCTAAATATATTAGCACTATATTTCTGTCACAATATAATGATATTAGAAGTTTATGGCATGAAATATTTGGCCATCTAAACTATAATTACTTTCATCAACTTAACAAGGAAAACATGGTAGAAGGATTGCCAGCTATTAAATTCACAAGCGGTGTATGTCAAGGATGCATTCTTGGGAAGCATCCAGAGAAAAAGTTTGACAAAGGGAAGGAACAGAGAGATTCTTCACCTCTTGGGATGATTCACAGTGATATCATGGGCCCATTCTTGCAGCCTTCAATCAGTAAGGCTCGATATGTACTCACCTTCATAGATGATTTCTCTCGCTTTACTTGGGTATTTTTTTTGAAATTAAAATCGGAAGTATTTGAATGCCTTATAGAATTTAAAGCACTTGCTGAGAATGAGTTTGGGTGTAAGATTAAGATACTCTGTACTAATAATGGGGGGAGTATGTCAAAAAATATGTGCAACAACTTTGTATTGATGCAGGTATACAACTACAACACAGTGCCATATACACCACAGCAGAACGGTGTTGTGGAGAGGAAAAATCGGTCCTTAAAAGAGATGGCCAATTGTATGCTACAGTTGAAATCATTAGCTCCCAAGATATGGGATGAAGCTATTAATTTTTCAGCATACATTCATAACCGATTTTCTCACAAATCACTAAAAGGCACCACTCCTTTTAAATGTTGGATCGGTAAGAAACCGAAAGTGTCGCACTTTCATATTTTTGGTTCACGAGCATGGGCTCACATTCCGATAGATAAGAGGAAGCCTTTGGAGCCTCAAAGTGTTGAATGCATATTTGTTGGATATCCTGAAGGTGTCAAAGGATATATATTTCTAGACTGTCACATTGAAAATTTCATTCTAGCTCGAAGTGTGAAGTTTGAAGAAGAATCACTGCATGATTTTTCAGAAGACCCTGCCGAGGAACCGCTTGTTGTCACTGATGAGGAGGATTCGAAAAATTCTTTGAGAACTTTAGAGAATCCATCAGAGAATAATTTTGGGTTTGATATAGAGTATGAGGAGCAGTTCATGGCTTCTCCAACTCAGTTGTCAACTTGGGCAGAGAAAATCTTACAAGATGCAGGTGAACTAGTCGGTGATCCTGCGGATACAAGAAGAACTAGATCATAGGTTTTTGGGGCTCCTCAAGCCCTGGCTGCCACAGAACCTTTGCTGCCCATACATTTCTATATTTCACTTGGTTCATATCCAAATTCACACTCTGAGTCTGTTGGAAACCCACTTTGGGAGTCTTCCATGGATGAAGAGTACTCTGCTCTTATGGACAACAACACATGGGCCTTGGTTCCACTTTTGAAAGGAAGAAATCTTGTTCGATGCTGATGGATATATCGAACAAATATTTCTTCAGATGGTGATATCAGCAAGTAAAAATCTTGAATTTTCACAAAAGGATACTCACAGGTACATGGCATAGACTACACAAACGCATTTGCACTTGTTGCAAAAATGGACTCCATTCGACTAGTTTTGGCCATTTTCGCTTCTTGCAGACAGGAAGTTCACCACATGGATGTGAAGAGTGCATTTCTTCATGGAGATCTCAAGGAGGAGATATATATGGATCAGCCATAGGGATATAGTCATAACTCTTCCCTCGTTTGCAGATTAAAGAAATCTTTGTATGGCCTAAAACAGGGTCCCAAAGCCTGGTATGCAAAGATGGATTCTTTCCTTCTTTCCATTGGATTCATTTGATGCAAATCTGATCCGAATGTTTATTTTTTGCAACATGATGATTCCCTTTTTATGATAGTACTTTATGTATATGACTTACTAATGACAGGGAACTTTACTTCAACTATTGATTTGGCAAAATCAGCATTGCACGATCAATTTTCCATGACAGATTTGGGACTGTTGCACTACTTTCTTGGTCTTGAAGTTTCTCAGTCTACTTCAGGGATCAAGATGGAATAGTCTAACTATGCATCAGATCTACTTGTCTTGTTTTAGATGACAAAATGCAAGCCAAAAACATCTCCCTTTCTTTCAGGGGTCAGATTTGAGGATGCAGGTACTACACCTTTGGTGGACAGTACACTGTATCGACAGTTGGTTGGGAGTTTGTTGTATCTTACTCACACCCAACCTGATATCTCTTTTGCAATAGGAGTTTGTTCTAGATATATGTAAGAGCCTCATGAGCTTCATTGGAAATATGCAAAGATAATCCTTAGATATGTGAAAGTTACTCCCAGTTATGGTAGCTTTTATGTTGCAGATTGCCCACTTTCACTGATTGGGTACATAGATTCTGATTGGGCTGGCGATGGTATAGACCACAAGTCCACCTTTGGTTATGTTTTCAGCTTTGGTTCAGGGCCTTGCTGTTGGTCTAGCAAGAAGAAATCCATGATTGCTTTATCTACAGTAGAGGCAAAGTATAGAGGTGCAGTGAATGCAGCTACATAGGCTATTTGGTTGCAGGAGCTTCTCTTCGAGTTTGGTATTCAGTATCCACTTTCGACTGTCATATTTTGTGACAATCAGGGGTCCATTCAGATATCGATTGATCCAATTCAGAGGCAGAGGACCAAGCACATCGAGATTCATATGAATTACATCTACGAGCTGATCTGTGACAGAGTCATTTCACTGCAGTAATGCCCCATAGAGCAGCACGTTGCAAACAACTTCACCAAGTCCTTCACTAATTTTTTTTTTTTTAGAACTGAGAGTTATGCTTGGAGTGGTGGAGACAACTGAGTAGGTCACTTTTGGCCACTCAACATTTTTTTTTTCCTCTTTTGAGGGGGGGGGGGTTTCCCACAAGGTTTTCCCTCTTTTCTCTTATCACGAGGAGTTATTTTATGTAATGAGTACCTAAAATGGCCAAGTTGTTGGGACTCAATTTTTTTGTCATTACAGTTAGGCTTAAGGGGGGGTGTTGGAGCATAACCATAACTTACATTAGTTTATACCTAGCTTATACTCCTAGATATTGGTTAATACATTCATTTACACTTTATTTAACCTAATTTGTCCACATAGAGAAGAAGGGCGCCTCATCCCTAGATTTTAGGGAAAACTGCTATTTTTAGATCAAGACTCAACTCCTAGTTCTTGATTTTCTTGATTTATTCATGATTTATTCAAAATCCCCCATGAAAAAACTCATCTATTATTGGGTAATTCACACCTCCTCTTTGAGTGAGAGATTTATTCTTTAATTAATGATTTTTTCCGTTACTATTATTAGTAACTATTATTTCGGGTCAGTTAAGTGAGTTGGAACCACTTCTCTTGTCAGTTTAGTGAGATTAAGTGAGCTAATTTGCATCACTTGACTCTTTTGGACATTAATGAGTGTGTGACATGTATCTTTAGTGGTCTAGGTCAAACTATGTGGTCTCCCTTAGCTTATGACACCTGCTTTAGCTATTTCTAGCTTTTTTTTACTAGAATTTTTATGTTGGAAATTCTATATATTCACCTCCTCTCTTATTTTTGAGGATGGTTGCTCATGTATATTAATTTTTGATTAATATAATTCTTTTATTTATAGAGCAAAAACTTTCTCTCATCTCTTGAATATCAACAAATTGTTTGTGTTCAATTTAACTAGAATTCTAGATCTATCGGGGTTTATGCAGGAATTCTACACCAAGGTCATAGTGAGGGGTCACATCGGTGAAAGAGAATAGAGGAGCTATCATTCACTAGGATCCTGTTTGGATTTCGAAGGTCAGGAGAGTTGGGGCAACTCACATGCAAAGACCTGATACGTGAAGTCACAATGCACCTTTTGATTAGGCGATTGGTCACAACCTTGGTCACATAAAGGGAGGAGATTAACTAGGAGAGCTAGTGCCTATTTACGTTGAAGCTTTAAAATAAATTAAGGAGAAATCCCACGGGTTCCATATAACCTACGCCTTAATGGAAAGAGGTCTTGTTAAGTGTATTTGAGGTTCTTGAGGGGCCGAAGAGTCAATCAAACTCAGTTTCTTGATCGATCCTAGACTGGGAGGTCGCGCAACCCTTAGGAGAGAAGGGGGGTCTACATCAAGTGGTATCATAGAAGATTTATGTCTATAGATTTCAGGCAAAGGAGATAAAGGGGACAAAAGAACTCAAAGTTATACTATGTGTGTCAGAGACAGTCAACACAATGCCATCGAGGAGACAAAGGGAGCCAACTTTAGCCAATAGTGTTGTAGAAATGGAGATGAGAGAACTTCGTGCAAGGATGGAAGTGATGGACACAAGGTAGAGAAGGTCACCTGATGTTGTAGATGTCAACGATGAAAAGAGTGAAGATGTATAAGTCAAAGAAGTTGTTGGAGAACACATTGTCGAAGAACGCTTGCTGAGAGTAGTTGTTATATTGGGAGCTAGAGCCAATATAGAGTTCCCAATGTATGAAGACCATTTGGATGCTGAAGAGCTACTAGATTGGATAAGGTCCATGGATAAATATTTTGACTATGAATATGTCAATGGGGAGAAAAGGGTGAGACAAGATGTCACCAAGCTTAAAGGACATGCAACACTGTGGTGGGATGAACTGCAAGCTGAGAGGCGAAGTAAAGGCAAACAAAAGATAAATAATTAGGACATAATGGTAGCCAAGCTGAAGGCTAAGTTCATGCCCAAAGATTGTCAGATCAATTTGTTCATCAAGATGTAGAACCAGAGACAGAAGGGTATGACAGTTAAAGAATACACGGAGGAGTTCTATAAGATAAAATTCAGAGCTGGACAAAGAGAGAAGGATGAAGAAAAATTTGCCAGGTATATAAATGGCCTAAGGTATGAAATCCAGGATGAGATCAACATGATGTTGGTAAGGACAGTGGAGGATGCTTATTAGTTTGTGTTGAAGGAAGAAGAGAAGTTGGCCAAAAAATAAAGCCAGCGAAGAAGAGGTAAAATCCCAGCCCTGGACAAAGGCAAGGGAGTTTCCTATGACAAAGCACATAATTCCAAAGATGAGGCTGAAACCCCACACAGTCACTCGAAAAGAGAAGGAAGTTCCCAAGGAAGACAGGGTGGTGGAAGAAACTCTTCTAGAGGAAGAGGCAGAGGAGGAATAAGGTGTTATGCATGTGCAAAGACATGGCACATGTCTTGGGAATGCCCTGAGAAAAATAAAGAAGGAGGAGAATCTCACATTTCAGGAGCACAGAGAGGGAATGTTGAAGCAGAAGGAGTAGAGGATGGAACATCCCTGATGATGAGAAAGGTTCTCTTAAAACCAAAGCCAGAAGTTAAAAATCTAGTACAAAGAAATAATCTATTCATGACAGCTTGCAACACTAAAGATAGAGTATGGAAGGTGATCATTGAGAGTGGGAGCACTGATAACTTAGTATCCACAGGGATGGTGGAGAAATTGGAGCTAGAGACAACTGCACATCTAGAGCCATATAAAGTCTCATGGTTGCAGAAAGGACACTAGGTAATGGTTACTAAAAAATTATTGGTTGAATTTAAGATAGGAGGATATAGAGCTGAAATTCTATGTAATGTAATTCCCATGGATGTATGCCATATTTTTTTGGGAAGACCATGGAAGTTTGATAGGAATGTCATTCATGATGGGAGGAAGAATACATACACCTTGAAGAAGAATGGTAGGAAACACATGTTGTTGCCAATAGAGGAGAAGAAAGTGAAAGAGGAAGCCAACACAAGCATACTTCTCATGGGTGGGAAGGAACTCTTGAAAGAGGTAAAGAAATAACAAGAGATGAAGTTTGTTGTGGTGAAGAAACCCACAGTTATCCTTACTAGTACTTCGATGGATGACTTACCTGAAGAATTTCAGGAATTTTTGGATAATTTCACTGACGTAGTGATGGATGAGCTGCCTAACTCATTACCACCCATAAGAAGTATCATCTGTCATATTGATTTAAAACTAGGAGCAAGTCTTCCAAACAAAGCAGCATACATACTGATAGCTCGGGAGAATGAGGAGGTAAAGAACCAGGTCCATAAATTGTTAGACAAGGGTTTGGTTAGAGAGAGCTTGAGTCCATGCATAGTACCAAATGTGTTGAGTCCAAAGAAAGATGGAGGATGGAGAATGTGTACATACTCGAGAGACATAAACAAGATCACTATCAGGTATATATTCCCTTTGCCAAGAATAAATGATTTGATGGACTGTTTAAGTGGAGAAAATTTATTTTCTAAGATAGATTTGAAAAGTGGATATCACCAGATAAGGATGAGAGAAGGTGATGAATGGAAGATAGCCTTTAAGATGAATGAAAGTTTGTATGAGTGGCTTGTTATGCCATTTGGATTAACCAATGCCCCGAGTACTTTTATGAGGTTGATGAATGAAATACTAAAATATTTCATTGGCAAGTTCATGGTTGTGTATCTAGATGATATAATTATCTTTAGAAAGACTAAAGAGGAGCATTTGAGGCACTTGACACTAGTGATGAGGAGAATACATCACGAGAAGTTGTTGATAAACTTGAAGAAGTCATCTTTTATGAAGACATAACTCATTTAATTGGGTTTTGTGATCTCTTCAAATGAACCGAAGATGGATCCGGAGAAGGTGAAAGCAATCAAAGAATGGTCATCACAAAGAAGCATTCTTGAGGTAATAAGCTTCCATGGATTATCGAGTTTATATAGGAAGTTCATCAGAGATTTCAATGGAATTTGTGCACCAATGATGGATATAGTGAAGAAGAGGAACAAGTATTTCAAATGGACAAAGGAGGCCAAGAGGAGCTTCAATATAATGAAGGAGAAAATAATAGAGCGACCAATTCTGGTCTTGCCAAATTTTGAGAAGACGTTTCAGGTAAGATGTGATTCAAGTGGCATTACAATTGGATAAGTTTTGAGCCAGAATAATAGGCCTGTTGCCTATTTCAGTGAGAAGATGAATGAGACTAAGAGAAAATACTCCACATATTATAAGGAGTTTTATGCCATAATTCAAGCCTTGAAGAAATGGATACATTACCTTGTCCCACAGGAATTTGTCTTGTATAGCGATAACCAAGATTTACAATTCATAACCAGACAGGAAAAATTGAATCAGAGGCATGCGAAGTGGATTGGGTTTATGCATAATTTTAATTTTTTCATAAAACATATTGTCGGGAATGCTAAATTTTTTTTTGATGCATTGAGCATGAGATGTTTGATTCTGCAGGAGTTTCAGGTGAAGACCTTCAGGTTTTAACACCTTGAGGAAATGTACAATGATGATCTAGATTTCAAGGAAGCATACAAAGCATGCGCGAATCCTGTGTTAAGAGATAGGAGCTAGTGGACAGAGTATATGATTCAAGAGGGATTGTTGTTCAAGGGAAATCAATTGTGCATACCAAAATGATCAATGAGGGAGAACCTTTTGAAGGAAAATCATAGTGGAGGATTGGCTGGACATTTCGGCCATGATAAGACATTTACATAGTTGAGCAGTTCATACTATTGGCCAAGTATGAGAACATATGTGATACAATTCATGAACAGATGCAGAATCTACCAACATGCAAAAGGTAAAAGACAAAACACTAGATTGTATCGACCATTGCCTATACCAAAGAGGCCTTGGGATGCAATAATCATGGATTTTGTGTTGGGATTGCCAAGAACGCAAAGAGGATGTTGTTGCATCCCTTTAGTCACATAAATGAGAAAAAAAAGGATGCTTACAAGTCTAGATGGGTTAGCTAGACAAGACAACAATGAATGCAAGAGTTAGAAACATCAAGCATAAGAAATAAGCAAAAAACTAAGCTAATAACAATAAAAGAAACTAAACTAGAGTGCATAAGGGAAATATAACAAGAAAATAAACAACATGTATGCCACCAATGGATAAGTTGTAATAGTGGGAAAACACCAAAGAGAAAGGGAGACTTATGGGTCCCCTCTTCCTCCAAGGGAGGGCTCTTGAACCCCCAATGATTGAGCTCTTATTACAAGTAACAAACTAGAAGGAAATGGTGAAGAAAATCCAAAGCACATTCACTTAAGAGGTGATATGAATGGCTAAATGAAATGATTCTTGTATTCTCTTGATGAGGAAAGAGGATCCTCCAAGAGAATATAGGCATCATAAGAATACAAATGAATTCCTTGAAAATATAGTGCACCCATGGCCTCTTTTTATAGAAAATCTTTGATGCATTATTCAACCAGTCTTTACTGTGAACAAGGGGCTCTTTAGGGCACCCTTAGGTCTTTGACTAGCCCCCCACTCAGATTCATCTCAGATTTGGGTGTCAAATAAACTTGGGAGATGAACCAAAAGTGGGTGGAAGGCCAACCAAAATCATAAATGCACCATTCTGAGGTGTGCGCGGTTCTTTGCATCCACAGTCATGTATCAGGTGCATATGCACTCTTCCAACGTTATTCGACTGTCGCACGTGCACGCACTACCTTTGTATCCTTAGTACATGTTGATTTTTTAACCAGTTGTATAGTTTTTTGCCCTTTGGAAATGCATTTTCTAGGACATAGATGAACTAATGGGTGTTTGAAGATGCTGGATTCCTGTAACCACTTGCAGACGAAATTCCAGTGATAACAGATGCCCCTTGATGTGTGAGGTTAGGAGCATACATATAGCTAAAATACATCAATGTTTGTTCTACTGAGAGTACTTTTGTAAGAAAGAGCATTGTGAGGAGTTTAAAGAGTGACCCATTGGAGGGAGAGGGGAACCTATAGGATCCAAACCTTTCACAAGGTGTGAAAAATAAAACTGTGTACAAATGAGGTGGGCATGCCCCATGCTCGTGTCATGTAACTAAAAAAATGTGGAATACAGTAACTGAAGTTGTGTGTTGGTGTAGAAAAATGCAGTGCACTTAGGGGCATGTTGACAATAGCAGAGGACAATTCGGATGGTGAAAAAACTATGAAAAGAGGCGATGATACCTATAAGAAGTGTTGATGATACGCAGGCATTGATAGCCTATCAAATTTCAGAGGTCTTCGCCAAATAAAAACAACTACAATAGCCACAAAGTAAGACCCACTGCAACATGATAAAGTGTTGAAGTCGAATGTCGTGGGGGTCAATGACAACAGAGAGCAATGATGGTTCTCTCTGGGCTGTCCAAGACACCTCATTGTGAAGGTAATGAGAGTCAAGATATTGTTGCCCTTCTGGAAACTGTGTTGATGTCGATAGGAAGGGAGATGCAACTCCAAGAAGCAAAGGGCTTCATGAAATCTACATGATATGGTTAGGGACCGAGGAGATACATGGACGAATTCAAGATGCGATGAGACTCAAGAGGTGATCAAAATCTGGACCAGGGGTCAAATTTTAGCTCAAAAATCAACGTTCTCAGAATTGCCTCAAAACAAATGAGAGCATATCCCTCATCATCACGAACCCAACGCAACTCGTTTTGTCTCAAACATACATCGGGAGAGAGAGATATCACGATCTGTTCGAATTGTCAAATAGGGAAAAAAAAAGTGACGCTGACTGTGCAGTCCATATAGATGCTGATGTGGCATGTTTGTACGATGACGTGGAAGAGATGAATGGCAGAGGTACAACCACTGACGTGGCATTCATTTATTGGCAGATTTTGGGTGAATCTGTTAGTGACACGTGGCATGGTATTTGGCAAATTATGAGGTGCCACGTGGCCCAGTCGTGGGTTGCCACGTGGCACCCTGCTATTGGTTTGGGTGTTGTTCAAAATTTTATGGAGTCCACCGGAATCGAACCCTGGACCTCCCCCACCGGTTAAGCTTTAACAAATTCTGTGCGACCACTATACCATGCATTGGTTCTTATTATATATGCGGGTTTATTTTTATTTGAATTCAATTATTGTTGTATATGGCGGGGGGTCGGGCCGGGGCTTAGCCTCGACCCGTGGTTTTATTATACCATATGGCCATACCTCTGACTATTGTGCACGTGGGTTTTTACAACGGAGTTAGCCCCAGTCGCATGTATTGCTATATGACCACCACTTTACCCATAGAGTGCGTGGAGCTATGGCGGTAATTTGTATTTTTTTTTAACGGTTAGCCTCTGGTCGTATAACACTACCATATGACCCTATCCTCCATCAATTGCGCATGCGGGGTTTTTAAATATTTAGCCCGTGGTTTCTATGTGCGCCCATGTGACCACATCACATGGAATGGATGCAGATTCTTTTATAATGGCTAGCCATATGTGCCTTCCACTTGTCAAGTCAAGGTTTAACTTTGGAACGGGTGCCTAAATTTGCGCTGGGACGTGGCCATATGGCCCCCATGCGCCCAACACGTCCGATTTTGGGGGCTCTAATTCCGTTAACCGTTTGACAAATTGGAACATTTTGTGAAGATGCATGCAGGTGATGGGTTTAGTCACAGGAAACACCCAGAAGCCAGGTTACTCACACACAGGTGCGTTTTAGCGAACCAGAGACAACAAGCTTGAAGGAAGAAAATGGCAGGAGGCCTATCTTCTTCATTTTTTGGCCAAATGAGGTGTTTTAAAAGCCCAAATAGGGGTTTTTGGATGTTTTGAATCCATTGGCACTATTTTCATAGCCATTTGAAGACTTATTTTGCAGGTTTTTAACCATTGAAGTTTCAATAAGCTATAGGGAGCTTGAAGCCCTCATTGTTTGAGGTCATGCACAGATGAGCCTATGTTTGTTTTCTGTGATTGAATAATCATTTTTGGATAATTATTATGCTCTGAACATTTTGGGATAGGTTTCAAATCCATTTGAATACTTTTATAGGTGTTTTTTCCAAAGAGAATCTCAGGGAAGCTTAAGGCCACATGTAGAAGAGGTCATGCCCAAATGAGCCATGATTTGTTTTCAGAGTTTTATTAGTCATTTTTAGGGTTTTTATATATTTTGAACCCAATGGTACAGTCAGAATTTCCATTGGAGTTGAGCAGCAGCTTGTAAAATAATATTTGACAAACTAATCCTAAAGAGCCTAGTCCATTGAAGGAGGCTCAAGGAGATGTAGCCCAGAGAGGGGTGAACTCCTTTATCATCTTGTTATTGTTGTGAGTTTGATGGGTTATTTGCTGCAAGTGATGTTGCTGTGTATTTGTTTAAAGCACATATTTAACCTTTTAAAAGAACATTTCCTCACACATGAACATTTAAAAGAATAAGCATGAACTTAACACATAAATCATCTTGCATATTTTAACACATGAAGCAAGGTCCTGTAAAGTTTATTTTAATGAAGTAGAGGGTGCTTGCATAGCATTACAAGTTAGCCTTCTATTTTCAGATCAAGAGGGCCCTTGGTTGGGGATATTTGTGAAGGATAAGTGGCAACAACTATGGAACTGAATTTAGCATCAGGGGGACGACTAGACTAGGGCTAAATTGTGCCAGAGGCATGACAAAGTGGACAAACTCAAAGACCATGGGTAAATGGATTATGGGATACTTAGGGTTTATGGATGATGTCAACAAGAAGAGAAGGTAAGGAATTCCCTAACCAAAGGAGACATGGGTTTCTTTTTCTGGAAATGGAAGGTCGCCAAAGGTGATGACAAAAAACTATGAAATGGATGAAAACAAAGGCTTTGTACAATTACCAAATAAATAAAGAATATTTGGGGATGAGTGTACAGATACAGAAACGGGTGCCCTAGTGAAATATGGCTTGGCCTATGAGGGTGCAAGTTACATGGAAAACAAGTGGAGGGTGGGGGCCCCATAGGTGGGTTTTTGTATTAGAAAAAATGAATGGAGGACAATCTATAGATGGGAAAACTAACGGTAGATGAGATGGAGAGCTAATGATACTGTGGAGGTGCAGTCAAAATGTGAATCTTGATGAGATTACTCGGGAGTCCATTATGGGGAACTTATAAAAATGAGGAGAAGGATAATGTGGCTAATTCTTGGGAATGCAAAGACTATGAGGACTCCCAACCCTAGGGGGTGAAAGCAGCATGAATGTCAAAGTGTCAAGGAGGACTATAAATGGGACAACTAATGTGGGGAAGAGTGCTACCAGTTGACAGTACTGAAATGCAATGGAGGTGTGAGTACTACAGAGCTGGATGAGGGGACCTTAGAGGCAAATATCGAAGGGTGTGACTGGGATATGCAATTAATATTCAAAGGGAATGATTACATGCTAGTAGCGATCTTATACTTAAAAGGGTCGTGTTGATTTGTGGTGATTGAGTACCTGCACACATGAAAACCATATACTCGATGTGAACAATATCTGAAGATAAGGAACATATAATGGTTATTTGATAATTATGAACATAAGCATGCGTACCTAGGCATGATGTGAGAAAAATTCTCCCTAGAGGTCGAGGATGGGTGGTGGCCCGAGGAATGTGATTGTGTAAGTGGCGAGATCCTAGTCCTGTGGCTGAAGATAGATCAGAAAATGGATGCTCGGAGCTCCCAGAATTGAGTATGGAAGTTTGGTGAAAGGGAATATATATACCTATAGGGCCCACATTGCCACCTCATTTGTACCTGCTGTCAGAGTGATTGGATGAGAGATTTGAGGAGAGATTTGGAGATTCTGGGAGATCAAGCCAATCGATTCAGGATCAACGAGTTTCAAGTTAGTGGTCGTATCCTCTTGCACAGTGGCTAGGGGTTATTTTTTGGATAGGGCTTGTACGGATGGTCGTACAAGGGGGTTTTGTGAGGGTGATCCACCCACTGTGTGGGTGATCGAGTGTTTCATGCGCACGAGTGTGCGGTTGTAATTTGGAGAGTCACACACGGGGGTGCCTAATTGGGGAAAATATGCATGCATCCCATGTGTGCCTATGAAAAGCACAACAGCGTATCCATGCACTACTATGTTCCTTATAGTTGCGCATGTGTGCGCAACTATGGAGCGAACAGGCATGCTAGGGTGCGCGTCTATTGATGTGACAGGGGTGCATGGGTGCGCCCCTGTATGGCCAATAGTTGTGCATGAGTGCGTGATTGTGGGGTGAAAAGGCATGTATATGTGTGCACCCATGGGTAAAAAAAAGCTATGCCTTTGAGGCAAAGCTGAAGGGTGTAAAAACTAATCTTTTTTGGAGATTTTGATGTTTTTATGAGTTGTGATGGCTGATCAAATATTTTATGTGTGGATGTAGGCTACCAGTTGACGATGTCAATCCACTGGAGGGAGAGGGATTGGGTGTGCCTGAAAGAGGAGATGAGAGATGAGGAGCCGATTGTATGGGGTGCTTTGGGAGCTTGTGGTCTGCTGAAGTTTTTGAGTGCTCACTAGTGAGGGCATAGGAGTACTTACTGTAGTTCCTGATTTCAATGTGGAGTCTGTAGCTGTAGTGTTTCATTTTTCGTGGTGAGAACCTAGCATTCTCTATTTTAGAGGATGTATACTTTTTGACTGGGCTCCCTTTTCGGGGGACCCTGCTACCTGTCGAGCCCATGGTATCTGGGGAGGGGCAGTTGGTTGTCCTAGCTCAGAACTATTATTCAGGAGAGGACTTCATGACTGGCCCTATGGTGAGGATTGGGGTGATGGATGCCCTAGTGCATCAGTTTGTTGCATTGATGATTGTGAGATTATATGGATCTCTCGTGACTCAGCGGATCATTAGGGGCAGCTGAGGATTATGTAGAGGGCACTGGGGGGTGAGCATTTTGTCTAGGGATTGATGTTGCACACCAAGATGGTAGGGTAGCTCGATAGGTGTCGAGATGCTGTCTCAGGGGAGCTTTCCTTTGGGTCCATATTGGTGGCATGGTTTTTGGAGAGGGTGCCCATGTTGTTCTTGAGAGTTTTATTAGATGCCCTGGGTAGGTGAGAGTTGCGACTGAGGCGATGGGAGACGATTCTAGTTTTCCATGGTGGGGGGGAGGGTGGCCACTATTTTATGGCCGAGGCTACATGGGTGTGGCATCAGATTCCACAGATCATACTCATGTTTCCATACAGTGGGGTGGATTTTCGAGATGACCCAGAGATGGTGTTACCCTCGGAAGAGGTATTCAACCGGATAGGTATGATGTTATATTTGATGTTTTTATCTTTATATAGTATAGCATGTTCATTATGTTTATATGGATGATGATTCTATTTTTTTGTTGTTTGTGAAGATGTGTGACCTTGCCGGCATGAGGTTGAGTTGGTTAGAGAGTCGGCTCGTCAGGGGCCTATGAGACCATCATGGGGAGATCCACAGGCAGGGGAGAGATGACGATGGGAGGATTTTGGGGTGAGGCCCATTGATGATGAGAGAGTTGCCAGGAGACACTGTTGATGACCCCGTTGTAGGGTCGTCACATGCTCCTCTGGCGGGGGCCGGGGGAGAGTTTGAGTATTTTTGTTGTTGATTAGAGGCAGTACTACAGGGAGTGCCCGAGGGGATGTGTGAGCATATTCAGGATGAGGGGATCCTGGAGTAGTGTATTGGGCTTCTGACAGAGTCGCAGACCCTGATCTGCAAAGCATCTCTAGTGGGTGTGGCTATGACTGGGCTACTGCCCCGAGGACCTAAGGGACCCCTAGCTGGTGGGGCACCTCCTCCTGAGAGAGGACCAGGTGGTGGAGCTTTAGAGGTGCCATGAGCACCCCTTTATAGTCATTTTTGTATAGGATTGCGATCCCATTTTGTATATGGTGTTGTGACACTGGTTTTGTACCTATAGGAGTGACATGGTCACTTACCTACCAATGTTTTACTTGATGTACTATTTTTTGTAAACATTGATGGCACATTGACTAATATATATATGGATATTTTTGGATCTTTTTGATGTTCACATGTGTTGATATTTTTTGTTTATGATGTCTAATTTATATCCCGTGAAGAAATTTTGATGAGTTATGTATGTGTAATGGTAACTTGATGGGATAACTGCCAATCTAACACTAGGTTAGCCATATTATCTATTATTTGATTAAATTACCTTGGAATATGTGTGAATGTGATTGAATCAAAATGTCGAGATAAAATTCTAACTTGCAGGTATTTTTGGAAGAGGCATGGATTGCATACACGATACACATTGTTGAGATGGAGGACGACGAGTTGGGAATCTAGTAAAACACTAAGGTGACGAATATGGTGATGATTGGCCTCGGCAAGGAGGTCAGTGACGACTGTGTATTCTTCTTGGTTTTTGGTAGTGAGCCCAAGCATATGCCATTGGAGTGGAGTAGTTCATGCGAGGGGGTATAGAAGGCCCAAGCAGCCGAAGAGAGATTTTGTGTCCAATGGCTAGCTCCGTCGGCGTAAACGATGTGGAAGGCTGATGCAGGAAGCATTTGTCAATAACACAAATGATATATTAGACACAAGATATGGAAGAAAAAGAAGACTAAAAACTCTACAAAAAGAAAAAAACTAGTGTAGCATGGCTACGCTCAGGCATAAAATTTCTTTAAGTACAACCCGTTGACGTGTTCCTTGAGGGGGTGTCTATTAGGAGAGGCTAGGATGTATGCACCTTTAGTAAGGAAATGTTGGATGATGTAATGTCCATGCCATAATGACTCGAACTTACTGTTGCCAAAGGTATCATGAGCGATATCATAAGCAAGGATGAGGTCACCTTTGTTGAAAAATCGAAGGTTGACATGGTGATCTAAGGTGGGATTTGACCGTTTTTGGCTCCCTCATTGTTCTATAATGAAGACCGAAGGTATTCATCCAATGACTCTAAGTTCATCAAACACTGCTCCATTGGAGCAGTGTCGGGTAATAGCTCAATAGCGGTCCGTAATGTGGGAATTTAGCATTCAATGGGGAGAGTGGCCTTGACCCCATGGACAAGATGAAATGGTGTGAAACCAATGGAAATTTTAACTATCATGTGGTAAGCCCACAGTGCGTAAAACAACATATGGTGCCAATTGGTCTTATGTTTGTTGACTATGCGCTGCAACATGGTTTTGAGGACCTTGTTGACCACCTATACCCATCCGTTGGAATGAGGGTAGTATGGGGAGGAGAAATCGTGGGCAAAGCCTAACTTGGAGGAGAGTTTGATGAAAATCTCATTGTCGAAGTGTTTCCCATGATCGAAGACTCGCTGTAGTGGTACTCCAAAATGAGAGATGACATGGTTAAATAAAAAATGCGTTGCAGCTTCAGTGGTGTTGTTGAAGGTAGGCATGGATTCATTCCACTTGGTGAATTAATCGACTGTAACGATGATGTACTTGTGTCCATTGCTAGATGGAGGGTTGCAAGTCATGACGTCTATGCCCCATTTACAAAAGGGGCCAACAGTAATAATTGGGTAGAGAAGAGCAGGTGGTGCTCTTGCAGTGTTGGCATATAGATGACAATTGTCACATCGCTTCATAATGTGGATGTAGTCGTGAAACAATATGGGCCAAAAATAGCTTTCTCGAATGATTTTCTGTGTGGTGGAAATCCCTGAGAGGTGGCCACTGCAAGTGTCGTTGTGGCAGTCATTTAAGACTCGGTCGGATTCGTTGATAGTCAAACATTGACGAAGTATGGTGTTGACCCCTTGATGATATAAGATATCACCGATAAGGAGGTAGCGAGGGGCCTAGTGCTAAATACGTCGATGATCATCCTTGGAGAGGTGGTTTCTGAACTTATGTGTTCAAAGGTAGATGAGGAGATCGTCGTACCAAGGATCATCTGAGGGGATGAAAAAGAGATGTTCGTCAGGGAAGTTGGTATTGACGAGAGAGCTAGTAATATAAGAAGGAAATGTCGTAATGAGTTCGATGAGGATGAGGGATTTCTTTCTCTTGGGTGTTGAAAATTTGAGGTTGTACTTTTGAAGGATGACGATCCATCGGGAAAAGTTTCCATTTATTTGTCAGTGACTAAGCAATTATTGCATTGGGTTGGAATCCGCTATGACCTTAGTAGTTTGAAGTAGTATGTAATGGTGCAATTTATGGATTGCGAGGACAACTGCAAGGAAGAGTTTCTCTTCAGAATTGTATTTCAAGGGTGGACCTGAAAGGTTTTTACTAATATAGTAAATGGCATGCTCCCAGTCATCATCCCCTAATTGGACGAGAACTCCTGCTATGGAGATGGCTGAGTTCGATAAGTATAAGATATAGTCACGGTCATAGTCCGGTGGACTAATTAATGGGGAATTGGAGAGGGCTTATTTGAGATCATCAAAAGTGGTTTGGGCATGTTTGTCCCATTTGAATGGGATATCATGACGTAAGAGGTGAAGGAAACCATGTGCTCGAGTGGCCTAATCGAGGACAAAGCAGTGTAAAAAGTTAGCTTTGCCTTGTAGGCTTTGCAGTTGGTGTAAATTTCATGGTGGGGGAATTTCCATGATGGCTTGGACCTTGAGGGGGTCGACTATGATGCCGTGTTGGGAGACGATGAACCCAAGGAGGCATCCAGTGGTGACGAAAAATATGCACTTGAGGGGATTCAAGTGGATATTGCACTGATGACATGTGTGAAAGATAATGCATAAGTTATCGATGTGTTGAGTGTGTTTCTTGGATCGAGCGGTGAGATTTTCCAAGTAGGCTAGAATGATTGGAGCCAGATCATGAAAAATGTATGTCATGGCGCTTTGAAAAGTGGCTCCAACATTTTTGAGGCCAAAAGGCATGACACGATATGAAAAGGTACCCCAAGGGGTAGTGAATGTGGTTTTGTATTGATTGGCTGGGTGGATTTGAATTTGGTTGTAGCCAGAGAAGCCATCCATGAAGGACAAAGCCTTGTGGCCGACACAATCGAAGGTAGTTAATTCCTCGAGGATGTCTTAATCATAGTGGAATTGTTGAGAATATAGTGGATCCAAGGGGATAACATTGGTGACTGTCATTGTGTGGTTGTCTTCTAGTGGTGACGATGTAGAGGGGGTATCTCAAGGAGGTTGCGATGGTTAACTCGACGTAAACCAAATATCGAGATATTGTGGGTTAAAAATGGTGATAGGGCATAAATTTTTCATGGGGAAATGAACTGGCGAATTGGGGGGATTTGGGGGCAAATCCTCCTCTAGGATATCAATGAACCATGGAGGAGTGGGAAGTCCCTTAGGTTCAGGGGATAAGATATAGACAATATCAGGAGAGGTTGTAGGGGGAACTACCAGCGTCACCAGAGGTGGGGTGATGGTAGGATTGGGAATAAGGGCCAATTGATTACACCTATACTCAATGATCATAGGACAATGATATGTGAAGTGATCAAGTGATTCACAGAGAGTGCAAGGAAATCGCATACGTTCATTAACAAAGGTCATGACATAGTGGATTTCAGTGACATGCATGTGAGATGATGCAGGTGGAGGAGGTTCGTGTTGGAAGCTCTGGTGGACTGTCATTAGTGTCTGTCAAAATTGAGGTAACAATGGGAAATGGTGGGTGTAATGGCCATACTCAGAACAGATGGAACATGCAAATTTGGTTCACAACCCTTTGCTACCGATGTTAGGGGACATAGTGGTAGCACTGGAGGAAGTGATGAGTGGTGTCGGTGCTTGCGGGAGTTGAATTAAATTGCGTATCTCAGAGAGGCATGGGTGCTTATTGGTGGGGTATCCATCTTTCTCGCATAGTGCACAAGGAGTTTGAACTCATGGTGGAAGTGGAGCAGTGTGATCTTTCTTCTTTTGTCTACCTCCAGCTGTAGTAGGGGTGCTAGTGAGTGGGGATGTGGGTGGGATGGTGGGGGTAAGTATTGGAATCTGAATCATGATTCCTTCTATTTGGGGAGGGAGGGATGGTTGAGGCACCATCTCAGGTGGATGTAGATACCATACTAGAATTTCCAGCACCATATTGGGAAGGGTAAGCATTGCGGCTACCTAGAAATCTTGTACACTCGATGAGGGGTAAAAGAAGGGGATTTGGGTAATGGCTTGGGGGATTGTCTCCCAAATTGGAATGTGGCCCTGAGGGAGGGTATAATCAGGAATAGGGGGAGCTGGAGGGTTCTCAAGGGATTCCTGAGGAAGGAGCTCTGTGACTAGTGGGACGTCAGATGGTAATGAAGCCTTTATGGGAGGAAGGGTATCTCCAGTTTATGTTCCATTGGATGAGATGACACATACTTGTGCTGAGGGATGTATGAGAGGAGGTGCTCCATGGTATGTCCCTAGAAAGGATGGGTATTTAAAAATTATGGGACCCATATCGATGAGTGGGTAGTCCTCGAGATTAATGTGAACAAAGGGTAGGATATTATCAATGTTGGAGGAAGGGTTGGGCCTATAATGTGACACTTGGTCGATAGTGATGATCTTCCCATTGTGGGGGAACATCATTGTGAGAAACACGAAAGAGGCCATAGCCTTCATCGTATACATGTAGCTACACCCAAACAAAATGGTGTAATCGAGTGGAGTTTCGATAACTTCAATGTCAATAAGGATAGTCTTGCCCCCGAGTTCAATGGGGACATTTGAAAAGAGCCCTTTGGGAGAGAATGGTCGTCTCTCGTAAGCTCTCAAAGTGATGGTAGATGGTATGATCTTGGGGGAGCCAAGTTTCTACCATACATATTTGGACATGATGCATGTGGATGCACCATCATCAATGATGCAGCAATGAACTATGATGTTTTAGATTTTAACCAGTATCTGGAAAGATACCAGAGCAGGGAGATGGGGTTCCCCACTATCAATATCGAAGGTGATGAGTCTTGTGTCAACATGGTCGATTGCCCCCAGGGAAGAAAGTAATGATTTCCCTTGAGTGGGATAGGTTTAAAGGACTTCTAAGACCAACATAGCGAAAGGAGACTGTGCCAAGTCATAGACTGAGCTATAATTGTGGGTTTCCCTAGCCGGAGGGTTGTTGACATTTCTTCACAATGGAATGTGAGGAATACAAAGAGGTGTTTCAGTATTAGGGCGCAGAATCATCAAAGGTTGTCCAATTGTGACTGGGGGGGATTTCGAGGTGGTGGGAGTAGATTCGGTGTGTTGTATTGATGACTGCATGTGTGTAGAATAACTTCTTCCTCACTATTGAGGAGGACAGTGTGATCCACAAGATTGCTATAATTTGGATACTGTCCCATCTGGGGTGGGGTAGGATGTATCTCCTGTTGAGTGTTCATCACCCCTTGGTGGGGGATAGGGTTTTTTAGTATGGAAGGGGGTGGTTGTTTTACATATTGTTGTGGGGCCTATTGGGGGCCAGGCAGTGCTGGGGGACATGGTCCATTTTCAGATTCTTTCATCCATTTAAAATCGACAATTTGAGGGAAATGGTGAGTATAATGGCCATAATCACCGCAAAAGGCATATGGGAAGTTTTTCTGAAGATTGTTGTTGTTCTTCCTTGGTTGTTTGTTGTTATTTCCCCCTTGGGGGTTCTAGTTCCCCTGATTCTAGTTGCCCCTGACAAGTTGGTTCTGTTGGGGATGGCTTTGGTTCACTCCTGGTCCTAGATTATTATTGTTTCATTTTTTTCCTTTCTTTTTGGAATTATTCGACTGATGGGTTGGATTAGCTGTATTCATCTGTTCAAAATTTTGATATTGCTAAACGGGAGAGGGATGAACAAAATTAACCCCAACATGTGGTTGTCCTTTTGGAGAAACAATGAGCTAGGGAGGACTAGGAAATGGGATCTACAGATTATGTTGTGGTAATGATCCGTAGAGTACATAGGAAGGCATGACACTTTCACTAGTGCTTGGGGTGTAAGCAGAGGTACAAACATTTCCAGAACTAGGTTGAATAGTTGGGCACATCATGGGGGCCGACGGGGGTCCACCTATGGGTGGAGCGGGGGGGGGAACAGGGTATGGTTGTTGATAGGGGGAGGAGGATAATAAGGGGGTCCTCCATATACTGGTGGATATTGAGGTGTTTCATACACAGGTGGTTGTTAAAGGTGTGGATTGTGGTGTGTCATGGTACTAATCAATCCATCCATGGAGTGAGACATCCCAGTTTTGTCCTAGTTGAATGGCATGGGTCTTGGGGTGTCAGGTAGTACCGTATATAAGTATCCTGATTGAGAATAAATGAGCTCAAACTGTTGAGCCTTGCTGATGGATTCTTCTTCAGAATGGGGGAAGGTGGTAGCCACATCTTTGGAAAGGAGGGAAACAAGGGATTTGAGAAAGTAAGTCATTGTTGCTTGGTCGATTTTTCTTTTCATAGACTACATTGTCGATGCCATTCGTGAATGTTGTCGACGATGTGTGTAGTGGAGGTTTGTTGAAACTCTGAGAGTAGTTTGAGACCATTGTCATGATAGATTAGTAGTTGAAAGAAGGTCAAAAATGCTTTGGCCAAATATTCAAAGGTCGTATGGGACCTAGATTTGTCTTCTACATACCACTTGGTTGATGGGCCAGTGAGTGTGCATTGAAATAACCTCAATCAAACATAGTCGTCCATGATGTTGTTTGAAGAGAGCCATAAGTGGAAGTTCATGATATGGTTGGTCGGGTCATCTCCCTCTTTTCCTTCAGACTTGGGGATGTCTGAAGGGAGTTTGGTAGGCATTGTAGGCCACGTGGGGTCATGCAAAATAGGATCATTGGTGAGCTTAGTTAGATCCGGTATATTGAGGGAAGCCAAGTATCGCATCTAGTGTTGTGGTGGAGGATTAATTCCTATCATAGTGGGATTTTTTTGTGTACCTCACCCCTAAGGAGGGTTAGTTCTAGCCATGATGTGAGTGTTGTGTATCACTGACCCTTGAGGGGGCCTAGGTGGGGTTGTACTTCCTCTTGGGGAAGAAGTATGCTCCCCGCTTCCTTGTAAAGGAAGTGGGTCGATGGTTGACCTTGGGAAGTGGACCCAAGTAAAGTGGAACCAAGAAAAGAGGATCCTAAGATGGTTGCACTCACAAGAGTGTGAGAAGGTGGATTTGATGAGTTGGAAAGACTAGGAACTCCCCCTGGAATGGGAGGCAGATTTAGCAACCGTCTGGAATGACAGGGATGTTGTGGGTCCCCTATGATGTCCGACTAGCAAAGTGGATGTGTGCACAATGATGATGATAGCAATAAATGAACAATAGTCTTTGCTATATTTTTTTGAACCTGTCACAATATATCTCACAATCATATGTAATCACAAGAGAATCATACATAAATCAATAAAGAAGCATACATGTGGATAGGTGGATTTTTTCTGCATGGGAGAACAAAGAAAACAAATGCTTGTGTCCTAAAATATGTAACATCCTTCTGCTCAAATAGCACTGGACCTTCCAAAAGAACTCAACAGTGGGGCCTGAAGCCACTGGAAGAGGAACTAGTGAAGGATGAAACAATCAGTTATAATAAGGGGTAGAGGGTGCATATCCCGAAAGAGCTGGCGATATTTCCCAATAGCCACACAAAGTCCGATCAAGGTGTAATTACAACCCACAATTGCCACCTGGGTAGATGTCCTAAAATTTGGCCACTAGGTACCTCATTCAAAGTGCGACATTTAGATTTTCAGCCTAAGAAATGGGTCATGGGCTAGGTCTCGTCCAAGAGGTGGGTGCCTCAAGGGGGGATGCACAGAACAACCAGACCTCGGCCTTCAACCCTTCATGGCTATCTCCCTGCCTTATGGTGTAGGAAAACTTGACTTGGAGGATTTAAAATTCCCTAATTGACAACTTCTACTGTTTGAATATGTGAGAACCAGATAATGAGGAAATATTTGGATGCCTATCCCCGAGATCTTACCTAGACTAAAAAAATTCTTTTGGCACCTCCTGTGGAGGAAAACTAAGTGAGTTTTTAGAAAGATTTTAGATGTGTTTTTTTGTGAGATTGGGGGTGTGGACCAATCTCATTGAAATTAAGTGGGAGTGGATAGTCTAGTCAAGAAAAGGGTGGGGTGTTTTAGAATCCCTTCGGAGGAAACTTAATTCAACCTCCACAATTTCTAGATAAAACTATGTGAGTGATTAGTGACTTTGTGTGTGAATGAGTGAAAGTGTGCCAAATTTTTAATAAGTTAGGTGTCACCTTGCTACATGTGGACTTTGTGTGGTCCTTACAAGTCTTGATTACCCAATTTACTAAATGCCATTGGTACAACCTTGCGAAATTTTAAATTCCCTAGAGAACTAGCATGTGGACATGTGGGTCCTTACCAATCCTTTAACTCCCTCGTGTGATTTAATTTAAGAAATATTCAAAACTATCCTAGATTGTGGACATGTGGGAATCTCTGGGCCCATTACAAAACCTTTAAACTTCCCTAGTGATTTAATCTAAGAAAGTAAATTTCAACACTATCCTATCTTTGTAGCATGTGGGAATGTATGGGACCTTACAATTTCAAGATGTGTTTCAAAAATAAACTAAGAGGATTCTCGAGGGGGGCTATTGTCCTCTCCTAAAGAGTTTTCATTTTAAGGGAGATGAAATTTTCCTTCAATCATTTTTCTGATTCTCAATATCGCTCTATGGCGCGAGAGAAGAGCATACTCAAATATTGACGTCTAATTTATGGTGCCATTGAAAGTTTTATATGTGATATAGAATGATTCCAACATAAGTTTAATCAAATAAATCCATCCATGTGGAAAAATGAAAGAGAAAAGAGGATGAATATGAATTTTATCCCCCTAGGTGCCTATGTTTTGACTAACCCTTCAAGTGGAGAGGGAATCTAAGTGGTGCATATTACAATCTACATAGAATCAAACTTAAGAAGGCTATGGGCCTCCAACAGATCACAAAAACCCTTACAATGTATGATTTTTTGGACAGATGTGCAGGTTGTAGAGTAGAAAAAGGCACATTGGGTGCTAATGCACAAATTAAAAATGAATTTTTCACGCAGTGCACAGAATGCGCTAAGAAACACAGTGGGTTTCGTGCATGTGCTTGAAAGATGTGACTATGGGTTAAAAAACCTGCACACTTTTTGTTACATGGTCGTGAAAGAAATTTCGGATGAAATTATCTCAACTTAGCTCTCAATTTAGCCTTTTTACAGGCAGGCATGGACCGGTTAAGGTTCCTACAAATTAAATAAACAAAAATAAAGTGCTAAAACAACCCAAATGGGGGGGGGGAATTGATACCTTTCCCCAGTGGCGTCGCCAATATGTTGCATCCCTTTCATGACCTAAATGAGCAAAATAAGGATGCTTACAAGTCCAGTTGGGTTAGTTGGACAAGATAGTAGTGAATGCAAGATTTAGAAACATCAAGCATAAGAAATAAGCAAAGAACTAAGATAATAACAATAAAAGAAACTAAACTAGAGTGCATAAGGGAAATATAAGAAGAAAATAAACAACATGTATGCCACCAATGGATAAGTTGTATTAGTGGGAAAACACCAAAGAGAAAGGGAGACTTATGGGTCCGTTATTCCTCCAAGGGAGGGCTCTTAAACCCCCAATGATTGAGCTCTTCTTACAAGCAACAAACTAGAAGGAAATGGTGAAGAAAATCCAAATCAAATTCACTAAAGAGGTGATATGAATGGCTAAATGAAATGATGCTTTTATGCTCTTGATGAGGAAAGAGGATCCTATAAGAGAATATAGGAAGCATAACAATACAAATGAATTCCTTAAAAATATAGTGCACCCATGGCCTAGTTTTATAGCAAAGCTTTGAGGCATTATTCAACCAGTCTTTAGTGTGAACAAGGGGCTCTTTAGGGCACCCTTAGGTCTTTGACTAGCTCCCCACTCAGATTTAGCTCAGATTTGGGTGTCAAATTGACTTGGGAGATGAACCATAAGTGGGTGAAATCTTGACCAAAATCATAAATGCACCATTCTGAGGTGTGCACATCTTTTTGCGTCCACAGTCATGCATCGGGCTCATATGCGCTTTTCCAGCATTATTTGACTGTCGCACGTGCGTGCGCTACCTTTGTATCCTTAGGGCATGCTAGTTTTTTAACTAGTTGTATAGTTTTGTGCCCTTTGGAAATGCATTTTCTGGTCCATGGATGAAATAATGGGTGTTTGAAGATGTTGGATTCCTGTAACCACTTGCAGATGAAATTCCAGTGATAACATATGTGATTCCATATTTGTAGTGGTGGATAGATTTTCAAAGATGACACACTTTATCCCATGTCAAAAGAAAAGTGATGCAACACATGTTGCAAATATGTTCTTTAAGGAAGTTGTGAGACTTCACGGCCTACCCATAAGCATCGTTTCAGACAGAGACAAAAAATTTGTTGGTCATTTTTGGAGAAAAATGTGGAAGAAGTTGGGGACAAATTTGTCCTTCAGCTCAGTTTATCACACTTAGACAAATGGGCAGACTAAGGTGGTAAATATAAGTTTTGAAAACTTATTGAGGAGTTTTCTCAGCAAGCACCATAATTAGTGGGATCAGATTCTGCCACAAGCAGAATTTGCATACAACGACTCACTAAACATGAGCACTGGGAAGAGACCATTAAATATATTGTATGGAATGCAACCCAAGGGAGTATCTGAGTTGAGAGACTTGGAGAAGAGTGAGATCAGAAGCGTTGGATCAGAATATTTTTCTGCAGAAATGCAGAAGATCCATAGCCAGATCGAAGGGTAGTTATAGAGTTCTAGCCAAGAGTGCAAGCACAGAGATGATCAACATTGCAGAGAAATTCAATTTGAAGTAGGAGATCACATTCTCGCACATCTTAGTAAGGAAAGGTTCCCTACGGGGACATATAACAATCTAAATATAAATAAGATAGGACCATGTAAGATCTTGAGGAAGTTTGATGCAAATTCCTATCAGATTGGGTTGCCAGATGATATGGGCATATCGCCCATATTTAACTTCTCGAACCTGTATCCTTATAGGAAGGATGACACAGAGGGATCAACATATCAAGAGAAGATTTAGTGGGAGAAACAAATTCCTATAGTAGAAAAAACCCAGATGGAAAAGATCATTGATCAGAGGATTGGTAAGAAGACTAGGAGGAAGACCTATTTTGAATATCTGGTTAAGTGAAAGGGACACCCAATAGAAGATTCCAGTTGGGAGATTCAAGATGATATCCAGAAGCACACAAATTCTGTTCAGGAGCTCATAGACATGAGTCCATGAAATTTTGACTAGGGGAGTATGATTCAGGAGCATCGTCAAAAAGTAAGTGTGGTAGGACAACTCGATGCCTGAGGACCAATTCATAATATCGAACGCTCGTCAGTACTGCAATATTTTGAAGCTGATAGAAAAAAAAGAGGAAGGATCACACGCGTGTAGAAAAAAAGACCACATGTGACTTGGGATTCAAACCTAGTCTCTATGTAACCGCAATTAGGTAGCAGTTAGCTTTTTTTTTTTCTTTTGAACGACCAATAGTCAAGGGGAACCCTAAGGACCCTCTGATATAAAGAGAGGTTTTGTATGCCCTAAAGAGTCAGTTGCGAGTAAGTATAATTTTGTTGAAAAACAATTTTTGTTTTAGTTTAGTTGTAACTGGTTTTTCAATTGAATGAAGATAACAGAGGAAAAATGATCCAAATGTGTGAGACTAGTGTTGCTTGCAATTCTCTGTTATTGTTGTTTTTTCAAGAATGAAAGAATATTCCTATGAGTGTATGTATCTTTAAAATGTTTTTGTAATTCACAATCGCTTTTCTTGGTGATTCGGTGCAAGGTGTGAACAGATTCTGCAAGGAGTGCATTGACAGGGTCTATTTTGACTCATAAATCTCAGAAGAAATAACGTAAGAATTTCTTTGCAAAGAGTGCAAAGTGACTGCTGCAAGGTGTGCACAGTCATCTACAAGAATTCAAATCTTGCGTAAGAATCTGTTGCAAGGAGTGCATGGATCTAGAATTCCACTTAGTGTCGAAGCGACTCTGTAATAAGTCAAAGGACGAAACAAAGGAATGCTAGGAAGGTGGGAAGAATTCTTTTCAAGAAATATTTAAATCTGAGTTGGAAGAATTTCCCGGAAAAGCAAGAAGTCCTTGGGAGATCGAAATCTTTGAGGAGATCAAGCTCAGGAGGGACAACACTTTCCAAGAAGTGTGGATGATATCCAAGAAACAGACTCACGGGAAGAACAAAGGTCGAATCCTTTGAATCTTTCAAAAATTTTCTAAGTCTAAAGATAGCATAAGCTCAGGGGAGGAGATTTGAACCATCCGATCAACATCCAGACAACGAGGAGTAAGTGCAGAGGAGAAAATATCTCATCCATTCATTCTGAGTGCAAAATAATCTTAGCCTCCCCATCAAGGTAAATTGCACTAACAATAAACCTTTGAAAGTACACGGGAGGATCGAGGTTACGAAGTTACGAAATCATCGGAGCCATCCATTGTCAAGGTGGGCACGTGGTGAGAGATTAGTGTTTCGTTGATTTGTAGATCAGGATAACCTGAGGTAAAGGTCATGAGAACTCATGAGGTCTATATTCATAACTTGATAGCATTCGTCGATCGAAGGAAGATCGTGGACTGTAGATCTAGTCTTATCAGGAGTTCGCAACTTGAGAAGTCGGAGGTAAGAAATATGGGAACTCTCGAAACCCAAGTTCATGATTTGATCTAAGCCATTGGATCGAGGAGAGATCTAGAACATTGATTCATTTTGAGGGAAGGAGGTATCAAAATTTTAGGAATTGAGAGAAAGGAGGTGTGCAATCTTCGAACTTTGTGAACTGCAAAATATCGAAACAAGAAGGAGAAAGTAGGATCGTCAGATCACATGGATTGTGGACCATTGATATGATGTGAGCGGAGCCCAGATATTGGGATTTTAAAAATCGAGAGGATGAGCAAACAAACCTTCTAGGGATGTGAAATGTGAAACCATGAAGCACTCAAAATATTGGCCCAAGGTCACAGCAAGGGGTCACATCGGTGAAGGAGAATAGAGGGGCTAGCACGTGCTAAGCTCCTGTTGGGATTTCAAAGGTCGGGAGAGTCAGGGTGACTCACATGCAAAGACCCGATACATGAAGTCATGATGAACCTTTCAATTAGGCAACTGGTCACAGCCTTGGTCACATAAAGGTAGGATCTTAACCAGGAGAGATAGTGCCTATTTATGATGAAGCTTTGAAAGGAGTTAAGGAGAAAGACTGCGGGTTCCATATAACCTGCACCTTAAGGGAAAGAGGGCATGTTAAGTGGCTTTGAGGTTCTTGAGGGGCTGAAGGGTCAATCAGACTCAGTTTCTTGATTGATCCTAGACCGAGAGGTCCCAAAGCCCTTAGGAGAGAAGGGGGGTCTGCATCATCGCCGCATGATATAAGGACCATGCCACATGGGGTTGAACTTTTCTGCCCCCAATGGTTCTTTGGCTTGATCATACAAGAGGACCAAGTCACCCTCAATGTACTACCAAGGATAGACAGACTTATCATATTGGACCTTGACACATATTTTATTTTCTTCGATAGCCATAGAGGAATATCGATGCCTCTCATCTAGGCTTTCTAAGTGTATGAGGCATTCTTCGATATCGAAAGTGTTAGGTAGGAGCTTAAATTCTAGTCTAAGAGAAGTTATTTTTCATTCAATAGGAATAATCAACTCCACACCATGTAAAAAATGAAAAGGGGAAAAACCAGTGGAAGTCTTAACTGAGGTTTAGTATGCCCAAAGCGTAGGGTAGAGCATGAGATGCCAGTCAGATTTTCTCTGGTTCACAATTTTCTGCAAAATGGTCTTGAGAGACTTTTTCACGGCCTCTAGTTGTCCATTTTCCTAGGGGTATTAAGGGGAAGAATGACCATGTTTAAACCCTAGTTTCAATGCTAAATATTTCATCATTTTATTCTGAAAGTGACTTCCATGATCAGTGACAATCTCACTCGCGATTCCGAACCAGGCTATAATTTGATTGAACATGAAGAATGCGGCAGTCTTACCATCTTCTGAGTGAACCCCTAGAAGGGCTGACACTTCTTGATCGCTTCAATGCAATATTTAAAAATAGATAGTAAAAAATAATCATCTCACAATATCTTTTGGGTTGTCGCAAGCTTGGATAGGTGACCACCACAATCTTTGTTGTGACAGTCATTAAGAATCGACTCAGCCTCTTCGTGAGTCAAACAATGATGCAAGATATTATCTATGTCTTGACAATACAAAGTGTCACTGATGATAATGTAGTTCTTAGCTTGGTATCGTATCCATCATCGATCGTCTCTCGAAATATGCTGAGAGAACTTCAAGGTTTGAAGATATATTAAAATGTCTCCACACTAGTGGTCAGAAGAAGAGATAAGGAAAATGTGTTCATCTACGAATGAATCGACTTGAATAACATACTCATCTAACCAAGGGAAGTCCAACATTAACTCAATGAAAACTATTGATTTCTTGGATTTCGTCGAAGCAAAATCAAGATCAAACTCTTGCAATATGACAATCCATTTATTATATCCCCCCCCTATGATACATCGAGTAAGGACGTATTGAAATGGGTTGACATCAACAACTACAGTAGTTTTGGAAAGCAATATGTAGTGTTGTAACCTTTGAGCCATGTGTACAGCCGCCAAAGCTAGCTTCTCAACATGAGAGTAATTGAGTTCAAGACTGACTAAGTTTGACTAAGGTATTAAATGACGTGCTCGTGGAGCTATTCATCCTCTTGAACTAGAACCATACCAACCATCCCTTCGGATGCGGCGATATAAAGGAAGTAATCTCTATTGTAGTCTAGAGGCTTCAGTAGAGGCATCGATACCAAGGATTTCTTAAGAGAATCAAAGGATTCTTGGGCTCTCTCATCCCATATAAATGAAGTGTCCTTATTCAATAGATGCATGAAACCCTTAGTAATACTGGCATAGTTTACTATAAACCGACGTAAGAATTTATATTTCCCATTTAAACCTTGAAGCTGACAAATTTTGTGTGGGGGAGGCAATCAAAGTATTGCCTCAACCTTCAAAGGATCCACCATGATCTTAGTTACAGAAACTAAGAATCTAAGAAGACAACCCGAACCAACACAAAAGATGCACTTTTGAGGGTTTAAATAGATGTGATAATAGTGGAATATCTCAAACACTAGCTGGAGGTGGGTAGATTAATCCACTCTCTTATGGGAGTGAGTAGTGAGATCATCGAGGTAATCTTCGACTATTTTCTTGAGATTGTGAAAAGCGAAGGTCATGGCTCATTGGAAGGTTTCTCCAACATTTTTGAGACCGAAAGGCATTTTTCGGTATGCGAAAATACCCCAAGAAAAAATAAATGTCGTCTTATGGTTATCCTCAGTTTTAATTTGAATTTGATTGTATACTGAAAATCCATCCATAAAATAAAAAAACCTCGCTTCTCGCACACTCATCGAGGATCTGATCAATGAAAAGTGTCAGGAAGTTTTCTTTAGGATAGGCCTTATTCAGGTCTCAAAAATCCATACACACATGGATAGTTCCTTGATTTTTATTCATGGGAACAGGATTGATACCCATTCAGTCAAAGGAACTAGGTAGATAAAACTTGCATTAAGCAGTTTTTCCACATTTGCCTTAATAACAAGGGCCTTCCTAGGATTAAGAGATCTAAGTCATTGTCGAATAGGTTTAACATCTGGGTAGGTTTTAATCTCATGTTCGAAAATACAGGGGTTGATTCCTAGCATCTCTTCATATGAATAGGAAAATCCATCATGAAATTCTTTGAAGAGCTCGGTGTAGATCTGAATTTCCTCATGTGAACAATCTGCATCGATATACACATTTTCAATTTTACTAGGACTACTAAATATGTCAATTGTGACAGTAGGAGAAATTCTCGCCATGTTTCCTTCGGCATAAATGTCATGCGTATCTAGTGGAGCTACAGTGTGACCAACTATCTCACTCAAGGTGGACCTAAAATAATCTTGTTCGATCTTGACAAGATCTAGGAGGAAGTATGAGCGATGATGCATATCATCCCATGACCTATCTGAACTATTCATGGCTTCAATGATTTCTTCATCCGAAGGTAAAGTATCATCGAGCCAATCATGTGATCAAGACGATGAAGTGGCACATATGGGTCAGAGAACATGATTCTCCTCTTTCGTCTGCGAGGTGGCAGGATCTAGGTCGACAGTAGAGTCAAGAACAACTTGATACGTTATTTCTGCCTGTAATGATCCCAAGCCAATTTTTTCGCTTGAAACCACTAACTACCACTGTTGTGTTTGATGTGTAGGTGATTTATTGAGCTATCCAGTTATTAAGTGGTGTTTATACCAGATTTATCCAACACATGAAAGATCACAATACATTCAAGATATAGAGAAAAAAAGCATAGATCTGACCTTTATTTATAAGAAGCATGGAACATATACAATAGAAGGTAGATTTGGAATAATCCTCAAATTGCCCAATAGATAAAAAATACGAGCTGCTACAAAATGCTCTGCCGATACAAAATAAACCTCCAAAGGTTGGATGAGAGATGAAGACTAAGGCAAGTAGATCTGGGCCATATGAATCCCATGTTCCTCAGTCTAGAAGATGCCACGCTCTAGTAGATAGCTGAAACCCTCAATAATTTGGCCCAACTGTAGGAAGACTCCAAATGAGTCCAAAATCTGCCAAAATATAGATCCAGGTGACAGTAACCCCCTCCTCAAGTCTCAATCTGAAAGGCTAAGGAAAACCCCTCCAAACACTGAATCCTCAAATGAAGTTGAACCCTCCTGGATGCTTGAGACCCTAGATAACTTGGCCATGACGAAGGAGACCTCAAAATGCTCTGAAACTCTCTAGGAATGTAGATTGATCTATGGGAAACCCGTATGAGAAGTTTCAGACCCAGATTCCAAGTAGATCTCCCTAGATCTGAGAAAGACTGAATCACAGGACATCCTCTTGCCTCCAAGGCATCCCAATTAGAAGCTAAAGATCCAATGGTGATAACTCTCCGGAAAAACCCTCAAAATGATGGTTGAGACCCTGCAAGTAAAACCCAAGTGTCGGAATTACCAAAGGCTCTCTTGATCAGTTGGATCGAACCCTTCTTTAGATGATGATGAGCCCTTGCTGGAAACTCATGAACAATATGTCCCTGCTGCCTTTCTAAATCGATAGGTGGAAGTGTGTTGAGTGTAGATTGGTGTGGGTGGAGTCTTTCATCCCCGAGACCAAGCTACAGAACAAGTGAGTGGGTCTTTAACCACTGTGTTGCTCACAAGGGTTTGTATAGAAAAACCCCCAAACTGTATGCTCAAGAGAAATAACAAGAAAATACCAAAATCCAGAATGAATAATAGGTGCGCCCCAACCTTCTATTTATACTTTTCCTTCTATTTATCTGTTGAGTTAGATTAACTCCCAGGGTTAACTTCTATTCTTTTATTGAGTTATCTTTTACTCCTTTTAACCTTTTTCCTCAAGTCAACTTAAGAATATAACCTTAGTCTAGTTGACCTTCCCCCTTAGTATGAGACTATGACCTAGTGGGGATGCCAGGCCACTGAGTCTCCTCATCACCTCTTTATCAAGAGGTGGGGGACATTACTTTCTCCCTTGCTAGATATTGCTTGTCCTCAAGCAATTCCAAACCTGCTTCTCTTACCACATGCTTCTTTTCCCATGTGGCATCCTCAATGGGTAAATCCTTCCATCTGATCATGTACTCCTTGATGCTTCAGTTTCTGAGCCTCTTCTCTCAGACCTCTAATATCTCCTTCAGAATAAAAACAAGCTATCCTTCCTCATCCATGGGAGGTAATACCTCAATGGGTGTGATGTGTTGGATGAGGGTGTTCTTAAGGCAGGAAACATGGAAGATGTTGTGTATTTTGCTTCCTTGTGGAAGCTCCAGCTCGTAAGCTACGACCCCTATCTTCCTACTGACTCTATAGGGCCCAAAGAAACGTGGTTGTAGTTTATCTGCTCCACTCCTTTTTATGGAAGCCTGCCTATATGGTTGGAGCGTTAGGTAGACCAAGTCACCAACCTCAAAAGTATGATCAACTCTGTGCTTGTGTGCTTGGACCTTTTGTTGTTTCTATGCTCTCTATAGATGATCCTTCAGCTCCCTGAGAATTTCTTGGCTCTACTGTATCCAATACTGTACCATAGGTTCCCTACTGTCACCGAAAGCAATCTCCCCAAAAGATAAAGGATCGTAGATATATAGGGCCCTGAATGGTGACATGCCTATGGATGTATGTTGGGTGGTGTTGTGGCAATACTCTCCTAAGTGTAACCATCTGGCCCATGCTTTCTGTTGTCCTGCCACATAATTTCTGAGTTGTCCGTCCATCTGAGGGTGATAGCTAGTGTACCATAGGTTCCCTACTATCACTGAAAGCAATCTCCCCAAAAGATAAAGGATCGTAGCTATATAGGGCCTTGAATGGTGACATGCCTATGGACGTATGCTAGGTGGTGTTGTAGCAATACTCTCCTAAGTGTAACTATCTAGCCCACACTTTCTGTTGTCCTGCCACATAATTTCTAAGGTAGCCTTCCACCCACTTGTTGACTATCTCTGTCTATCCGTTTGTCTGAGGGTGATAGCTGGTGCTAGGTGTCAAATCCGTACCAACCAATCTAAATCATTCCTGCTAGAATGTATTCATGAACCTACTATCCCTGTCACTGACAATGGTCTTGGGTAGGCCGTGCAACTTGAAAATCTCCCTAAAGAACAGTTCTACCACCTGTGCTGCACTGAAGTCAGTAGCTATGGTGAAGAAGTGTGAGAACTTTTTCAACCTGTCCACTACTACAAAAATGCAGTCCTTCCCTTGTGTCTTTGGAAACCCGGTGATGAAATCCATGGATATGCTCTCCCATTTGTGCTCTGGAATGGGTAAGGGTTGTAGTAGTCCTTCTGGGTGAGTGTGCTCATCCTTGTTCTCCTAACATGTAGTACACTCCTTGACGTGCTTAATCACATCCTCCTTGAGGCCCTTCCATGAGAACATTTCTCTCACCTGCCTATACATCTTGTTGATCCCCTGATGTCTTGCCATTGGTGAGTCATGGTATGCCTACAATACCTTAGCCTTGAAGGCTGATCCAGAAACCAAAAAGATTCGGTCCTTGTAGTAGATGAGGTCATTCATAACCTTGAAATTATCATCTTGTAACTGCCCATCCAATAACTGGCATGCTAATTGATCCCTTGCATACACCATGACCAGATGGTCTTTCCAGTCAACTGATACCCCTGTCATGGCAAAGATGGATGGCCTCCTGGATAACGCATCGGCCACCACATTTTTCTTCCCTTTGAAAAATTCAATGTCAAAGTCATAGTCCTGTATTCTTCTTACCCATTTATGTTGCCTCTCATTCAGATCCTTCTGCTCCAATAGATATTTGATATTGTTATGATCTGACTTGACCACAAACCAAGAACCTACCAAGTATTGTCGGAATTTGGCTAGTGCTTGCACGATAGCCAACATTTCTTTGTCATAAATGTTGTAGAGTAGCTCAGGACCCCTAAGTTTCTGACTCTCATAGGCAAGAGGGTGCCTCTTCTACATCAGTACGACCCCTATTCCTTCCCTGGAGGCATCACACTCCAAGGTAAAAGGGAGGCTGAAATATGGAAGGGCTAAGACTGGGCACATACTCATCACCTTCTTCATCTTATCCATCAATATTTGAGCCTCCTCATCCCACTTGAAGGCTCCTTTGTTAGTCAAATCGGTCAAGGGTGCACACAACTGAGAAAATCCTTTGACAAACTTCCTATAATACGTGCACATGCCCAGAAATCCTCTCAATTCTGTGAGTGTCTTAGGAGTAGGCCATTCCATGATGGCTTTTATTTTCTCCTGATGTACTTGTACCCCCTTTTCCCCAATGATGTGTCCTAAATAGAGGACCTCTTTCATTCCAAACTCGCATTTGGACTCCTTAGCATACAATGACTATTCCTCCATGATTGACAAAATCTAATCCACATGCCTGAGATGTTCCTCCCATGTCTTGCTGTAGATAAGCAAGTCATCAAATAATACCAATAGGTGCTTCCTTAGCTGTTTGTTGAACACATGGTTCATACATGATTGGAACATAGTAGGGGCATTGGTTAACCCAAAGGGCATCACCAAAAACTCATAATGGCCATAATGACATCTAAAAGCTATTTTTGAGATGTCTTCCTCCCTCATCTTGATCTGATGATAACCAGAACGAAGGTCAATCTTAGTGAAGTAGATGGCCCCATGCAATTCGTCCAACAGTTCATCAATCCTTGGTATCAGGTACCTATTTTTCATGGTCTTTTTATTCAAGGCCCTGAAGTCAATGAACATCCTCATAGTCCCATGTTTCTTCTTCACCAGTACTATTGAAGAAGCAAAAGGGCTACTGCTGGGCCTGATGTGCTCCATGTCCAGAAGTTCCTTGATGGCCTTCTCTATCTCATCTTTGTACTTCTTGGGATGTCTGTATGGTGTGGTAATGACTGGTTTGGCCCCTTCCTCTAGCTCAATAATGTGCTCAAACCCCCTATCTGGTGGTACCCCTAGGGGAATAGGTCCAAACACCTTGTGGTGCCTGTCAAGGATTTATTTGATCTCTGGGGTGTAGTGAACCTTGCCCTACTCATCCATACATGTTATAATCCTACATTCTACTACGTATACTATCTCATATATCTGGAAGATGGCCTCCATCATCTTGTCCATGACTACCTTTGCAACATTCCCTGTCATGCCCCAAAGCACTACCTTTCGTCCACCCTCCTCTGTGAATGACATTTCCATGGTTTTGTAGTTGGTGGTGATAGGCCCCAATGTGCTGAGGAACTGAAATCTAAGGATGATGTTGGTATTCAGAAGGTCCATGACATAGACGTCCTGTATCATCTCATGCCTACCCAAGGTAAGATTCATGCCTAGAATGTATCTGTCGCAGGGCATAGTGCTTCCACCTGCTACCTCCACCTTGAACCCTTCAAATTCTACTGTGGGTATGTGCCTTCTTTTCAGTAATGTTGAATCAATGAAGCTTTGGGAAGCTCTTCCATCAATCAAAACTGATAATCTCTATCCCTGCAAGACCCCCCTCATTTGGAAGGTGTTATACTTGGGCACTCCACTGATAGATGCCAAAGTGGCCATACTGTCCCATCCTGTGATCTGCTCCTCTTGTGTCTCAATGGTTTCGGCCTCCATGATCTGTATCTATTTGACCTCTTCTTCCTCCTCATTGTCTGAAGTGACCTCAATGTAGTGCACTTGACCACGGCCCATGCATTTTTGTGTTGGGTTCCATGGTTCTTTGCAAGTGAAGCAAAGTTTCTTCCTTCTCAACTCCCTCCTGGTGTTCTCATCCACTCTGCCACGACCCCTATCAAAACCCCTTGCGTCACGTCCTCCCTGTTTCATTGGAGACCTTTGATCTCTTGCACCATTGTTAAGAGGTAGTCTGGGTATGAATTTTGGCTTAGCAGTTGGTCCCAGATTCCTCATCTTCCAGATAGCCTCCTGTAGGTTGGTAGGCTTGAAAGCCTTTACCTAACCCTTCAAGGGTTCCATCAACCCTTCAGTGAAGAGCATCATGAGTCTGGTTGGAGAAATGTCTTGCACCATCACTACCAACCTCTTAAATTCTTCAAGATACCCCTCAGTCATGCCAGTTTGTTTGAGCTATGTGAGCTCTCGCAAGTGTAGCTCAAGATCCCCTTGATCAAACCTATCAATGAGTCTTTGAGTAAATTCTGGGTAGGATACTATTTGATTGTGGCCTAATGTGGTGAGTCCATGATACCACCAATCATGAGCCTTGCCATCCAAGTACATAGTAGCAAACCTGATGGCTTCCATATTCCTCATGGGGTTAAGCTGTAGGTAGGTATCCATATTTTGCACCCATGCTTGTGTTGTCATATTGGCCGTACCATCAAAGTATGGAATCTCTATCTTCCCTGCTCTTCGTTCAAACTCAAAGTTTCCCCTATGGTTCGACCTAGGTTGATTTATGAACTTGAGTTGCAATACTGTTTCAGGGACATCTACTTTTGAATCGTCATATCCAAACTATAGTACTCCTTTGTACATCTCGTCATTTGTTCAAAAACGTCATCCACCTATTCCTGTTTCCCTTGCTCATCTATGAATGTGGGCATGTATGGCCTCGGGTTAGCCCTGCTACCCAAATTTTGGCCTAGTTGTTCATCTGTGAACATGGGCATGTATGGCCTAGGGTTGACCCTACTACCCATATGACCATTAGACATGCCTCCTCCCTGACTTCTTTCAGATATGGGAGCTTTCTCTGGGTTATATCTGATCTCACCATGGAATCCATCGGATCCACCAACGACCTTATTCCCATACGTCTCAGGGTCCTTCCCTTGATGGGTCATTTGCATCAAAAGATCAATTATCTGAGATTGGTTCTCATCAATCTTCTTCAGATTCTCATCAACCTTCTTCAAGGTTTCAGAAATTTCATCTTGTCCCCTTCTGTTGGTTTCCTAGTTCTCCTCTAAATGGTGGACCAATTTTCCCTCCATGAGATTTATGGTTTGCTAGAACTTGTCAAATTTGGCTGCTAAGAAGGCCAAGCCTTGAGGTTCATGGTCATCCGCCAACCCTTCCATTTTGGCCTCTATTTCACTACTTCGTTTTTTCCTTCTACCCATAAAGATTTTGTCGTACCTTTGCATGCACCGCTCCCTCCACAAGTTTGGAGGATCAAAGCTCTGATACCACTATAATGATCCCAAGCCAATTTTTTTCTCTTGAAACCACTAACTACCACTATTGTGTTTGATGTGCAGGTGACTTATTGAGGTTTCCAGTTATTAAGTGGTGTTTATACAAGATTTATCCAACACATGAAAGATCACAATACATTCAAGATATAGAGAACACAAGCATAGATTTGACCTTTATTTATAAGGAGCATAGAACAGATACAATAGAAGGCAGATCTGGAATAATCCTCAGATGGCCCAATAGATAAGAAATACAAGCTGCTACAAAATGCTCTGTCGATACAAAATAAGCCTCCAAAGGCTGGATGAGAGATGAAAACTAAGGCAAGTAGATCTAGGCCATATGAATCCCAATCTCCTCAGTCTGGAAGATGCCACGCTCTAGTAGATAGCTGAAACCCTGAATAATTCGGCCCAACTATAGGAAGACTCCAAATGAGTCCAAACTGTACTAGAAGATAGATCTAGGTGACAGTAACCCCCTCCTGAAGTCTCAAGCTGAAAGGCTAAGGCAAACCCCTCCAAACACTGAATCCTCAAATGAAGCTGCACTCTCCTGGATGCCTGAGATCCTATATAACTTGGCCCTAATGAAGGAGGCCTCCAAATGCTCTAAAACTCTCCAAGAATGTATATCGGGCTATGGAAAACCCGTATGAGAAGTTTCAGACCCAGATTCCAAGTAGATCTCCCTATATCTGAGAAAGAATGAATCATAGGACGTCCTCTTGCCTCCAAGCCATCCCAATATGAAGCTAAAGATCCAATGGTGATAACTCTCCAAAACAACCCTCAAAATGATGGTTGAGACCCTACAAGTAAAACCCAAGTGTCAGAATGACCAAAGGCTCTCCTGATTAGCTGGATCGAACCCTTCTTTAGATGATGATGTGCCCTTGCTGGAAACTCATGAACAATATGTCCCTGTTGCCTTTCTGAATCAATAGGTGGAAGTGTGCTAAGTGTAGAATGGTGTGGGTGGAGTCTTTCATCCCCGAGACCAAGCTGCGGAACAAGTGAGTGGGTCTTTCACCACTGAGTTTCTCACAAGGGTTTGTACAACAAAACCCCCAAACTGCATGCTCAAGAGAAATAACAAGCAAATACCAAAATCCAGAATGAATAATAGGTGCACCACAACCTTCTATTTATAATTTTCCTTCTATTTCTTTGTTGAGTTATATTAACTCCCAGGATTAACTTCTATTCTTTTATTGAGTTATCTTTTACTCGTTTTAACCTTTTTCCTCAAGTCAACTTAAGAATATAACCTTAATCTAGTTTACCTTCCCCCTTAGTATGAGACTATGACCTAGTGGGGATGTCAGGCCATTGAGTCTCCTCATCACCTCTTTATCAAGAGGTGGGGGACATTACACTACCGTCGACAGTGGCATTTCCATTCCAATATGTTACTGACCCTCACCGGATGAGGTCGGGGAAGGTAGGGTCCAAGGATTGCTAAAATAAGAAGTGCGGAAAGGAACGAACCTCATTGACGAAGCATACCTACTGGACATGGCATAGATGTGATGGATTGGTGCCACAAAATCAAAAGTACCCATAAGGTAGGAATACATTATGACACCATTATAATTAGTCATCGGTTGAGAATTATTGATCAAGGGGATCAACGGTCCAATTGATGCGTTGGGGATAGCATGCGCAAAGGAAAATTGATCGATCGTCATGATTTCCCCATCATGAGGAAAACATAAAGTACGCAAAATGGTTGATGCGACTACAATCATAGCATAAGTTCAATTACACCTTAGTAATAATTTATAGTCAAGGGGCACATCAACCACCTCGACATCCACCTCCATTGTCTTTCCACCTAACTGGACCAAAAAGGTAGGAAGAATATCATGGGGACAGAAAGAACGACCATCAAATGTGGTCAACATAGTCGACGATTGAGAGAGGGTTGGAGAGCCAATGGGTTTCCAACAGGTTAGGGACATCACGCATGTTGCAATGCCTTCATTAATAACAATATGTTTGATGGTATAATTAGAGTAATCCACATGAATCTGGAAGGCCATGTGGTAAGGAAAGCAAGGTTGAACATCCTTAATGTCAAACTTGATAACCTTATAACCACAGGAGTATAGATATCCTGACACAGATAACAAGGCATTCCTTTGTGAAGGACACGTCTAAAGTACCTCCAAAGCCGACATCACACAAGGGGTTTGACCCAAATACTCAACAATGGAGTAATTATGGGCAACTCTAGCATTAGGGTTGTGGGTAGAGCACTTGAGTACTCCTTTCAGAATATGAGGCAGAGGCTCTGGCTTTTCGATCTGTAAAGGCATCTCCGAAGGAGGGGGAGACTCTAGACCTGGAATAACCTATGAAGAACTGTAGTCACAAGATAGAGTGGCTACATTAATATGAGACTTGACCATATTAATGAAAATATGGTCACCGTCATGCGTTGGTTGGTTTTAACCCCCACTCTCTACATATTTGGCATTAGAGGAGCTCGATGCCATGTGTTGATTATGTGGAAAATGGTTAGTCAGCACAACAGGAAGTAGAGATAAAATCCTCGCAGCCTTCTCAAGTTTGGGGCACAAGTGGGTAAGGTGATCTTCACCACAAAGCTTACAAGGGATTTTCACCTTTTTCTTTTGTTTCTTTCCCTCACCAGCATTAAATTTCAATCTATTATTATCATTATTCCTCCCACCCTTATGATTGTTACCACATCCTTTCCTTCTATTCCCAACTGGTTGTTGGTTACCATTCGGGTTGGTCAATGATTACACAGAATGTACATCTTCCGACTGAGTGAGAGCAGAGGATGTAGTTGAAATTGGTCCTATTGCAGATTATCTTAGAGACAAATCCTTCAACTAATTTTCCACCAAACCTGCATCCTTATCATTTATGGATCCTATAATGCCATCAACATGAGGCTTGAGATTTTTCATAGGGTCATAGTTTGACCTCGGTGCATCTGGAATAATTCAGTATAACATCCCAGACTGAGAATATATAATATATAACTATTGGGATTTAAAAATTGCTTCTTCCTTAGATGTCATGCCAGATGTATAGACATCTTTCAAAATATAAGGTTATAAAGACTTAAAACCCATTCCAATAGGAACTATGGAGGAATGTAAGCTTTGATCAACCTCTTCTGTCTGTGCTACTCTTGGATGTGATCCAAGATGTGAGTGGCTTTGTCCTGATGGAGGGCCGACAAAATTTCTATGTTGGCATCGTAATGAACCGACAATTGGAAGTTATTGAGGAAAACTAAAACCATCTGGTTGAAAGTCTTGTATGTCCCCCCTGGTAACTCTATGTACCACTTCACTGCAACCCTCGTGAGGGTGCGTTGAAACAATATTAAATGAATAGAATCATCATTAAGGGAATTAGAAGAGAAAAAAACATGAAAAGTAGTGACATGATCACCAGGATACTCATCAGTATTACCTTTAAATTTCAGAATATTCGAAGGGACCTTGGTGGCGACGGGGGTCCATGTCGGGTCATGATTCATAGGGTCATTCATTAATATTGGTAAATATGGCAAGTTGAGCATGGCCAGAAAAGAAGACGAGGTTGCGACATCTGGCCCCAAGATCCTAAGAAAGATTGATGTTGGGGAATCATGGCCCATCTAGGGTTTTGGTATGCACCATGGACCTATCTAGGATTGTGAAACCCCCCTCCATACTGATTCATAAAGGGTTGTTTGGGCACCATTCCATTAGGAATGTTATGATGAGGGTTATAAATATTCCCCCAATTGGAGTGGCTCTAGGTTGGGGGTTTCCCAAGTCATGAAACTGACCTCCTCCGAGTGTGAATCCGAAGGATAGAGGTGGATTCGTCATGCAAAAAGTATTGGTCGGAATCAGTGTAGTGGAGGAAAAAGTAAAGGGTAGAACAAAGGAACTAGCTTGTCTGCTCGGTGGATTACTCCATATAGGAATGCTAAGACCAGGATTATACCCAGGGTGAAAAGGAGGTAGGCTTCCAACTGTGGGAGTCATTTGGGGATTATGAGCACCACCAAATGAGAGTGGAATATGCAAAGGATCCATGCCCCCAAGTCCAATTCTAGGATTCAGATTAGATGTCGGAATGGAGGATGAAAATTGCAATGTAAAATTCGGCATACCATAAGAGAAAGGGATAGAGGTCGTAGGGATGGAATGATTGTTGTATCTAGGAGATTGAAAAATATTACTAAAAGGATTCATCACAACGAGTTGAGTAGCAACCGTTGGCTGGATAGGAGTGATGATGGGAATCGTCGGCACTATAACCAAAGTGGTTGAAGGAGTCGATGGAGAATTATTAACTACAGTAGGAATAGGAGTCGAAGGACTCCCAATATCATTATGACTCAATTCAATTCTCATTCTTGTATGATCCCAAGCTTGGTAAGTGGAGGTTTTTGTACGACGTTTGATAAATTTATGCCTTTTATAAGAAAAAGGCTCAAGATGTGGTGGAAAATTTAAAAAACAATGAGACCGACGAGGAAGCTGGTTTGGCTCCATGATGAAACAAGACTTGAGATATAAAAAACAAATCCTAGGGCCAAATAATAATCAAAGAGCACACCAAAATAAACAAAAAGGGCCAATATGCACACAAATGGAATAAAAATGGTTGAAAGGGGCCTCCCTCCCTAAAGTAGGTATGCCTCGCCCAAGAGGGGCCCGAGACTCCCTTCAAAAGATCAGAGGTATCAGAATCAATTATAAGGGCCCTCGTGGGCTTAACAACTAGTCGGTCAAATCCCCATGGAGAGGTAATCCTCCATAAAGGTTGTGTGTTTTCTAACCGTTATCTGACTCAGGGTACCTGCATAATAACCCCTATAAGTAACCTATGTAGCTACCTGTGTCAAGCAACTAAAGCCACCATGATAAAACCAATGTGTAGGAGAACAGTTGTAAGTCAGGTCTACCATATGGATAGGGTAGAAAATACTGAAATCTCGAAAGCATTGCCTCTTGTTCAACAACACAAGTATTCCAACAGAGAACGAACACCACCATGAACCAATGGCCGTTAATATCGAGGAGAGTATGAACCATCAGATCACTCTATGTCAGGAACATATCGTGACCGTTGGATTTCCTAACTACAAATGCATACTAATGCATACTAAAGAAACACACTAAGAAACACACTTTTACCTAGCAATGCATTAGACCAAGTAGATCTTAACTAACTCCTAAGTGTCTAAATATCCTAACATCCCGCCTTAAGAACAACTTGGGATAGGATTGAAGGATTTACGGTAGTGACACAATAGGAGAAGGAAGGAGGCATTAGATCCTATTCCCCCTTAATGACAACTTCCTGAACTCCTAACATAGATCGAAGTTTAGAAAACTTCACTTCTGTAAGAGACTTTGTGAAAATGTCTACAACTTGATCTTCTATAGGGAAAAAGAGAACTTTTATAACTTGATCATGAATGAGATTTCTGATGAAGTGCATGTGTAGCTCGATGTGCTTGCTGCATTGATGTTGAACTAGGTCTTTGGCAAGCTTGATGGCACTTTGAATGTTGCACCAAAGGCTGGTCGGATGTTGTTGCTCGAATCCAAACTCTGAAAGGATATGTCAAATCCACGAGGCTTCCTGACTTGCATTTACCACTGATCGGTACTCTACTTCTGCTGAAGAAGTGAAATAGCCTGTTGTTTCTTATAGGCCCAAGTGACAAGTCTTGAACCAAGGCTACAAACATAACCTGTAGTAGACTTCCGATCATGAAGTTCACCGACCCAATATGAATTAGTGAAACCAACCAATAAAGGAGTCCCCCTTGAACTATAATGTATCTCGAACTGAACTGTATCACAGACATAGAGAAGTATCCTTTTAGTCGCTTTCCAATGGCTTTCATGGAGTGTTTGCATATACCTGGCAACAGGAACAACAACAAAGGAAATATCAGGACAGGTATGAGTCAAGTATAAGAGGCTACCAACTAACTGACGGTATAGGGTGGTATCAACTTCAGGAGAAGTATAGGTGGCAGTAAGCTTGACTCTAGAATGGAAGGGATAAGGGGTTGGTTTACAATCATCTATGTGAAAGTGATGAAGAAGGTCACAAGCATACTTATATTGAGAAAGAAAAATTCCTTCAATGGTTTGCAAAACTAGGAGGCCAAGGAAATAGTGCAAAAAGCCTAAGTCGGTCATTTCAAATTTCTTCTTAAGGATGGTTTTCACATGGTTTAAAAGTTTTGGGTCACTACCAGTAAGGATAAGGTCATCAACATAAAGGACAAGGATTATGAGATGGCTTCCTACTTTCTTGGTATAGACATTAGGATCAGAATGGTATCTAGAGAATCCAGTGGCAATAAGAAAGATGTCCATTTTGGCATACCAAGCTTGGTGAGCTTGCTTGAGACCATAAAGAGATTTCTTGAGGTGACAAACAAGGATAGAGTCATTATGGACATATGCAGGAGGTTGTTCCATGCATATTTCTTCTTTCAAATCTCCATGCAAGAAGGAATATTTAACATCCATTTGATGGACCTCCCATTTATGTGAGGCGGCAAGGGCAAGGACAAGGCAGATGGAATTCATTTTGGCTACAAGGGAAAAGGTTTCATTATAGTTAATTCTTTCAACTTAGGAAAATCCTTTGGTAACTAACTGAGCCTTATGTCTTTCAACACTTCCATCTGATGAATACTTAGTTATGTAGACCCATTTACATATGACAAGTTTTCTTCCTTTTGGAAGAGTTACAAGATCCCAAGTATTGTTTTCCATTAAAGAATGATATTCTTCATTCATTGTTATATCCCAATCTGGATGACCTAAAGCTTCTCCAAATGTCTCTGGGTCGTGAGTCTTTGAAACTTGAGCCAGAAGAGGAGAGGCTCGCTAGAAATCTGAACGTGTTCGACACTGATTTGAAGGATCACCGACAATATCACCAGCTACTTCTCGTGTTGAACGAACCCATCTATGAAGTGGTGGAACTGGTGCTTGTTCAGGTTCAAAGGACTCATCTGGAGTAATGTCAACAAGTGGAGGTGGATTATCATCCTCACTTTCATCATCTAGAGTAATTTCAGCAAGAGGAGGTGGATTATCATCCTCACTTTCATCATCTGAAGAAGAAACCAGAATAGGAACAAAAGAAGGCACAAACATTGAAGATGGCTCGCAGGACGAAGAAGGCACAATCGTTGAATTAGGCTCAAAGGCCAAGAGATTTTCATCAAATTTAACATCTCCTCTAAGAATAATTTCATTACAATGTGGTTGAATAATTCTATAACCTTTGACATCTTTAGAATAACCAACAAAGATACAATTCTCACTTTTAGGCTACAATGCTTTCCTTTTCTCATCAGGAATGTGAGCCCATGCTATACTGCCAAATACATGGAAGTGACTTACATTTGGTTTAACTTTAGTCCAAGATTCTTCTAGTGTTATATTTGTAAGAGCCTTTGTGGGAGTGTGATTGACTATGTAATTTGCACAGTTGATCGCTTCCACCCAATACTTTAGACTTAATCCCTTAGATTGGATCATACAATTTTCCATTTCTTTTAATGTGCAGTTCTTTCGTTCAACAACACCATTTTTTTGTGGTGTATATGGAACAGTGTGTTGCATTTGGATGCCCTATGTAGTGCTGTAATGTGTAAAAGTATTGTTCACATATTCGCTTCCATTATCTGTTCTTAAATTTTTAATTTGATGTCCAGATTACTTTTCTATAAGAGCCTTGTAGGCCAAAAACTTGTCAAAAAATTCACTCTTAAGTTTTAAGAAGTAAACCCAAGTACGTCTGGAAAAATCATCAATGAAAGTTAAGAAATACTTGCACCAGAAAAGGAAGGAGAAGAAAGTGGATGACACAAATCACTGTGAACAAGCTATAAAGGGCCCGAGGCATGCCAAGAGGCACGTTTGTCAAAACTATCCCGATGATGTTTTCGAGAACACAATCGACACAAATGCCATCTTTGCATGAAACAAGAGGAAGACCAGTCACCATCTGTTGATTACACAGTTATTGCAATGAGCGATAGTTTAGATGAGAAAACCGCTCATGCCAAAGTTTTCTCAAGTCATCGCTATGAGCAACAAAAACTAATGAAAAAGATGATGACCCAAAGTTTTCAAACTTGTACAACCTGGTAATATCATCAACAATTCCAGTTGCAAGAACATTCTTAGGATCTTTTAGATCCTTGATTACAACTTGGTGAGGTGAAAACTCAACGGTTTTACCTTCACCTGAATGAGTGATTTGATATACTGATAGAAGTTTACAAGAAATACTTAGAACACATAATACATCATTGAAATGACCATTATCTACTTGAATTGTTACAGATCCTACAACATTAAGAGATCTATCATCACCAACAAATATTTTCTTGGTGTTACATTCATTTAGAGCAGAAAATATGGCTTTATCCTTAGCCATATGATAAGATGCTCCTGAATAAATAAGACACTCATAAGAATAAGAAGTAGTAGTAGAATTTGAATTGAAGGAGAAACCAGAAGCAGAAAGTGCATGTCCATGAGAAGAAGAAGTAGAGTCAATACTGATGTTGTGCTTCTTCATCGCTGCTTCTAAAGATGCCATCTTCTTGAAACATTTGGACTCATCATGACCATGTTTATCAAAAAAGTTGCAATGTCTGTTAGCATTCTTACTTTTATATTTTGATCCTTTGTCACCAGTGGGAGCTGAAGCTGCCTGAGCAGGTTTGGGACCCTTATGTTGTTTGTTGTTGTAGCGAGGATGTTGCTTCTTGGGATACGTGGGTTTATCTTTCTTCTGGGTAACTAAGGTATTGTTGGAGGGACCTGTAGTGTTGATCACTCCAAATTGTACAAGCTTATCTTCCTCTCGAATCAAAGAAGCACAAAAGGACTCAAGAGTGGGTTTTTCTTAATCTTCTTCCCCTAGAGCCTCTCTCATGGCATAAAAGGTAGATACAAACACATAATATGCACTACCTAGCTTAGAAAGAATAAGATAGATGCAACACTCTTCCTCCATATTTATCTTACATTCTTCACATAAAATTTTGTGTGTTTTAAACCTAGATAGATAGTCTCCAAGGCAAGAAAAATCATTTGGACTCAAGGTCAGTAATTGATTTTCTAACTGTTGTGCTCGAATAATATTGAGTTTACCAAACACAGATTCAATCATGTTCCAAGCTTTTTTGGGGTCATTAATATCTTGAAGGTGGTACCTTAAATCAGGAGAGATGGAAATTCTGATTAGTCCACGTGCTTCGTCATTCCTATTATCCCACTTGGCTTTCTTATCAGCATCAATGGGTGCTTTTTCCTTTCCCAAGGTAATCTGCTACAAGCCTTTACTTCTTAATAAATCTTCCATATGAGATTTCCATTGGAAGTAGTTGTTTCTGGTAAGCAAGAAATTACTTGTAGAATCCATATTAAATATGCAGATAATGTGGATTTAAAAATTGAAACTGATGATATGGATGGAAAGAGCTCGAAAAGTTATGTGGTTTTAAAAAAAATGGCACTAAAAATGGACTTCTGATGTTAGAGTTAAGCCCTTTTAAAAAAAAGGCACAATCAGTAACCAAATGACCACGTGATTGTGTAAGTTGCTTTATGAAGTGACCCACTTTTATAAAGAGAAGTGGGGATCACTTTTACAGTGAAGTTACTTTATAATAGAAAAGTTGTATGCAAAATAAATAACTCTAAAATAAAATATTAAAGCTACTTATAGTGATTCACTTTTATACTTGAAGTGAAATACACTTTACAATTTTAGCATTAACTTTTTCAAAAAAGTAACAAAAGAGAGACTTGAACTCAAGAAATCTTACTTAATAAGGAAAATTTTAACCAAATGATCTAGCAAAACATATTGTAATGTTCAGAAGGAGGATTGTTGTTGTTGTTGTTGTTGAAGATGGCCTTGGAGTTTCACACAAGAAAAAAATTTCGCTTCTCGATGACAACAAGGGTTAGATCTCGGTTAGCTTACTCGGAAGATGCACCTTTTCCTATCTGTTTATGAATTGCCGAGATCACACAGAGTGTGGGGAAAAGAGCATACACAGATCTAAAAGAGTAGAAACCTGGAAATAAATAAAACAAAACCGAAATAAAACCAAAATACTACTCTGCAAAAATTTAAACAAAATGTGTATTCAAGCTTTATACCTCCGGATCTGATTGTAATGGTCGTATCTTGGGCAAACAGAAACCGTTTCGAGTGAAATGAAAAGTGTTCCTAATTGAAACAAGTGCTTCAGACATAATGGAATAGTCATATCAACCCATAAATGTACGAAAATGACATAAAATGGATATTAAGTAACTCGGCTTCACGATCTCGATCTACAATAGGAGCGGGTCTTCAAACAGGCTATGATACCATATTCGACAACACAGGTATTCCAAAAAAGAATGAACACCTTCAGTAACCACTCACATAACTAGATCAAATATCAACACACTGATGTTTTCATGTGGTAAAACCCCTACAGGGAAACATCCACGCCCCCAACCAATGTGGCCACTTGGAGCAGTTTATTAATGCAAAGAAAAAGATTAGAGAGAGATTTTACAAGGGAGTTCTCACAATCTATCATCGGAAAATGACCCTCCATGCTCTTTAAATAGAGATCATGGACCAATTGGGTGTTAATCCATGGATCAGTGGTTGTTAATATCAAGGAGAGTATGAATCATTGGATCACTCTATGTTGGGAACATATCGTGATCGTCGGATTTCCTAACTACAAATGCATAGAAATGCATACTAAAGAAACACACTAAGAAACACACTTTTACCTAACGATGCATTAGACCAAGTAGATATTAACTAAATCTTAAGTGTCTAAATATCCTAACACCTCTCATAGAGGTAGAGGTACTAGAAACACCCCCATATATGAATAGATCCCCATAAATATCTCTAATGCTAGAAAGGTATTGGAGGGATATCTCCGCAACCAAATTTGCACGACCTCGTGATTAACTCCATTGTGAGCAGAGCCTCCTGATGCCACCAATTATACAATGGATTTAACCACTCCCTTATTCAAACACTTATGTTGAATTTAATATCCTTGGAGAACTTTACTCACAGAATCCTATTCCAAGGCTCTAAATCTTAAGCTAGTTTGTGCACCCTAAAAAGTAAAAATGTTTCTAATCAATTTTAAATTTATCAGTGTTACTTTTAGAGGCTCTGTTTACTCAAAAGGTGTGGAAATGAAACTTGTGACATTATGACTCAGCATATAAAATAGATATGAATATAATGCAAAGTCCTAACTTCAATTCTCAATAAATGATAAGTTTTTTAAAAAATGCAACTTTCAATTTAACTCAGCAATTTCAGACGAGATGCAATCTTTCCAAGTATGTATCAAGATCAATAATAAGAACCCAAAAGATCAAATGACAACATGCAAAATGTATATATATATTTTTATTTTCAATATAAAGAAATGGAAATGAAAGGATAACTCGATATATGAACCCTACTGTAAGAAATCAGAGACAAACCAAGAAGGATATCAAGATGAAACCACCCAACCCAGGATGAAAGGAAAACCAATGAAAAAGATGATGAGAAAGAAAAATCACCCGAAAATTCAACCAAAGAGAGTTTTCCTATCATTCTGAAAGTATTCACTAGTCAGTATAGAGACTTAAGAAGACTCAACAACCATAGAAACTCACCCAACAACCACCAAACCAAAACAAAATTATCAAAACGTTGGTGTACGCGACTATTCAGAGAAAAGAGGCATATGTATGCTCCCTATAGAAGGACATCTAGCATATATACACTTTTGTCTAGGGAAAACCCACATGCAAGTGTCAAAACACTGCTAGAGAAAGGATAAGGCCAAGAAAATTCAGATAAAAGGGAAAAAGGGTTGTTAAACATTCATACGACAAGGAAAATCAATCTATCCGAGAGCAATTAAAGGAGAAAAAAACTCCAAACCCTGAAAAGAAGATCTATCCCTAGTATGGTCGCCAATTATGTTACGATGAAAATCACTCTATGGCATGGGGTAAACCACAACAGATGAAAATGACTACAGAAATCAACTCTAATCTCAAGTATTCTATATAAACAAACATGCTAACGAGACAAGGTAAAGAGCTACCTCATCCAGACGTTCAATGAAGTCCATCGTTGATCACTTGACTCAAAGAAATATACCCACAACTTGTCCTCAACAACCAAGATATGCAAGAATATGGTGATAATATATAAAGTTAGCACATGTAATAGCATAATCCATCAATATTCATAACAAATATGCCCATGAAATAACAATTCAAATATTTTCTAGACATTAATTGGAAGAGAAAAGAGTATTTCTAGTAAAATATAATCAACAAAAGTGTATGAATGAAAAACTTCCGTGTCGGCACATTCGAAATCGAGAAGATAAGTCCCTTCCATATAGGCCTCCACCACTTCAACCCTCTACCAAAGGAAATCTCATATAAGAGGAGCAATGCAGTTCTCCATCAAAGAGGGAAGAGCTTGGGGGATGAACACTGTGTTCAGACTTAAAAGGACAAAGGGATGCAGACTCAATACGAAGTGAATAATTTCTCCAGAGTAACTTTGCTCTCAAATTTGAATTCTTTCCATTTTTCCATAGCTCAGATATGGCCCATTTATAGTTGTTATCCCCCAGTTTAGGGATAACTAAGGAGATTATGTCTCAAGGCCCACAGGTCCTAGACATGGAGTACCGAGAGCTAGATCAACTTGAGCATGGCCCTGGAGGGCCCATATTTTCACTCTTCAGTGCCTCCACTTTGTCAGCAACAGCAACATCCGTCACCTCGGCCTGGTCTTATAGAAGAGATGGATATTTCTCCATGAGTTAATGATTCTGAGTATCATGGTATGTGTCACTCTGATCCTCAAAACCTTTGAATATGTGCATTCAATTATTTTTTCTTCTAACGGGTGCTTGGATATTATACCTATCCACTTGACCACATCTGGGGGGAATGATAAGATTCCCTAGTAAGATGGTACCCATAGGGTTTGAGTTGCCACTAGGGGATTCATGAGAAACCATCATATTCTCCCACCATATTTACCACTTTTCATATTTCTCCCGCTCATCTATCCCATTACACTGGTCCGGGCATTGGGTTGGACAAATATTTAAGGGTTGTACCTTACCTTGTGGGAAGAAGGGGATAAAGACTTAGAGGGTAAAAGTAGCTGGAAAAAGATAAAATCCAAAGAATGAAACCTTGATATGATTTTCCCAGGGATCCCCAAGAAAGAAGTAAAAATATTCTCAACAAGAAACCATGGGATCCATAAAAATAATAAAATAAGACCTAGTTAGAGGATAGGGGGTCTCATCACGAGCCAGCCTATTAGGTCCATGGGCATGTAGCGGTATGACAATACTAGCAGTTGGTCACCATGCCAGGGTAGTGTCTCTTGGTAACATAACCAAGAGAAAGGGGGTCTCATCATGAGCTAGCCTTCTCATTTCTGTGAAATGCTTGTGGGTAACATTGCCACCACAGGTCACCATGCCAGGGCAATGTCCCCTAACTAGATTCTTGAAGAAAAATAAATAAAAATAAAGACAAAAGGCTAAACCGGCTTGGAAACATTTGCATCCATGATAGGTGCAGCTCACCCTCTACAGAGGTACCCACAAGTAAGCCATACATTTCCTTGCTATCATTTCCACCCTTGCCCAAAAATCCCTTAGCCACTTCATCCACTCACATGGCTTATATTTGATCTCTCCCGGAAACATCCCACATCCAGTGAGCATTATCCCAATAGGATGTCCTGGATTTTCCTCCAAACTTGGCTTGTAGATTAGTATAATGTATCTGAGCACTGGTTCGGGTAAAGGGGGTTTTATGCACATGTTTAATAACTTGATGATTAGATATGATTAACATTGTTATGATCCCTGTGAACTATGAGCCCATGGAGGGAGTATCTGTTGATGTTTCAGGACCATACCTGATGGACAGGTACCCTTATGGATAGGTACACATGGGGAGATGATTATTTCATACCTCCATGGGGATAAAATCCCACCAGATGGATGTTGAGACCCCAATAGAGGGCAAAGACTGATTAGAGGATTGCACAGGAGAAAGGGAGGATGTTCCACCGGAGGCATCTTGGCAGACCCATACCCAGGGGGATTGTACCCTTTCCACTAGGACGCAGGCCTTGTAAGGCCCATGATGTCACCTAGGACACCCATGAAATCATCCAATGCTTATGGAGGTTCTAGGAGGTAGTTGTGTGCCAAGTGGCATGTGTGGCAAGTTCCTGAGGCCCAAGAAGGCCTAACGTTTTGCCCCATGAGGCCAATGTTTCCCTAAAAGGGCCTAACGTCACCCTAAAAGGGCATGAAATCATCATTTATGCTTGATTTAGGGTTTTAATTATGACATTTAATGTCAAACAGTATTTTGATGTAAATTTGTCCATGTCAGCCTTTTTCGACCTAAAGTAAAATTAAAGGTCATTGGGTATAAGTAGAGAGCTAAAACTCTCTTTTTCTCATCATATTTCACTCACACTTGTGTGAGGTCTGAAATTTGCGGCCCTCATTAGGGTTTTTGATTGCAATTTTGGTGCACACTTGTTGAAGGAGGGATATTTTTGGTGAAATTGCCATTTTTCTTGGTGGAAAGTACACAACTAGGGTTTTCTTTGATGATACTTGGTGAATGTGAGTAAAATTCTGCAATTCTTCTCTTACTTGAATAGTTATGGTGTTTTACTTTACATTTTTTTAATTTGTGAAATTTCTAGCTCAAACCCTAGGGATCAAGAACATGCTATTGTCCTTGTTCCAATTGCTATCTACCTACTAGATTGTGCCAAGGAATAGTTTTTCTTGAAGCCATTGCTATGGCCTTGCCATTGCAACACCCTAGTATTTTTCCTTCATCATAGATGATTTTATCTTATCATTGAGTTAAAGAAGGAGGAAAACTTACTAAGGCCTAGGGTTACCTATGCCTTAGTAGTCGTTTTCCCCTAGGGTTTGGTAGTTGAAGCCTTGGCTTACCAACACTTCATCCATCAAATTCGTCTTGTCTTTGGCTCTATTGTTGTCATATTTCTCTTTCAAGTCTTGTTGTTACTTGTTGACTCCATTTTCCCTATGAATGCACTAGTCTAATACCTCTTGCTTGAGTGTTTTTATCACAACCTTCAAATATCCAAATCTTTGAACAACCTACTAACACCTTCTAACCCTAAATTAGATTGATCCATCAACTTGCTTGTTGTTGTTACTAAAGTAAGCTACAACCATTTAATGCAGCATTAAAATCTCATAAATAAATTGTAAAGGCTGAATTATAGTTTGTCTTATATGCTTCTGCCAAATACTAATGATATGATTTCAATGGTGAATGGTTTTTTAGTCATTTTGAAGCTAGTTTAAAGACATTTTATGTGAAGTATTGTTCTATAATCATTGTTATTATAAGATTTTTGTTTACTTCATTATATTCAGAAAATTGTTTCATTTAATAAAGTCAATGTTTTTATGAAGTGCTAACGAGCAAGTTTGCAAATCTATAGTTTTCCTATTTATTTGTTCTGGGAAGGTACACTTCTGGTTTATCATTTCTTTATTGGTTGTTTAACCGAACTTTCTGATCGGTGGTGACTTGTGAGATGGAACCTTTTACTTGGCCTTTATCCTTTTCCTTCTCAAAACTCGAGGTCACCAGGGACGTCTCCCATGGGCCTATCACCCTAAATAGAAGGAGACATCCTGTTGAGGTGATAGTGATAGGATAGTCTCCCGTTACATCAATTTGTCTTCATTCCCTTTTCCCTTCTATCAAAGTACAAATTGTGTGATAACAATAGCCTTCAAGTGCAACTGAAGGGCTGTGTCAGAACATTTCTAGTATATGGAAGGTCAAGGATCATGGATTTGGTGACATTACATGGAAACCCAACACCATTATTTAATTTTGGGCACAAAACCTGATGTGTGTGGGTTGTAGTGGTGCAACTTGCATATACTCATGTTGTCATACTGTTAGGGTGCATATATGTGGAAAAATTGTATTTTTTAGATCTGGAAAGTGAAAAAGGGACTTCACATCTGCATAGGGAAATGGAAAATTCCTTCTAAGCAAGTTGTATGGGGTGAGCCAAATATTTCTATAACAAAGTAGAAGCAAGTGGACAAGGTCGTGGAGGAATACAAAGACATATTATCCTCACCCACTAGGGTACCTCTGCACTGTAAAGTCAAGAATTCAATCGATCTGACCCCTGATCCACCTCTACCCCATGGGTCAGTATATCATAACTCTCTTATGGAAAATGAGAAAATCAAGTGCCAGATCTAAGAGTTACTCAAAAATGGGAACATCCTACCAAGCTCCTCACCCTGCAGAAGCCCAATCATGCTCATGCAAAAGAAATATGGGACCTCCCGAATTTCCATTAATTGCAGGGCCTTAAAAAAATCACATTTAGTAACCAATACATTATTCCCTGAATTTATGACCTTCTTGACCAGCTCAACGGAGCCAAGTACTTCAGTAAGAGTGTCTTGAAGTCTAGCCACCACCAAATCCCAATAGAACAGACTAATGTGTGGAAGACTTCTTTCAAGTCCAAAGAAGGTATTTTTGAATGGTTGGTCATGCCCTTTGGTTTGATTAATTCCCCAACCACTTTCAAGAGGTTTATAGATGATATCTGGCATCCATTCACCAATTATTTTATGGTGTTATATCTGGATGATATCCTCATCTTCAGAAAGGGTTCGCCAAAACAATTATAGCATATTCAGTAGGTCCTTCACGCTCTATGGCAACACAAGCTATATGCTAACTAGGAAAAATGATCCTTCAGCATGAACATGGTCCAATACCTAGGCTACATTGTTGATGAGAATGGTGTGCATCTGGATCCAACCAATATCCAGGTCATTCATGAATGGCCCTTCCTGACCACACTAAATAATATCTAGAGTTTCTTAGGACTTGCCAATTTCTATCACAGGTTCATGTTGGGATTCTCCAATATCACATGGGCCCTCATCCAAGTGACCAAGGGTGTTGCAAAGAAAATTTTGTGTGGGGACAATCGCAAAAGAAATATGTTGATGATCTGAAGCATCGCTTGTGCTCAACCCCGATTCTCTCATTACTTGATCTGCAACAACCTTTTGAGATTGAGATAGATGCCTCATATTATGTTGTGGACGTAGTTCTCACTCAACATAGTAATCCAATGGCTTATCATAGTGAGACACTATAATATGCCATCCATAAGTACCCCACTTATGACAAATAAATGCATTACATTGTAAAATCCTATATCTAATGGAAGCATTACATTCTTGGGAAGGAGACAATCATCCACACTGATCACAAGGCTCTGTAGTTCATGTAAACACATGAAAAATTATAGAATGACTGCCATAAAAAGTGGTCCACATACTTGCAACAATTTCATATCAACATCAAATACAAGATAGGGAGAACCAATTACATCACTAACGACCTTAGTCGACCTCCATTTGTAGCATTAACCACAGGGCTCCACTCTTGTGGACATGAGGACTCTGGGTGGCCCCAAATCTACAAGAGAGATCCTGACATTGCAACCACTTACCATAATCTAGGCGCATGAATGCTGGTCATTGTCTTTCATCTTTAGGACAAATTGTTGTTCCATCTAGGCCATCTTTGTGTTCCTTCAAGTAAGCGGGTGAAGCTGATTTTGGGAATATCAGTATAGTAAAATGGAAAGACACTTTGGTGTGGAAAATATAAAGACAATGTTGCGGAAGTATTTTTATTGCCTGAAAATTCAACAGAAATTTAGCAAGTACATATGGTCTTGCATTGCCTGTGATATTTCCAGACCAACCATTAAGAAGAAAGGCATGCACACCTGTATGCCTACTCTTGAAAGTCCTTGGGAATTCATCTTGATGGACTACATGTATGGCATTCCTTCAACCAAGCAGGGATATGACTGTATTTTTGTGGTGGTTTATTGATTTTCTAATATGGACATTCTAACAACCTACAAGAATAGTATCACAATGAAGGCCATTGGAAATATCTTATTTGAATGGGTTTGGGTACATTTTGGGATACCATAGACCATCATCTCATAGTGAAACAACAAGTTCCTAAGAACATTTTTGGTTAAGCCTCTGGTCATCGTTGGACACCAAGCTCACCAAATCCACTACCTTCCACCCCAAAATTGATGGCCAGAAGGAGGTTGTCAAGAGGACGATCATGCATATCTTGCACATGTAAAACTCCAAGAATCTACACACATGGGATGAGAGTCTCCCCTATGTCCATCATAGCTACAACAGAGCTATCCATATCTCAACCGACCATAACCCCTCTCAAGTGGGGATGGGATTTCAACCATTGGGTCCTGTTAGTCCCTAAAGTTACACTCGACTGGTAAGGGAAAGCTAGGGCATCATTGATTTTATTGCAAAATGTTTTTTGAGGGTTTTATGGTTTGGTTTTGATATAATGGTTGAAAACTGGGTCAAGTTTACAGCATGGCATGAAAATCAAGATTAAAACATTGCATATCCAATTAGTTGAATAATAGGTAGGTACATAGATGGAGTAAACCAATTCAAGAAAAGGAAAGTGAAATCTTCAATTTGTCAATTTCACAAAGTTTAGTTTCAATATATTATAAAGAAATAGGGGTATCATCTTGAAATCATTACTTGAAAGATTATCTCTACAGAAAAATTTTCACTATATAAATTAACATTCAAGAACCAAAAGAATCGCAATTTGAATAATAAATTCAAGCATGAAAAATGAAATAACAGAGTAGAAAAAAGAAGGTATAACCATCCATATGCCTTTGCTATTAAGTGTCAATTGAACATACATGCCTTGTACAATAATCTCCACAAAAAGTTTCTTTAGATATCCAAATTTTTGACCCCCATATGGTTTGTCTTCTGTCTATTTAAACTATCTATAAATCTTCAAAATCCTATTATCTAGAACAACTTTAAATGAATAGAATAAAAAAGTATCCAGATCCTAAATTAATTCACTCAAAATGAGCTTTTACCTCCAAAATAGTCCACAACTCAACAACTTGATATAACAAACATTGCCAGCATTACATTTGACTCCAAAAAATAGGGATTTTTTTTTACTCTGTAAAGAAATTTGAAGTCTTAGCATCTCCTTGATCAAAACGAGTAATTTTTTGCCATATCTCCTGCAGAACCTTTAAACAAAATTGTAACAAATCTTCATGTTACCTTTAGGATAAATTAACAACAGTGGCTTTAGCATTTTTCTGCTTGAGCTTCGTGGTTAACACAACATTGTGCTAGTAAAGTCTGAAATTGATTTCCCTGAGTTCCTTAAGCAATGCCCTTTGCTCCTTCTTCTTCTTTTTAAGACTTTGAATTCTTTCTTGCTGGTGAGCATTCCACTGTTCTATCTACATCTTTTCCTTCTTTAATTTCTTTATGGTTTTTTGAAATTCTTTAATCTTTTCCTTATCAGTTCTTTTCTCGACCCTAAATCCTGAACAATCTTCAGAGGGTGCAATTTCATTCAAATTTAAAGTAACACTAGGTTCCTTGTCTTTAACCTGGTATTTTGAGATTAATTCTGAGCTACGTTCTTCTTCAGAACTGGATGAATCTATAGCTCCAAGTACATCTGGTAAGTAATTTGAGTCATCCAAGTAGTCCTGTTTTTCTTCAGGGAATTCACTGATGCCTTTAGCCATCTCTTTAGCCTTAGCTAATCTAGTTGAAGCTCTCGTTACAGGGCTTGTAGGTGGTGTAAGTTTTCCTTTTCCCTTGCTGACAGATTTCTTGGAAAATGGGGACTTTTTTGCTCTTTTCCTGGTGCTTGTTTCAACATCCTCAGAATCATCTTCTATGATTATGGTGTTTTCTTCTTTGATTTCCGGATTGAACATTGCCTTTGAGTTCATCCTATACTTATTAGTATCCCTGGTTGAATTTCTTCGAGGTTTTTGTGATACACATGCACCTTTATCCCTTTTTCCTTTGATTGCAATGTTCCTTTTGCTAGTCGATGGCATTTCAGACTTGAATATTGTTTGAGCAATGCGATCATTATCTGACATTGTTTCTCCTTTGACATCTTCCTCAGGAAGCATTTCAATCTCGGGCTCCCATCTAGGTCTCTTACTTCTATTCTTCTTAGTTACCTTAATATCAGAAGATTCATCTTTCACAGGGTTTTCATCAGAAATATCTCGACTCTGTTTAACAGTTTTCCTTCCTCTGCCCTTTTTCAGCTTATTGGATTGAGTGATAGGTTTTAAGGAGTCTGTGAGCCAATTCCAGGGCTTCTGTAATTCGTTCAGGGCAGACATGACTAGGGTTTTAATCAAGACTTGATGGAACAAGCTTCCTTTGGCATTATTGGAAATCGACTGCACTTTCTTGGACATTTTTGTCAAACATTTAAGAAGGAAATAAGGAAGATTTAAAGGGTAGTCACCATTTAGATGCATCAGTATTTTGATATGGTATATGTAGACCAACAAAAACCTCCCTTCGCAGGTGATGTATCTGTGAATCACCATCAGAGCAGTGTGACATTCAGGTCAAACCCAGCTACGAGGTATTCCTCTTCTCTAATCTAGATTCTACTTATCTGAAAGGAGGAATTGATTTACAAATTCGGTAACCACGTTCTCATTCTTCCACCATCTTTCCCCTCCAACCATGAGCCTACAAGCCTTGGCTATAGTTTTCTCTGTCACTAGCATCAACATTTTACTGATTTCAACCTCATGACCATCGAAGTTCAAAGCAAATTCCATTGAAACCTGCTCGTCATAACCTTGAAATGTGGTGAGGAACTCAAACCACCTGGTGTCTCTGAATCTTTGGGCCATCTGAGAGTAGGATTCAAGAAGTTCATCACCTTCTGGTTCAATTCTGGAAACTTGTCCACTCCTATTTGGCGCCATTAAACTCAATTCTGCAACCATCATCCTCGGGTTCCAAATTTAATACCTGCAATTGTTGGTATACTCTGTTGCTTTGAACGAATACCTGTATTTCTCCCTGCAAGGCTGAATTAAACCAACTCGATCCAGTCACATATAATAATAATTAAACAACAGGTGATCTTGAAATGAACCTTGCGCACATGCATAACAATTATGTTCTGAACCTGTTGGATTTAGAAATGATTGCCAAAATTTCGTGGGAGCGCACAAACTTTTAATTTATGAATCGTGTCATCATAACTAAATCGGGATAGTAGGCATAAGTTATGGCATGATTATTTGGCGCTACGGGAATAGGCTTATTCCCGTAGCGCGTTTGACAACTTGAAATTCAAAAATTCCAACGGCATAAAAGGAGACACTTCCAGTTTAAACAATGTTTTTTCATAATCAAACTTAAATAAATCATCAAAGATTATAATGCAAACCATGAAACAACCAAAATCTAAAAATAGAAAACATCTGAAAACGAAAAATGAGGGATGGGTAAGGAGGGTTTAGGACAAGGGTTTCTCACTAAACCAAGACAAAATTAGAGACTAACATTGGCTCCTTCTGGGGATGGAGTTTTGATACTAAACTCCAAGAACTACAGACCATTGCCTTTCCTTTATCTCTGATTCATTGATTCCCCTGTGACTATCTGTCTTTTATTCTCTGCATAACTATAAAAACAAGTCCATTGGGTATATGGAGTCTTTATTGAAAGAAAACCTATTGTACTAAGTCTAACCTGTCGTACCTTTAGATGAAATAATTTTTCAAGAACCTCACATTCACTGGGCCCCCACAAATTTCAGTGTTATCTAAATTATGTAGGAGAAAAGTGTTATTGTTCATTACCTTGGTTATCCTGAAAGGACCATACCACAAATTATCAAACTTTTCGTGTTTTGCTTTATCTTCTCTCCTGGCATCCCATCTCAATACCAAATCTCCTTCATTGAAAACATCTTTCTTGGTTCCTTTATCAAATGTAGCCTTGATTTTGTGATGATGAACAACATCTTTCTGGTTAACCTGTTCTCTGGCCTGCTGAACTTCAATGAGATGAAAAATCCTTCTTTGTACATCATTGGGTTCTTCCTGTTCTTTTTGCAGAAACTTCAAAACTGACAGGCCCAATTGAGTTAGAAGGATAGCTTCTATTCCATATACCATCTGGAATGTAGATGTCCCAATAGCTTTCTTATTGCTGATGAGATCAGCCCATAAAGAAAATTTCAACTTAGAATCCCATGCTTTTTTATTTTCTGCCAACAACTTTTTGATAATCCTTACCAGTGTCTTATTGGAAGATTCAGCCAATCCGTTCCTCTGGGGGTAGTAGGGAGTAGAATGAACCAATTTGATATTGTATTTATTGCATAATTCAAGCATGGAATTCAACTTAAAATCCTGTGCATTATCAGCGACCAACTTTTTAGGATAGCCAAACCTGGAAAAAATGTATCCCTCTAGAAATTCCATGATTACCTTGTCTGTAGTATTCCGAGTCAGAATTGCTTCTATTCACTTTGTAAAGTAATCAGTGGTCGTAAGAATCCACCTATGCTACCCTGATGAAGTGGGATTAATATCTCCAATGAAATCTAATCCCCACTATTGGAACGGTCCATGGGCAATGATTGGTTTCAGAGGCATAGATATAAGTTTCTGCTTCCTGTCAACTTTCTGATAGGGTTCACATACCCTGACCTGAGAAAAAACATCCGAGAATAGAACTGGCCAGTAATATCCTTCTCTCATAATTTTGAAGGCAGTAGCCTTCCAATGATGATGACTCTCGCAGACACCATGATGTAGATCTTGAAAGATTTGCTTAGCCTCCTTTTCATCCACACATCTCAACAGAAAACCGTTGGGATCTTTCCAAAACAGAGTCTGATCAATAATACAATATTTTACAGCTCTCAACTTTAATGATCTATATTTTGATTTATCCAATTCTGGAGGAGATTGAAAATTCAGCAAGAAAAATACGTTGTCTTTATACCATTCTGAAGAAACATACTTGTTGTTTATTTGTAAATCAATTTCTTTATTATGAACAGAAGATTCCTTGGTCAAATATGAAAGATGGTATAATCCAATTGCTTTGTAATTGGATTCCGTCATTAATTTGGTGATGCCTTGTCCCTTTATCAGTTGGGTAGGCTTTATGGTGAGATCATATTCCAAGATTTTGGTTATCCATTTCCCCCTCTTACCTTCACAATCGGGCTGAACCAATATTTCTTTGACTGCACTGCTTGGGACATAAGCAGTAATTTTTTATTGAAGAATATACACTCTGAAAGATTTTAAAGCCTTCACTAAGGCATAAGCCAGTTTTTCTATTAGATCATACTTCAATTTAGAATCCCTAAGGGTTTTACTAAAGAAGGAGATAGGTTGCTCATGACCTTGTTCATTTCTTTGCAAAAGAACAACGACTATGATATTTTCTGATGCAAATGAAAAAATCATGAACTCTTTAGAAAAATTTGGGCTAATTAGAACAAGTGCCTAAACAATAGCCTGTTTGATCTTTTTGAAGGATTCTCTTGCCTCCGGTATCCACTTAATTTCTGCATCCTTTTTCAACATGTCAGTGGTGTATTTGACAATCTCTGCAAAGTTAGGTATAAACCTCCTTAAAAAATTAATCTTACCAATGAAGGACTGAATGGATTTTTTATTTCTCAGAATGTCGATTAGCTGAATAGCCTTTACTCTTTCTGGATCTATTTTAATTCCTTCAGGTGAAACAATGTGTCCAATAATCTTACCTTCCTCCATGGCAAAAAGTGATTTTTTGGGATTGAGTGATATGCCGTACTTCCTGCATTTCTTAAAGGTCTGCTTCAAATGTTGTAAATGTTCTTCTTATGATGCTGAAAAAATAGTGATGTCATCAAGGTAAATCACCACAAACCTGTCTTTCTCACCAATGAAAGCTATATCCATATCTCTTTGAAATGTAGCTCCAGCGTTCATCAACCCAAAAGGCATCTTTTCGTACATAAAGGTGCCCCAAGGAGTGGTAAAATCTGTTTTCTTTTTGTCTTCTTCCATTACCGATATTTGATTGTACCCTGAATATCCATCTAGCATAGAAATTCTCTTTGTGCCAACAACCTTTTGTAAGATATAATCCATTTTTGGTAATGGATAATTGTCTTTCAGAGAACACCTATTCAGATTCCAGAAGTCTACATAGAGCCTTATCTCTTCGTTCTTTTTCCTGGCGAGCACAAGGTTTGCTACCCATTTTGAGTATCTTAGTGGCACTATGATTTTTTCTTCTAGCAGCCTCTTCAATTCCTTTTCTATTATTGGTAACAATAGAGGATTGAATTGTCTGAATTTCTGTTTTACAGGTTTTGATCCAGGTTTCAGAGGGATTTTATGCTGAATAATTTCTGTATCAAACACTTTCAGATCTTCATAAGACCAGGCGAATATATCTAAATATTGTTTCATTAATTCAATATATGCTTCCTTCTGCTTTTTTGATAGTTTCCTGGATACTTTTACCAACCTAGGATTTGCATCTGAACTAATGTCATAGTCTTCCACCTTTCTTCTGTTTTGATAACAACCTTCTTGGAGACATCATTATGATCAAACAACATTTCTAATGGAACCAAACCTTTAGGCAGATGGTTTGTCTTCAATTCGATGATCTTGTGACTAACAATAGTATCTTGAAGAATTTCTACAGTCTGTATTTCTGCTTCTGCATCTTCATTAGCTTGATCAATTAAAATATTAGAAAACTCTTCGATGGTTTTCATAAATCTCTGAATTTCTTCATCATCTTTAAAAACCTGCCAATGTTTTATATTATCTGGAATTGAAGGTCTGTGTCTGACTTCAATTTGAAACTTCAAATTAGGAAACATCAGAGTTTTAAAATTGCTTGCTGCAAATGCCAAAGAATTAGCTTGCTGATTTAAAGCCCCGTGAACAAAAGTAATATTGAATTCCAAGAAGAAATTATCCACATAATCCCACACCTCATTTCTGTATTGTTTCAATCTTTGTTGTTTGGTTTGATATATGTTTCTAACCTGATGAACAATAAGTTCAGAGTCTCAAAAAATAGACAACTTATTTATTCCCATGTCTCTTGTGGCTTTCAAACCTAACAACAAAGCTTCATACTCACTGATGTTATTAGTGGTGTCAAATTCAAGTTTATATGACATTGGAATAACCTCCTTGGTAAGGGAAATGAAGACAATACCCACTCCAGAACCTTCTTTAGAACAAGCCCCATCAAAATACATTTTCCAAACAAAATGGTCTTCATTATCTCCTACTGCAGTTATTAACTTTTTGACTGATACTTCTGCCATTTCCTCATCCATATGAAAAATAGAAGAACCCAGATCATCTTCTACAACATATATAGGGTGATTAGTGGGATTATCATGATCACTTACCAAATAAGCCAGTCTGATTTCTCTGTATAATCTCCGTTGTTCGCCACCAAAAACAGGTATGGTTGCATAGCTTAGGTCCATCTCGAGAGTGCCACCTACCTTTTTAGCCCAAGATCTTGAAAGAAGCATCCCAAATTTTGGTGGTATGTCAACCACGATAACATCTAACACCACACTCTTCATAGGTAATTGGGAAAGAGTTATGACCACATCCTTCATAAGCCCAAGACATTTGACTTTCTTGGAATCAAAAGAATATAGATCATGATATGGTCTAGTAATGTCTAACCCTAATTCTTCCATCACCACCTTAGGCATGACATTATGCGAAGCACCAAAATCTATTAAGAAATTATGCAGTATCTTGTCATGGATGTTTAGTGAAATGTAAAAAGGTGGAGAGGCATCAATTTTGTCTGCAACGTGAGGTCCAATAGTAATGGCAGGGTTTTCATCTTCAAGGTTGACTGTATCTGAGAATGTGACATGAGTTGGAGCTTCTAGAGCCTTAAGGACAATTTTTCTGAATGGTTCTGTTTTCAGAAGTTCTAATAATGGTACTATAATCTTGATTTTGTTGATTTCATGTTCAAGATTGAAAGCAAAGACATTTTTATCTGGTTCCCTTATATCAAGAGGGCTATCTTTGATAGGTTGCTTCAATGAATGATCCGTTTGAACATTAGGAACACCTTTGATTGCCCCTGTCTTACCTAAAGTACTAGATTTCTTTGTAGAAATAGGTATATCTACTTTAGATGCCCAGGCACTAGATCTGAGATTGTATCTTTTCCCTGTAGGTTCATGCTGGACAATCTCCTCTCCATCCCCTTCCTCAAACTGATTTGCAATTAAAGTATCTTCATATTCTTGTTGTGTTACATGTAAAGGAGATGATTTAGAATTAGTCAAATGAACTACAGAGTCTTCTCCTGTACCATCATTATCTTCCTCCTCATCTACTACATTATTCTGAAAAGGTGGTAACGCCTTTTGGTCATCTTGATTTTTTCTTTCTCTTGGTAAAATCTGGGGTACATTGTTTGGTCTTCTGAATTGATTTGGATTTCTATAACCGCCCTCCTGTGCAGGTCTATCGGGCTATTTTTGTTCCATCTTCAACCTTGCCATCTCAGATGTCAAAGTTTTCAACATCTTAGTCATTTCATCCATTTTAATATCGGATGCTGAATTAGAAGATGAAGGTAACTCTTCCTTTTGCTTTTTTCTATCTCTGTCACTTCTGGATTTCAATTTGTCTACTGCTAATATGTTTGATTCCACCTCAATAGCTGCATCTTGCATTAGGCTGAGGGTAGTGGCTCTTCTTTCCCTAAGAAATAAGGAAAATTCAACATCAAATGCATTGGCAAAAGTGATTTTAGCTGATGCCTCTAAAGGTTTTATCTCCTCTGGAATTTTACCATACATCAAGTTGAACCTTTTGGTAAAATCAGGAATTGATTCTCCTTGTTTCCTCCTTAAAGCACAAAATTCAGTAAGGTAATACTGAAAATCTTTTTTATCTGACCATCGATTAAGAAAGGCCTCATCTAAAGCTACAGTATCAGCTATTGAGTTAGCAAGCAAACTCCTGAACCACTTTCTCTCTTCCCCATCTAAACTTTGTACGAATAATCTCATCCATACATCAACATGCTCTACATTAAAATTGTCTGCAAAACTATAAAACGAACTCAAATTCTCTTTAGCAGTAATTGATCCTTCTCCATTAAATCTGGGAAAAAATCTCATATAATCATTTGGTGGAAAAGCATACATGACTTGAGGAAGTACCAGGGGAGCATACCTAGTTGCAACTATTTGGTCCATTCTGTCTGCGGCCATATTAGCTGTGTTCAGAGCTTGGGGGATAAGCAAGACTAGTGATGCTGTGGGTGAAACAATCCCTTGTATATTACAACTTATATGTATTGTCCCTGAACCTTGTCTTTCAATAGATGGAGATTTTTCTTCTGGACTTTGATCAGCTAAAGGACTGAGAAACAGAGGATTATCAAAATAACAATAATGCGTTCCGAAATATTCAAATGAGAAAGATTCACAAGATGACGAAGAAGTCTCTGTTTCACTCTTAACACTTGTGCTGGGAACTCTCAAATTTCCAGTTTCAGACAACAAGTATGGATATTCCTGTTTAATAAGTTCAATAAGCAACTTCCTTTGTTCTGAACTTAATTCTGAAACATTTGTTGGGAATGAAACTGTATCAGACTCAACAACATGCTTAATGTCACTTTTAGGATTCAAATCTTCATTTTCTTGGGTTTTAATGATTCCAGAAGATTCTGCCTGAGATTTTTTTGAAGATAATTTCCCTTATGAATGTGAAGATTGACCAGGAAGAACTTTAAGCTTTCCTAATAATTTTTCAGGATCTAGCACTACTGCTACAGGCTCGGGATCTAGATTTTTCCTTGTTATTGGTCTCTTATTTGATGGGGGAGTATTTTTTGGAATTTTAGGTCCTTTCTCTTCTTTCTTAGGAGCCAAAATTACTACAGAGGAGTCTCCAGGTGAATAATCACGGTCTTTATAAAATGTCCAAAATCTTGTTCACCATCAAGATCTGAATCTAAACTTGTCATTTCCCCAAGGAAGCTATCTTTGTTTCTTTGTCCCTGGAAATAGTGCCAAAAATGTTAGTCCCTAAAGTTGCACTCGACTGGTAAGGGCAATCTAGGGAATCATTGATTTTATTGCAAAATGTTTTTTGAGGGTTTTATGATTTGGTTTTGATATAATGGTTGAAAACTGGGTCAAGTTTACAGCATGGCATGAAAATCAAGATTAAAACATTGCATATCCAATTAGTTGAATAATAGGTAGGTACATAGATGGAGTAAACCAATTCAAGAAAAGGAAAGTGAAATCTTTAATTTGTCAATTTCAAAAAGTTTAGTTTCAATATATTATAAAGAAACATGGGTATTAGCTTGAAATCATTACTTGAAAGATTATCTCTACAGCAAAATCTTCACTGTATAAATTAACATTCAAGAACCAAAAGCATCGCAATTTGAATAATAAATCCAAGCATGAAAATGAAATAAAAGAGTAGAAAAAAGAAGGTATAACCATCCATATGCCTTTGCTATTAAGTGCCAATTGAACATACATGCCTTGCACAATAATCTGCACAAAAAGTTTCTCTAGATCTCCAAATTTTCGACCCCATATGGTCTGTCTTCTATCTATTTAAACTATCTATAAAACTTCCAGATACTATTATCTAGAACAACTTTAAATGACTAGAATCAAAAAGTATTCAGATCCTAAATTAATTCACTCAAAATGAGCTTCTACCTCCAAAATAGTCCACAACTCAACAACTTGATATAACAAACATTGCCAGCATTACAATTGAGTCTACAAAATAGGGATTTTGTTTGACTCTGTAAAGAAAATCGAAGTCTTAGCATCTCCTTGATCAAAATGAGTAATTTTTTGCCATATCTCCTGGAGAACCTTTAAACAAAATTGTAACCAATCTTCATGTTACCTTTAGGATAAAATAGTAGCAGTGGCTTTGGTTTTTTTCTGCTTGAGCTTCGTGGTTAACACAACATTGTGCTAGTAAAGTCTAAAATTGGTTTCCCTGAGTTCCTTAAGAAATGCCCTTTGCTCCTTCTTTTTTTTATTAAGACTTTGAATTCTTTCTTGCTGGCGAGCATTCCACTGTTCTATCTACATCTTTTCCTTCTTTAATTGCTTTATGGTTTTCTAAAATTATTTAATCTTTTCCTTATCAGTTCTTTTCTCGACCCTGAATCTTGAACAATATTCAGAGGGTGCAGTTTCATTCAGATTTAAAGTAACACTAGGTTCCTTGGCTTTAACCTGGTATATTTAGATTAATTCTGAGATATGTTCTTCTTCAAACCTGGATGAATCTATAGCTCCAGGTACATCTAGTAAGTAATCTGAGTCGTCCAAGTAATCCTTTTTTTCTTCAGGGAATTCACTGATGCCTTTAGCCATCTCTTTAGCCTTAGCTAATCTAGTTGAAGCTCTCGTTATAGGGCCTGTAGGTGGTGTAAGTTTTCCTTTTCCCTTGTTGACAGATTTCTTGGGAAATGGGGACTTTTTTGCTTTTTCCTGGTGCTTGTTTCAACATCCTCAGAATCATCTTCTATGATTATGGTGTTTTCTTCTTTGATTGCCGTATTGAAAATTGCCTTTGAGTTCAGACTATACTTATTAGTATCCTTGGTTGAATTTCTCTGAGGTTTTTGTGATACACATGCACCTTTATCCCTTTTTCCTTTGATTGCAACGTTCCTTTTGCTAGTCGATGGCATTTCAGACTTGACTGTAGTTTGAGCAATGAGATCATTATTTGACTTTGTTTATCCTTTGACATCTTCCTTAGGAAGCATTTCAATATTGGGCTCCCATATAGGTCTCTTACTTCTGTTCTTCTTGGTTACCTTGATATCAGAAGATTCATCTTTCACAGGGTTTTCATCAGAAATATCTCAACTCTGTTTAACAGTTATCCTTCCTCTGCCCTTTTTCGGCTTATTGGATTGAGTGATAGGTTTTAAGGAGTCTATGAGCCAATTCTATGGCTTCTGTAATTCATTAAGGGTAGACATGACTAGGGTTTTAATCAAGACTTGATGGAACAAGCTGCCTTTGGCATTAGTGGAAATCGACTGCACTTTCTTGGACATTTTTGTCAAACTTTTAAGGAGGAAATAAGGAAGATTTAAAGGGTAGTCACCATTTAGATGCATCAGTATTCTTATATGGTAGATGTAGACCAACGAAAACCTCCCTTCGCAGGTGATGTATCTGTGAATCACCACCAGAGCAGTGTGACATTCGGGTCGAACCCAGCTGTGAGGTATTCCTCTTCTCCAATATGGATTCTTCTTATCTGGAAGGAGGAATCGATTTAGAAATACGATAACCATGTGCTCCTTCTTCCACCATCTTTCCCCTCCAACCACGAGCCTGCAAGCCTTGGCTATAGTTTGCTCTATCACCAGCATCAACATTTTACCGATTTCAACCTCGTGACCATCGAAGTTCAAAGAAAATTCCATTGAAACCTACTCGTCATAACCTTGAAATGTGGTGAGGAACTCAAACCACCCGACGTCTCTGAATCTTTGGGCCATATGAGGGTAGGCTTCAAGAAGTTCGGCACCTTCTGGTTCAATTCTAGCAATTTGTCCACTTCTCTTTGGCACCATTAAACTCAATTCTGCAACCGTCGTCCTTGGGTTCCAAATTTAATAACTGCAATTGTTGGTATACTCTGTTGCTTTGAATGAATATCTGTATTTCTCCCTGCAAGGCTGAATTAAACCAACTCGAACTGGTCACATATAATAATCATTAAACAACAAGTGATCTTGAAATGAACCCTGTGCGCATGCATAGCAATTATGTTCTGAACCTGTTGGATTTAGAAATGATTGCCAAACTTTCGTGGGAGCACATGAACTCTTAATTCATGAATTGTGTCATCATAACTAAATCGGGATAGCAGGCACAAGTTATAGAATGATTATTTGGCACTACGGGAATAGGCTTATTCTTGTAGCACGTTTGACAACTTGAAATTTAAAAATTCCAACGGCATAAAAGGAGACACTTCCAGTTTAAACAATGTTTTTTCATAATCAAACTTAAATAAATCATCAAAGATTATAATGCAAACCATGAAACATCCAAAATCTAAAAATAGAAAATAACTTAAAACAGAAAATGAGGGATGGCTAAGGAGGGTTTAGGACAAGGGTTTCTCACTAAACCAAGACAAAATTAGAGACCAACAGGTCCCATTGATGTTGCACTACCCCTTGTGACCACACAAGAAGAATCTTACCATGTTTAGTTTGAGGCCAAAAAAGCCACCAATTTTATCGAACGGATTCATCATATCTGCCAATAGGTCCATGATATTTTGCATAAATCCAATGTTAAGTACAAGCAATGCCATGATCAACATCGGGTGCCACACAAGTTTTAGGTGCGAGACAAGCTTTGGTTTCGTTTGTAGAAGGAGTGCCTTATAGGACCCCATCAGAAGCTTCACCCACTTCACTATGGTCCTTACATGATCACCAATATTATGGGTGAAAATTCTTTTGAGATAATTATTCCCCCCTTCCTTGGCTTACACCTAGTGTTCAATGTGGACCTCCTTCAAGCATACTTTCCACCATTATTAGATACATCAGAGAAAGAAAAGAAATTGAAACCGATATAGCTCAAACCTGACTGTATAGAACATGAAACCATTGATCATACTGTGGACACATAGGTTAAGGGAATTCACCAACAAAGGATTCATATTTATCGGGTTTTCAAAGAAGGGCAACTCCTACACCAAGGAGAGTGGCTCAGCTAGTGCCAAGTTCACCAGACGTTTTTGAATATTATGGGGGAACTCAATGCAATGAATACCATTGGTTCCTAAGGGGGGAGGACTGATCCATGTGGATATCAATGTCCACTCACCTATTCCATTGGCTCAAAGAACTATTTTTCATTTTGGCAGTTTTTCTACACTTTTTCATGTCCTGAACTTCCAGGGCCATTTTGAGGCCCTAAACAACGTTTTTTGGCATGACAACTCCTAGAAAAAAAATAGAGGAATTGTCTGGGCCAACTAGAATGTATACTTATTTTTTATACCTTTCCAATGGGATATCGAGTGTCCCAAACTAAGATCGTATGCAAAATTTATGACCTTGAGAAGTTGGCATGCCAACTAACCCCATCAATGATTCGGATTATTTTCGGCATGAAATGAGATCAGAGATATAATAAAGAAATGCATAGAGATATCACAAATATTCAATAATATGACATAAATGTATCATATATGCAACCATGAACATAGATATACAGTAATACATGATTTCTATTAATGAAAGAAATGTACAGAGACTGTAAAAATACAGAGTGTGAAAGACTCGCTAGAATGGTGGCATCTTATCTCTGAGAAGAGATGTGACGGCTACTCACATTCGCAAGAAGATGATTACAATGAGGATTTGAAGGCATTTTTACAATAAACGGGAATGCCAAAAGTCCTAGACATCCAAAAACCTAACCCTAGGAGATGAAGCGCCAAAAGTCATGTGGGCCTCGTTTGGGTAAGTGAGTACATCAACTTCTCGGGGTCGTAACTTTTGCATACGATCTCCATTTTAGGCGTGTGATAGCTTGTTGGAAAGGTATTGTTGAGGAGATTCATTTTGGGGGATCCATATGCCTTTGGATATCATTGAGAACCTCAATCTTGAAAAACATTCATTTAGGCCCTCAAAATGGCCTCGAAAGTTAAAACCTGCTAAAAATACTAAATTGCCAAAATTGGTAGAAAACTATTTTGAGCCAGCCAGAAAAGGTGGGTGGCCATAGATATCCACCTGGATCAATCCTCCCTCATTAGGAAGTAATGGTATCCATTGCATTAAGTTCCCGGAGGAGAGGGAAAATCATTTGTTTAATCTGCATCTTCGTGGGTTGCTTGTCTTGCTGGAGACGTCGCACTGCTCAGTTTGTGGAAATATATCACAAACCTATTGAGGTTGAGGTTGTTCAACAAGTTGAGATACATGAGAGGACGATGTGCATAATGAATCTTTGCGCTTTGCTACAGCCTTGTCGACCTGCTTCTGTTGGATAGAAGGTGCAGGGGGCGAGGCTGTAGTGGTTGAAGTGTCCTTTTGTTCCCCTTTTGAACAAATTGTGAAGAAGTTGAATTTTGCAGTATGAGATACTACCTTGCGGCACTTTTTAGGTAGAACAACAGTTGGAACTACCTCTGGTATTCTATAGAGATGACCCCCCAAAGTAACAATGACACTACAGGGTCGAGACTCGTAAACAGGATGGCGCTTCCACATATATGGTTGGCCCAAGAGAACATCACAGACATCCAGTGGGGAAACATCACAAAATACCTCATCCTTAAAGGGCTGGATGTCGTATGATAATCGACACTGTTGGATGACATGAAGATCTCATCCTTGCCAAAGCCACTTGATGTTGTATGGCTGCGGGTGTGGTGTTGTCGACAATCCCAACTCTTTGATGACCTATGCTGAGATGAGGTTCTTCTGGCTTCTGCTATCAACAATAAAATGCAGTGGGGTCCCCTTCACCCACATCTGTGAATGAAAAAGGTGCTCCCCCTCTTCATGATCTATTGGTTCTGTTATCGCTCAGTTTGTATTTTAGGTTACAAGGCTATAGGATAAGGGTCAAACTGGCGTAACAGGAACCACCCCACCCAATGTCACCTCGATGGAGGGCTCTTTATGTCTAGGGTGGCTAAGCCCAAGGGAGACGTCCCTGGCAATCTGGGGTTTGAAAGGAAAAGGCTCAAAGAAGGATAGTTTCCCCTTCACAGATTATCGCCCAGAAGATAGTCAAATAAAGAATAACCACAGAAAAGGCACCTGCTTGTGAGACAAGACAACAATGAAACTAGTACATGCAATAATGGTTAATACTTCATAAATCAATGAATATCAAAATTTTAATGTATATGAGCATATACAACAGTAGATATTGACGAAGTCAATGTTTGCAATAATGACAATGGAAATATAATGTTACTTGTCAATAAACACTAGAATAATATAGCATCTAATGAAAATGACTAACCCTTGAATTAAATCAATGAATTAAATATCATTAGTTGCTCATATACAATAGATTGCTGCGTCAATATCCTAGGGATGACGTTAGCTTCCTTTAGGGTTAGTATGATTTTGTTTAATAAGCAATATGATAGACAAGGAAGGTCAACGTTTTGCTAATTAGTCAATAAAATCAACACTTCATCAATATCTATCACAAGATGACCAAGCCAACAGTATTTTCTATCAACAATAGCTCAACAAAGTCATAACGTCATCATTTATTGCTGAGTTAGAAGGGTTGCTACATCAAGTATGACGTCAACCCTAGTTAGTGGCGTTAGGGTTAGTTAGGGTTTCAAAATTTGAAAGTTTGAAATATAAATTTGAACACTTCAAGCTCAACATTGGAAAGAATACCAGTGTCTTAGGGTAAATGGAGTCAGAGTAAGGGCAAAAATCTTAGGAGGATTAAAATTTAGAGACGAGAAGGTTAGGTTCTATGGTGCTGCAATGGATGGGCCCTAGAATCAAAACCCTAAGGGAAGGAGGCTCATTCTAGTATTGCTTAAGAAAGGCCTCATGCTCCTTCCTCTTTCTCTAAATACTCTTGGAAAAATGACTAGCTTCAAAGTACAGATCTAAGGGAGAAAAGTGTTGCAGGAGCAGGGCTCTTCAAACCCTAGAAGGTTAAAACCCTAGGTGTAGAATTAACTAGGCCTAGGACGTCTCCTCTCTTCAACCTATACTTTAATGTTAACTCAGAAAAAGGGAGATAAGTGTAGCAATGGCTAGGCTATATCTTCCTTTATCAATGGCTAAAACAAGTTTCTCAAGCATGGGGACATATAGCAATAACCTACTAGTGTGCTTGCTACCTAGGGTTTCAAGATTTAGCAATATAATAGCAATGATATAGCAAATGTAAGAGATTAAACCTACAACCATTCATTTAAGAAGTTTTGCATGAAAAATTCACTTACAAATCATGAAGAATGCTTAATCAAACCCTAGTTGTAAACCTTCCATGATAGAAACACCACAAATGCCAAGAAGAATCCTCCAATAAGAGTTGTGCCTCACTTCCAAGACCAAAGATACCAAGAAAAAGACTAAAAGTTGATCTCTCACAAGAGAGTGAGTTGTGTTATGTTCCTAATAAGGAGAAACGTCCTCTATTTATACAAATCCATGACCTTTCAATTAAAATTTAGGTCATTAAAACAACCGACAAGGCTAACTATAAAATTTACACTGTTTTTACATTAACTGCTAGAAAAATGTCATAATATGAGAAAAAAGAGGGACATCAAGCCCTTCTGAGGGAGACGTTGGCCCTTTTTGGGCAAATACAACATCCAGAAACTGGCCCTTCTAGGGCTCCTCCAAGCTGCCACACGTGCCAAATGACCTCAGCACACTGCCACATGCTCCAAACAACATTCATCTCTCTCAGGTGATGTCCTATCCATCAGAGGCAAACGTTCCATCTGCAGTGGTTGATTCCCCCTAGGTCGAGCTCTGCCAAAGTGTCCTCGGTGAAACGTCCTTCTTTCTTCTCGTGCAATGGCTCATCATATCTATGTCCTGTCTCTGCCATACCAGCAACCATCTGATGGGATCTTTATCCCCATGGAGGTCCGAGCTAATCATATCCCCATGTGTACCGGTCCATTGGTACCTGTCTGCCAGGTATGGTCATGCACATCAAAAACTTCGCCATCCATGGGCTCATCAGTCCTCGGGATCATAGCAATGTCAATCATATTTTATCATTAAATTTATCAAATACATGCATAAAACCCCTAGCATATCTTCTAAGAGCTCAAAGACATTACACTGACCTACTATACAAAGCTGAAGAAATAGACAGAACAACCTATTGGGCCAGTATCCATAAGAAAATGAAAGTTTCCGCAGAGGATCATTAAAGCCATGTACATGAAGTGATATGGTTTAAGGAGTGTCCAGTTATAGTGAAGACCAGGGGTAAGTATTGTCTATGGATGCCTTTGTAGGAGGTGAGTTGTACCTGTCATGGATGCACTTTTTCCAAGCCCCTTTATTTCCTTTATTCTTTATTTATTGCTTTTTATTTCTTTTTACTTCAAGGTCTGACCGGAGGACACTGCCTTGGCGTGGTGACCAGAGCTGACAGTGTTACCCACTGGTATTTTCGTAGAAATGATAAGGCTGGCTCGTGATGAGACTCCCTTTCCCTTGGCCATGCAACCAAAGGTCATTGCCCTGGCGTGGTGACCAGATAATGGCAACGTCATACTGCTAGATACCTATGAACATAATTTGTCAGCTCATGATGAGACCTCCCATCCTCTTGGTTAGGTCTTGTTTTTTGTTATTTTCTTTAGGTCCCTTTTGTTTCTTATCGAGAGGCCTTTTATTGCCTTCTCTAGGATCCCTGGGTGAAGCATTTATAGGTTTTATTTCCTATGGCTATTATCTTTTACTAGCTGCTTTTACCCCCTGGGCCTTTAGCCCCTTCTTCCCACAGGACAAGGTGTAACCCTCAAAGGTCATCCTAATGGCTGGACTAGGGGAATGGGATGGATGTATGGGAGATAAGATGTAAAGTGATATCATGGTGGGAGTGGACGATGGCTCTTCAAATCCCCCCTAGTGGCTAACCAAAACCCATAAATACAAGCTTGCTAGGGCACCCCATTAATCCCCCCAACAATGGTCAAGTGGATTAGTGTAAGATCCAAGCAGTTGTCAGAAATGTAAGGAACCTAATGCATATATAATAAAGTTATAATGATCAAACATGACACATACCATGATACCCAGACCAATTACCTCATGGAGCAAGAGTCTTCTCTGATGCAAGTCCAAGCTGATGGTGATGGATGATGCTGCTGCTGACAGGACAAATCTGACGAAGAAGAAGAAGGATGGATCCTCCAGGGCCATGCTTAGGTCAATCTTGCTCTCGGTACTCCATGTTTATGACCTGTGGGCCTCGAGACATGATCTCCTAGTTATCCCTAGAAATTGGGGATAACATATGTCTCCAACTCAGGGACATGTGTTCACTGTAGAGCGCATGAGAACCTCAGCATCTCTAGCATAAACCTGCAGACTTGCCCACACTTGAAAAGAAACATTAGCAACAAAGGTGGGCTGGTATTGCCACCCCGCAAATATAACATATGTATATAACGTAATCATAAATGCAAGTAGAAAGTGAAACACTTACCTATACTTACCTGTTGGCTGCATGTTGGTGTAGTCAAACAACCAGTGAAGCCAATCCAACAACGTTCCTCGATACCTGCCTTTGTGCTTCATCATAAACCGAAATAGTGATAAATCAAGCACAAAAATGTCATGAGTTAGAATATATATCACATTATCGGGAATCTCAAAGTCTAAGTCATGGAGGTGGGTGGGAGGGATAAAATCCTGCCAAGTCCACCTCTAAGGAAAGTACTCAATCCACTTCAAGAAAGGGTCATGAGGAAAGCAGGGTTCAAAAAACTAACACAAAGGGCCTGCAAACTGGTCACCTAGGGCATCCTCATGCTCTAAAGTCAAGGAAGGGATCGACTGACAAACTATCAAGGGAAAGTTGAAAAACTGGTACAACTTACTCAAACTTGCAGTATTCAACCAAACCCTGGAGTTTAGGGCTTTCCTAGGAAGAAACTCAACATAAAAAATGTACTTCCCAACTACACCTTTAATGGAAAAGCATGGTAAAGCAATAATAGGTGGCTGGAACGAAAATTCATGAGAAACCTTCTTTAGGCAAACGATGTCCCTACTTGTATCAAAATTTGAGCACAGTGGTGGTTGGCAATCATCTTCATGAAAAGAGTCCAAGTGCTCAGAAGGGTACTCATAAAAAATCTCAAGGTAAGACTGAAAATCATCAGGAGAATAAGGTACTAGGTCATCCTTGTTTTTTTGAAAAGTATAGGTAAAAATCTCATCTCCTTGTTGCCATTGGTTGGAAGTAATCTGTTGTGACAATTGCAAGGGAAATAACTGGAAATGACTCTCAGTGTCATAGATGGGATCCAGGTCATAACCAACTATATCCCACCTACATCTCCCAAAATGTATGAAATCATCAATGTTATCAACAATGTCACTATTTGTGTCATAACATGCTGTGTTTGAAACATTTGAAAATTCATCCTCCTCCTCCTCTTCATCACAAGGTAAAGAATTATCAAAAACTAGGAGAGGAGGGTAACTTACTATTTCTTGTTGTGTAGGAACTTCAAGGACTTCGATGTTTTCAACCTGTGTCATTGTTTCATCCTCATGGACTGCTTCTTTATCTTTGATTGCACAGCAAGGGCCATCAACTTCGTTCAAAGCTCTCTTTTCTCCTTCATTTTCTGAATCAAGGAACAAGGTGTCATTGGCATTTTGAAATGGAACGCAACTAACCTCGTCTTATTTTTGTTGTGTAGGAGAAAAGAGCTCTTGGATTACTTCATCAGAGGGAGGGACACACATTGATACTTCATCATTTTTCTCAGGTTCCATCTCCTCAACCATTTCTTCAATCATCCCATGTTGAATGATGGTCTGCTTCCCTTCTTCTTGGAAATCATCAACGAGGTTTTCATGGGAATACAAACTTTCCATAGTAAGAGTACCCAAGGTGAAGAGTTCCTTTATCCCGGATGAGAAGATGTTTTGTTCAATTCCTTTAGCCATGCCATAAGCTTCATTGAACATCTTTGGGGCCCTTTTACTGAGGGGAAAACCTAGTTGTGACAAGATCACATGGGTATAGAGATGGACAACATACTATTCTTCAAGACAATGGCTTGCAGGAATCTGATATAGAGTGCCCTCAAACCTACTTTGGAATTTAAATAGGGTTTCATTCTCAGTTTGTTTTATATGCTCGAATATTTTTAGCAGTACTGAGATGTCTCCCAAACTTATGCCCCATTATTTGAAAAAAGCTTCTTCTAGCTGGTTCATGGAAGTGATGCTAGCATCAGGAAGATCATCATACCATTTTTTAGCATTCCCGTGAAGAGTGGTGGGAAAAATTTTCATCACTACATCTTCGGCATCATCATCGATAGGGTGGAGTCCAAAATAAGAATAAAATTCATCCATATGAAATTCATCTCTTTCCCCATTGCCACCAGTGAATCTAGGGAGCCGTCTCTTAGATATCAGGGGTATTTGTCTTGGGTATCCTAGGATCTCATCTCTAAAGGCTTATAGTTCTTGGGATCCCATTGTGAATTCATTGTTGGCTTCGTCATCAGTGGAGTCGCCAGATAGTTTTCTTGAAACTATCAAAAGAATAGGGGAATAAAGTCTTAGTGGAGTCACCGGGTAAGCTTGTAAGAAAAAGGTATTTGAGGCAAGGCTTACCAAAGGATTTGTCATTGAGGAATATTGACTCAGTGTTCCCTGGAAACGACGCTAAAATGTTATCACTCAGTTTGTATTTTAGGTTACAAGGCTATAGGATAAGGGTCAAACTGGTGTAACAGGAACCACCCCACCCAATGTCACCTTGATGGGGGGCTCTTTCTATTTAGGGTGGCTAAGCCCAAGGGAGACGTCCCTGGAAATCTGGGGTTTGAAAGGAAAAGGATCAAAGAAGGCTAGTTTCCCCTTCACAGATTACCGCCCAGAAGATAGTCAAATAAAGAATAACCACAGAAAAGGCACCTGCTTGCGAGACAAGACAACAATGAAACTAGTACATGCAATAATGGTTAATACTTCATAAATCAATGACTATCAAAATTTTAATGTATATGAGCATATACAATAGTAAATATTGACGAAGTCAATGTTTGCAATAATGACAATGGAAATATAATGTTACTTGTCAATAAACACTAGAATAATATGGCAACTAATGAAAATGACTAACCCTTGAATTAAATCAATGCATTAAATATCATTAGTTGCTCATATACAATAGATTGTTGTGTCAATATCCTAGGGATGATGTCAGCTTCCTTTAGGGTTAGTATGATTTTGTTTAATAAGCAATATGATAGACAAGGAAGGTCAACATTTTGCTAATTAGTCAATAAAATCATCACTTCATCAATATCTATCACAAGATGACCAAGCCAACAGTATTTTCTATCAACAATAGCTCAATAAAGGCATGATGTCATCATTTATTGCTGAGTTAGAAGGGTTGTTGTGTCAAGTATGACATCAGCCCTAGTTAGTGGCGTTAGGGTTAGTTAGGGTTTCAAAATTTGAAATTTTGAAATATGAATTTGAACACTTCAAGCTCAACGTTGGAAAGAATAACAGTGTCTTAGGGTAAATGGAGTCAGAGTAAGGGAAAAAATCTTAGGAGGATTAAAATTTAAATATGAGAAGGTTAGGTTCTATGGTGCTGCAATGGCAGGGCCCTAGAATCAAAACCCTAAGGGAAGGAGGCTCATTCTGGTGTTGCTTAAGCAAGGCCTCATGCTCCTTCCTCTTTCTCTTAATACTCTTGGCAAAACGACTAGCTTCAAAGTATAGATCTAAGGGAGAAAAGTGTTGCAGGAGTAGGGCTCTTCAAACCCTAGAAGGTTAAAACCCTAGGTGTAGAATTAACGAGGCCTAGGACGTCTCCTCTCTTCAACCTATACTTTAATGCTAACTCAGAAAAAAGGGAGATAAGTGTAGCAACGACTAGGCTATATCTTCCTTTATCAATGGATAAAACAAGTTTCTCAAGCATGGGGACATATAGCAATGACCTACTAGTGTGCTTGCTACCTAGGGTTTCAAGATTTAGCAATATAATAGCAATGATATAGAAAATGTAAGAGATTAAGCCTAAAACCATTCATTTTAAAAGTTTTGCATGAAAAATTCACATACAAATCACGAAGAATGCTTAATCAAACCCTAGTTGTAAACCTTCCATGAGAGAAACACCATAAATGCCAAGAAGAATCCTCCAATAAGAGTTGCACCTCACTTCCAAGACCAAAGATACCAAGCAAAAGACTAAAAGTTGATCTCTCACAAGAGAGTGAGTTGTGTTATGTTCCTAATGAGGAGAAACGTCCTCTATTTATACCAATCCATGACCTTTCAATTAAAATTTAGGTCATTAAAATAGCTGACAAGGATGACTATAAAATTTACACTGTTTTTACTTTAACTGCTGGAAAAATGTGATAATATGAGCAAAAAGAGGGACCTCAAGCCCTTTTGAGGGAGATGTTGGCCCTTTTTGGGCAAATACAACATCCAAAAACCAAACGTTGGCCCTTCTAGGGCTCCTCCAAGCTGCCACATGTGCCAAATGACCTCAGCACACTGCCACATGCTCCAGACAATGTATAGCTCTCTCAGGTGATGTCCTGTCCATCAGAGGCAAACGTTCCATCTGTAGTGGGTGATTCCCCCTAGGTCGGGTTCTGCCAAAGTGTCCTGGGTGGAACATCCTTCTTTCTTCTCGTGTAATTGCTCATCATATCATTTTCCTATCTCTGCCATCCTAGCAACCATCTGATGGGATTTTTATCCCCATGGAGGCCCGAGCTAATCATATCCCCATGTGTACCGGTCCATTGGTACCTGTTCGTCGGGTATGGTCCTACACATCAGAAACGTCGCCCTCCATGGGCTCATCAGTCCTTGGGATCATAGCAATTTCAATCATATTTTATCATTAAATTTATCAAATACATGCATAAAGCCCCTAGCATATCTTCTAAGAGCTCAAAGACATTACACCGACCTACTATACAAAGTTGAAGAAATAGACAGAACAACCTATTGGGCCAGTATCCATAAGAAAAGGAAAGTTTCCACAAAAGATCATTCAAGCCATGTACATGAAGTGATATGGTTTAAGGAGTGTCTAGTTATAGTGAAGACTAGGGGTAAGTATTTTCTGTGGGTGCCTTTGTAGGAGGTGAGTTGTCCCTGTCATGGATGCACGTTTTCCAAGCCCCTTTATTGCCTTTATTATTTATTTATTGCTTTTTCTTTCCTTTTACTTCAAGGTCTGACCAGAGAACACTACCTTGGCATGGTGACCAGAGCTGACAGTGTTACCCACTGGTATTTTTGCAGAAATGATAAGGCTGGCTTGTGATGAGACCCCCTTTCCCTTGGCCATGCGACCATAGGTCATTGCCCTGGCGTGGTGACTAGATAATGGCAATGTCATACTTCTAGATACCTATGAACATAATGGGCTAGCTTGTGATGAGACCTCCCATCCTCTTGGTTAGATCTTGTTTTTTGTTATTTTCTTCAGGTCCCTTTTGTTTCTTATCGAGAGGCCTTTTATTGCCTTCTCGGGAATCCCTGGGCGAAACATCTATAGGTTTTATTTCCTATGGCTTTTATCTTTTACCAGCTGCTTTTACCCCCTGGGCCTTTAGCCCCTTCTTCCCACAGGACAAGGTGTAACCCTCAAAGGTCATCCTAATGGCTGGACTAGGGGAATGGGATGGATGTATGGGATATAAGATGTAAAGTGATAGCATGGTGGGAGTGGATGATGGCTCTACAAATCCCCCCTGGTGGCTAACCAAAACCCATAAATACAAGCTTTCTAGGGCACCCCATTAATCCCCCCAACAATGGTCAAGTGGATTAGTGTATGATCCAAGCAGTTGTTAGAAATCTAAGGAACCTGATGTATATATAAGAAAGTTATAACGATCAAACATGACACATACCATGATACTTGGACCAATTACCTCATGGAGCAAGAGTCTTCTCTGATGCAAGTCCAAGTCGATGGCAATGGATGTTGCTACTGTTGATAGGAAAAATCTAGTGAAGAAGAAGGGTGGATCCTCCAGGGCCATGCTCAGGTCAATGCTGCTCTCGGTACTCCATGTCTAGGACCTGTGGGCCTCGAGACATGATCTCCTAGTTATCCCTAGAAATTGGGGATAACAGGTTCTTCTGGTTGAATTGTTGCAGTCACGATAATAGTAGTGGGGTCTGCGTCAATGATCTGTCCTTTACCAGTATTTTTAGAATCAGATTTTGAATCAGGGTTCGGCTACTTCTCTTTGATCTCGACCACCAATGATTGTTTTGAGCAGCATGCATCGGCGTTGTGCCAAGGGATTTTATGGAAATCACACCATTTTCCAGTGTCCTTCTTTGTCTTCCCGTGACCCTTCTTTTCATGTGGCTTGGACTGGTTTTTAGGAGACTATTTTCTAGGGATGTCTTCGACATACTTTGGTTGTTTTGGATTTGTAGACCTAAAGTCCCATTTATTCTAGTGCTTAAATTTTTTCTCGATTTTAACAACATATCGATAAGCATCACTGAGTGATGAGATGTCCAGAAAATCCATTTCAGTTTGGATGTATTTGTGTAGAGCCCCACAGTATTTCAGAACCAAATGTCATTCAAAGTCTTTGATACCCAGCTAGGTGCGCAAGGTATGGAAGGTATTGGTGAAATCCGGAACTGCTTGGCCCCTCTCTTGTCACAGTGTGGTCCATCTCATGTACTGGTCCTCATAGTTGCCAACAGGGTAATATTGTTCCTTTACCGCATCCACAAAAAAATCCCAAGTGGGATTGGCCCCATATATTTCAGACTCCTCTATGGAACTTTGCTCCCAGTAAGTTTCCCACCAATGTTTGACATGAGGGAGAGCTTTAAGGAGTGCGAAGGTGATATTTTCTTTGTTGAAAAAATTGTGAAGAGAGAAATAACCTTCTAGTAGAGTTAACCATTTTTCTAGGGCTTCTGCATCTATTTGTCCTTCAAATACAGGAATATAAAAGTTAACTTGTACCTTGAAAGGCAAGGTGCCTCCAAAGTGGTCGATTTATGAAGATGCACTTGATGGTATCGGCAGGCATTGAAGGATGTGGGCAAAATTCTCCATCATGTCATCCCTTTGTCGCATGAGAGCTTGCTCAAGCAACAGATTGATAGGATCGTCTGCTCCATCGTTTTTCTTTTCTTCCACCATTGAGGGTTTCTTGGGTGTGCGAGAGTGATTGTCTTCAAGAGAGACAAGCTCAAGACCCAACTTTCTATACTCGGACCTCGTCGGAGACATGCACTGAAAAAAACGATCAAGAGCAGCCTGCTCTGATACCATTGATCCGGATTATTTTCGGCACGAAATGAGATCGGAGATATAATAAAGAAATGCACAGAGATATCATAGATATTCAATAATATAACAGAAATGTATCATATATGCAACCATGAACACATATATACAGTAATACATGATTTCTATTAATGAAAGAAATGTATAGAGACTGTAAAAATACAGAGTGTGAAAGACTTTCTAGAATGGTGGTAGCGTATCTCTGAGAAGAGATGTGACGGCTACTCGCATTCTCAATAAGATGATTACAATGAGGCTTTGAAGGCATTTTTACAATAAAAGGGAATGCAAAAAATCCTAGACATCCAAAAACCTAACCCTAGGAGATGAAGCGCCAAAAGTCAAGTGGGCCCCGTTTTGGTAAGTGAGTATGTCAACTTCTCGGGGTCGTAACTTTTGCATACGATCTCCGTTTTAGGCGTGTGATAGCTCATTGGAAAGGTATTGTTGAGGAGATTCATTTTTGGGGCTCAATAATGCATTCAAATATCACTAAGAACCTCTATATTGAAAAACCTTCATTTAGGCCCTCAAAATGGCCCCAGAAGTTAAAACCTGCTAAAAATAGTAAATTGCCAAAATTGGCAGAAAACTGTTTTGAGCCAATCGAAAAAGGTGGGTGGCCACAGATATGCATCTAGATCAATCAAGACCCAGAATACTTTTGGCATTTCATCTCGTAGTTTTAGGTTTTTGGGTGTTTAGGGTTTCCTAATTGCTTCTTTATGATAAAAAGTCCTTTTGGCATCATTGTAATGTGCTTTTGAAAATGCACATAGTCGTTACATCTCTTCTCAGATGTAAGCCACCACCATTCGAGTGAGTTTGTTTATGTTTTCATTTTTATAGTTCATGACATTTCATTTATTAATAGAAGTCAAGTTTCATTGCATGTCCATTTTTTTGTTATAACTTTAGATTTCATTTCGTTCCATTTATTAATTTGGATCAATGCTAATGGAAACAACACTCTCATTGGTCCAAGATTGCTTGTGGCTATAACCAAATGGAACCTTCTTCATCCAACTCAAGGAGACTGGTTTGAGTTTGGAACTTAGCTCAAATCACTTTATTTATGTTAGGATCTGATCCTAACCATATCCATGGTTCATTACTAAGTAGGATATTTTTTGTATGTAATAAAGGAAAACATTAGTTAATAATTCCTAATAAATAAAGGAGAATAAGTCAATGTAAGAAAACCTAATAGAAGCTTTTGCTTCTAGAAAGAACTTCCTCTATAAATTTTATTAGAAGGTAGAATTAGTATAAATAAGAGTAGGAGGAATTGGGTATATGTTTCTTGGATATTATTGTAATATATCTCTTCTCTGTTGGAGGTTACCCCCTTGAAGAGACAAGTGAACATTTATATCATTAATAAAGGTGCTCTTTCTAGTGTTATTCTGGTATTATTCTGATATTCTTCAGGATATATCATTGTTTTTCTACCATTGCTTGCTAAATATTTATGTTATTCATACTATATTATACCTGGAATATTGCAAGTGGCATCAGAGCTCTTTCCTAGGAAATACTTGTGTGGTAATTTTTTTTCTAGGGTAGAGATGTATTCCAGTGTCTTTACACTACAAAGATCTATCGTTACAATTATAAACCCACAGTTAGGGAGTAATACACATAGGTAATACAAGTGGTTATTAAGCACACATATGTTGGCCACCTTTGTAACCCTTGTTGGTACCCCTTCGAGTGGTAATGCATTATACAAGACCTATATACAAATCGACCTAGGCATATTGAAGCCCTTCGTAGATAAACCAATTGACCGTCTGAGTGCTATAGTGTCACCAAGAACAACACTTGGGAAGGGACTCTCTATTACTTGGGTAGTCAAGTAGTACGGATAAGGGTATAGTCTAGCCTCCTTATTTGGTTCCCGAGATATTGGGTCGAGTACTACTGTTGGACCCTGAACATCTATAAGAGATATATAGCACAAGGAAAACCCTTTACTGTAGAAACCCTGCAAACCCTAACCTTGGGATGACAATCACTAATATATTGCACTATAAATTGGCCCTTGTCCATTTTTTAGCTGCAGAAACACTCCCTGCCAACATTTTTTTATTATCGAGAACATGGGAATCTTGCCATTGCAGAAGTATTTAGGGAAGAGTATAAATATGTAGGAGCAAAAGGAAACAAATTCTGGGGCCCATCGATGCCCTTATTTGTAACCTATTCCATTGCATTCCTCTCTTCATTCTGATAGCAGTGGTTCCTTTCATTTTTAAGCCTTTTTTTTTCTCCACGGTCCAACCCCTTTCCAAGACACTCTTATTTGACACCTATCCCATTAGAATCCTCTCCTCGTCCCGATCACCCTAGTACACCCCATTTTTTGTGGTCCCAATTTCCATCCCAACACCTCATATACTACCTAAGCCTCTACCATGCCAACCACCCGAGCTCATACCCACGATAACTAGGAGAATAGGTTTTCCAACTTAGAATCACACATGGGATCCATCCAGGATACCATAAAAACAGAAGTAAAAAACTCCCTCCATGTTGAAGTCCAAGCAGTAGTATGTGAAGCCATGCAACTATTCACAAAAGGTAAGAAGGAAGATGCCAATGCATAGGATTCTCAAAATTCCCATTATGAGCATACACATTCCTCCCAGTCCCCTTGGGGTTCTCCACGCTCTTGGAATAAGGTGCCCAAAGTTGACATTCATAAATTTGATGGATCCAACCTAACAGGGTGGGTCTCTCAAATAGAACAATACTTCTCTCTCCATAATATTTGGGATGATGAGACCAAACTCCATGTAGGGGTTTTGTACCTAGATCAAGAATGATGGCAGTGGTGGAAGTGGAATAAGAAATGTTATCCAGGAATACCCACTTGGACCATGTTCACTAAAGCAATTTGTGCCTGTTTTGAAAGGGAGTCAATTTTTTTGGGTAGACTCACCAAACTATGCCAAACTGGATCAATCACAGATTTCATCATGACATTTGAATAGTTGGCTATTAGGACTGAGGGATTATATAATGCATTTTTCCTTGAATGTTTTATCAGTGTATTAAAGGAATCCATCCAGGATCGTGTGAACATGCATCATCCTACTACCTAGTTGCAGGCATGCCAATTCACAACGAAAGAAAAATCCATCCTTCAGGCCCCACCCATGAAGGCTCTAGTTCTCACCCATCCTCACCCTAGGTATCACCCAGTTGTTATGGGATTAATCAGTAAATTTGGACATAAACAGATCTCCCTAGATCCACCTAGATCTAGAACAAAATAGAACATAATATGATGCTTTCCCTAAGATCTAATTATTGAGTTTACTAGTTAACAAGAGATGGACAACATACCATTTAAATTTTGTTTCACCTTTCCATTTCCATCCTATCTCCACTCCGATGCTCCTTTGATATTGAATCTGTAAGAGAACACAAGCCAACCAAAGTGAAATAAATACAATGAACTCAACAAGAACCTATGTATGTGATCAAGGAATCATACAATAAAACAAGACAAGTTTTATGGGAAAGAAACATATTGTTGTATCATATTAAAATGAAAATGGAGATTACAAGCAAAGAATTGATGTCATAAGGTCCCCTCTCAATGGCCTTTTTCTCCAACACACACACTTGCTCCAAACTTGAATGAACAATATCCACGATGACTTGATGAATTGAAATGAAGCTCTCAAGTATGAGTTGAAGTAGAATTCCTCATCCAATTCTTATCCTATTCAAACTTAGCCTTTTCCATGAGAGATTCCTCCTTATATAGGGTGAAAGAGAGATGGTTGAAAAGATTAGGATGATCCCACCAAATCAAAGAGGCAAGTAAGATCCAAACTATTTGGAGGCCACCTCATCTTTTATAAGATCCCCTTCTAGAAATTTTGTGAAGTTCGACATTCTCTTAGTATTTTGACATCGTCACACCCTAGCTATAGTGCAACCTAAAGAGATTTCGCAATCCAACTCTATAGTAGAGGGTGATGATCAGGCATCGTCACACCCTAGGTATAGTGCAGCCTGCGATGAACTTCCTTAATAAGGTTTTTGAGAAGAGAAAGCCAGTCACCTTCCTCATGGAGAAAGACTCTTTTTGGAAACATAAACACATGTTTTCAATGGATCAATAGCATGAAAAAAATAACGTGTAATAGAATTCCCCCCAAAGTATGAAGCTGGAACTCGTGACAGATGAAATACTTTGTAGAATGTGTTTGTCGAAAACAAGGAGCGCATCGATCAGGAACCTGCAAATAGTGAAGCATCAACATAATAATATACCATCGTCTGAGGTAGGAATTCCCATACTTATATTAAAAAATGTTAAGTGATTCATGGCCACTAAATATACACTATGGATCCATGTCATTGTGAATCGGCATAGCGACTAGTAATAGAATGTGGATCTATGCTCTAAAATGACTCAAATTTGGACATAGCCATAAGAAAAACAAAGTGCATCTATGTGTCAATGATAATCATGAATACTCCATCACAACCTGGACCAGAATGAAGAGGTCTAGGGTCTTCATTTCCATCATCCTTAAGTACAAATCTAGCCATGTGATTACAAGTGTTGAAGTCGAACATGGTAGAAACCACTCGATTACCAGTTAATGATGAGAACTGTTAACAAGTGTGAGGAAAATCACCATTGATGTCAATGAATCCCAAGGTACCCTAGTACAATCCAGTGAGTGTGAATAAATGAGTTGAAGTCAAACACTTGATGAAATTTCCCAAACAGGGGTCAATGATGTGAACCCACTGTTGGAAGCGAAGAAACCTGCCATTGAGGCATGTGGTCTCTAAGGTACTAAATGATTTCTATGTCACATTCCTAGATAATGAGTTGAAGTAGACATGAAAAGACTCATCACAGAAGGGTATTAATGTATCCCCCATCAGTGATGTGAAATAAGTAACAGATTCGAAGTAGATCGGAGTGTGAAGTTATTTGAAGCTAACCTAGGGAAGGTCGACATGGTAGAAAATTTATAAATGCATATGACCAAATCAGTAGAAGGCTTATTAAGGCTGGACTTCTCTTGAACATATGAATGAAACAACAATGGTCTTGGAAACATTGACTCAAGGAGGACCCAACATATGAATTTGTGGATGGTCAAATGAGAGAAAAATGGATTTCCCAACCCGGATACAATGACAAAGGGGGGTGCCATGTTCAAGAGTGACTATTACTACCACTAACACAAATACAAAGACACATTCCTTTCCCAATCCCCCCCCCACCGTTTCTAGCGAGTACCTCTTTATTTTTACGCATGCTTGAGGAGGATAACATATGCTTGTTGATGTAATCTTATCCTTTATATGAGTCCCTCGGAGTATGTTTAATGAACCCTAAGAAGGAGTGGTTTGGTCCCATATGGGTCTTTCGATGTTTGTTTAATGAGTCCAAAGAGAGAAAACTCAAGGGTTTTTCAATTTTAGAGAGTCTGATAAACACTTAAAGAGAACTCCATCAGTTCCTTTTTCATAAATTAATCCAATGAGATCAAAAAAGTGATAACCTACCACTCATCAAATTTTTTCTTCAAATACTTTTACGAGCAGGAAAAGAACAAGGTTGTTCGACAATCTTTTTGTTTTTGTGGAGTGTGAAAAGAGATTAAAGGATACTCCGTAGGTTTCATTTTTCATGTTACCATTACGATCCCTAAGAAGCGATAAAAGTATACTTGGTTACATTCTCATTGATTTATGAGCATGAGAAAGAACAAAAACTAAGCTCAAATGTTTTCCTGAAAAAACCTAAAAGGATCTGTACATGCAACAAATATATAAAAACAAACCAAAAATGGATCCTTGTTCCAGCGTTTCACTCCTAGACTTTTTATCTGCAAAAATCAAACACTTTCAAAGTTGTTAAGAATTTAGGGTTTAGATAAAACATATAAAATACAAATGAAAAAGTGAAAAAAATCTATAAAAATGGGTAAAAACCTCATTTAAGTATTTCATTTGTCATTTCACCCAAACCTTGCTCCAAACCACCTTTTTACCTTGATTTTCGACAACAGATTCCGGAGGGCACGGCTGATCATTCGATGAACCATTTCCAGAAAACGGGTAATCTTCATTTCCTCCATCTTTCCGTGGATTAAATTGTTTTTTCATTGGTTAAAAATAGACTTTTGAGTTAATTTTTTGAGGGTACCTATGCGCGAAGGTCATCGCATGTGCCTTATATCAGGCCCTAGGACAATCTAGGATCCTCATAGTTGGCCTTATAGCTAGTTTGTGATGACTCTGCATTGTGCAAATGCCCTAGCCTGCGACATGAGCAGCCCCAAAAGTTTTTAAAGATGAAAATGTCAATAAAAATTCTCTAGGGAAGAAGATAATGATGCTAATCTCTCATTATGGTTCCATTGCAGGTTTTCCATGTTCAAAATGTTGGAATGGCATGAAAGAGAGCACAAGGAGGTAGAATAATTTGTTGGGAATGACCTGGTAATGGTAATGTCCCTCCAGCAGTGTGGGTTGTTGAAATTCTTTAAGATCCAGGGTATGAGGGCCCAACTGAGATTACTCGAGTCCCTAGTTCACATGTGGGATGTGAACGAGAAGGAATTTCATGTGGGTGCTCACATTCTTATGATAGATATCGAGGATATCTACTTTCTAATTGGGCTATCTTGTTGTGGGTCCCGAGTAACACTTACATGTAGCAGGGGTGGCACCATGGCAACGAGCCTATGAACCACTATATCAATGCACATTGTGTGTCAGGTACTCAGAATCATAGCGGTAAAGTCACTATAAGAGATGTATAAGACTTTCCTCAATGGACCATGCTCTATACCATCACATGCATGGAAGGGAGTGAAACTCCTAATATGGCTCTTAAGATCTATTTTCAGTATGTGCTAGAGTGTATGGAGCCCCGAGTTTTCAATTGGTGTGAAGGGGTTCTCAAAATTATGAAAAAATGACTGACCAAGTGCAGGAGTGGTGATATGAAACAGTTTGGATATGGGTCGATTTGGGTATCCTTATTCCTAGAGAGGGTCCCAGTTTTGTGCTTACAAGTAGAGTTGGGTATATCTACCCCACAGGATCTGAGAATGAAGAGGTGGGTCGACCTCATGGCACAACATGCAGTCAATCCTATCATTAGATATAACGATGTCTTCTTTGACTGGTTGAGAATTCAAATGCTCATGGTCGATGACTATGCATATGTTGGGCTAGACTTCCGAGGAGATCCGGACTTATCGCGTCCCGAGGTTTCCCAATGGGGGTACATAGGTAAGAAGGAAATTTTTTTTATATGATGTTTTTGTGATTTTTAATGATATAAAATGTTTTTTATGTTGTTTATCTGATGACTAACCAAACGCTCTTTGATGATGGAGATGTGGGACTTTATCATCCTCCTAGTTCATCCCCTATCCAAAGGCGAGGGGAGAGAGGAGATGTAGCAGGAGTAGATGTCGTTTTCTTTGAGACACTAGAACAAAATTTAGAGGGACTCACGATGATCCAAGATGCCTCTATAGATTATATCCCAAGGCATTACCAGCACCACATAGTGGGCATGTTTGCTTCCATCAGTCGATTGCTCCGTAGAGTAGCATGAGAAGTCACATGTTATAGTGAGCAACATCCTTGATGCTCTATTGTATATGAATCCATGTGCTTCACAATTTTGATATTTTGTTCTTCGGACAAAAACATTTTTTGTAAAATTTAATCGTTATATATATATATATATATATATATATGAGGCTTCTACCAAATTACTTGTTGTATATACAAAGTGTGATTGGATTTTATAAATTTCTCAAATGTCTATCTAACACATAATTAGTCAAATCATATGTTAATGTATTTAGACATCTAGGAATGTGTTGATATTCAATGTAATCAAAATGACGTTCCAAGAGGCGAATTCGTAAATATACCCTTAACAACGTAGGACTTCTAATGGAGTAAACACTACTCAAATGTAGGACTACTATCTACGAATCGATTCGTACAATAAGATGATGTATTCCAAGTGAAACAACGTTGGTCAATAATTCGATGACTACATTCTATTCTGCAATATTGTTAGTTGCACGACAAGGGAAAACACCATGTAGACTAATCAATTCATCTGTAGGTGCATAGATTTCCCAAGTAGCAGATACTAAGTTTTGAGTACTGTGACTAGCACCATCAGCAAATCCAAGGTAGGGTAGTGAAGACACCAACATCTATAAAACAAGAATAACGCAAGGTAAGAGGATAAAGGTCGAAACAAAACAACGAAAAAGAATATAAGAGTATGATACACTAAAAGTACAAGCACTCATGCAAAAAATGATTTAAGCATAGTACTTCTTCAAGTAAAGCCCATTTCTGGGTTCACTCAAATGGATTCCATCATAATCAACCAGGTCATAAGCTCCCTTCTCCAACACTTGTTTGAAAATGTAAGGATCCCGCCACATGGGCTCGAATTTCCTGGCCTCTAGCAAATCACGATCTTGCTTGTAAAGAAGAACTAGATCACCTTCAGAAAAAACACGTGGCTTGACATGTTTTTCATGTTGGGATTTAACACGTTTCTTTTGAGTTTCAATGACCAAGGTGACATCACAACAGGTTTCGTCTAGTTGCATCAAATACAAAATACACTCCTCTTCAGCAAAGGTGTTAGGGAGAAGTTCAACGGCTAGTTTCAAAGATGGTATCTCACATTCAATCGAAAAAAATGCTTCAATACCGTATACTAACTGGAAAGGTGTGAATCCCTTGGCAAACTTAACGGATGTATGATAGGCCCATAATGCTGAGAACAACATCGTGTGCCAATTTGTCTTATGAATTCCTATCATCTGTCGAAGCATAGTAATGAGGACTTTTTTGATTGCTTCAACCTGGCCATTGGCTTGTGGATAATAGGGGATTGAGTTTTCATGGTGAAGAACCAACTTGTTAGTAAGCTCAGACATCATGAAATTTCAAAAATGACTACCATGATCAGTAACGATGTCTTGAGGGACACCAAACCTAGTAATGATGTGATTGAATATGAACAATGTTGCAGTTTTCCCGGTGCTATCAAATGTAGACATCGCATCGACCCATTTAGTGAAATAATCCACAGCTACAATGATGTATGCATGCCCCCCGACCGAGTGAGGGTTACATGTCATGAATTCAATTATCCAATTGGTGAATAGACCAATGGAAACTACAGGATGTAAGGGAGCAAGATGAGATCTTATCTTGTTATTATAAGTTTGGCAAGCATGGCATTTCTAGACAGCAGTAATACAGTCCTTAAACAAAGAAGGCCATAAATAACCTGCTCATAAGATATTTTCGGCAGTGGCATACCCAGACATATGACTACCACATGCTCTAGAGTGACAATAATTCAAAGCTTTCTCAACTTCATTGTAGGTGAGACATCATCAAAATATAGAATCAATACCATGAGAGTAAAGGGTATAACCGAGGATGATGTATTAATGGGCTTGATACCGTATACGATGACGATATGTACTAGATAGATCAGGCTGGAAATTTTGAGTATGGAGATAGATAATAATATCTCTATACCATACGTCATTAGAACTGATCAGAAAAAGGGATTCGTCGAGAAAGGAATCCTCTGCCACATTTTTTGTCTCAGTAGAGGGAAGGTCACGTATCAGTTCGGAAAAAACCAAAGATTTCTTTGACTTAGCGCATTTAGACTCCAACTCAAAATCATGGAGAATCACTATCCATTTGGAGTACTTTCCCCCCAACAATTTTCGAGTAAGGATATGTTGCATGGGGTTGCAATAAGAAATGACATTGGTCCTACGTAATAAGATATAATGACAAAAATGTTGGACATATTGGACAGCTACCAAGGCCAGTTTCTCGACATGTAGGTATTTGGTCTCAGTAGTCGTAAGACTCCGACTCAAATATTATATCACATGTTCTTCATGTGAATAATCCTCTTGGACTAAGAACATAACAATGGTAGAGTCTTAAGAAGCTAAGTAGAGGAAGTAATCTCAACTATAGTTAGGGGGAAACAACAATTTTGTATGGGTTAAGGCAAGTTTCAAAGATTCAAAGGATTTGTTTGCAGTATTGTCCCATACAAACTCGTAACCTTTCTTGAGTAGTCGAGTAAATCCTTTCGTCAGTTCAACATAATTGGGGATGAAACGATGTAAAAAAATTTCCTTCCCTTGCAAACTTTGGAGTTGGTGTAGTTTGGAAAAAGGAGGTAGATTAAGAATAGCCTCAACCTTCAAGGGGTCTACTCGAATCCCGTGTATCAACATGATCAAACCAAGAATTCGATCAAACTCCACACAAAAAACACATTTGTGTGGGTTCAAATGTATGCGATAATAACGACAACGTATGAAAATGGCCCTTAAATGTGTCAGGTGATCTTGGCGACACATGGAATGAGTTGGGAGATCATCAAGATAGGGTTTTACAATGTGCTTAATATCATGAAAAGCATAAGACATAGTGCACTGAAAGGCCATACCAACATTTTTGAGACCAAAGGGTAATTTTCGGTAGGCAAAGGTTCCCCAAGAGAAAATAAAAGAAGTCTTGACTTGGTCCGTAGGTAAAATATTAATTTGATTATAGTCGTAGAAATCGTCCATTAAGGAGACGATTTCACCCCCGACACAGTCATCAATGATCTGGTCAACGAAAGGGGTCAGGTAATTGTCCTTAGTATAATCCCTATTTATGTCCCTATAATCTACACAAACATGGATCTTACCTTGTTTCTTATTTACCGGAACAATATTGGATACCCAATCATTCAAAGACATGAGATAGACAAAGTCAGCTTTAAGAAGTTTTTCAACTTCAATCTTGATAGAAATGGCTTTACGTGGATGGAATGGTAGAGGTCTCTGCCGAATGGGTTTAGAATATGGATATGTCTTAATCTCATGCACGACAAAATCAAGATCAATACTTGGTATTTATTCATAACTCCAAGAAAAACCATCACGAAATTCTTGAAAAAAGGCTTTATAAGTGTGGACCTCATCAGTAGATCATGAGGCACCGATATGAACATTTTCTATGAATCTAGGTTTAATCGATATTTCAAGAGGAATGGTAGGTGAAATGTTACTCAAGTTCCCTTTGTACAACACATTGTGTGTTGACTCAAAAACTGAAGAAATAACAACAACGGTCGACGGAGTCGAAATCCATTGGTAGATGTTTATGGTATCGCTTTCTAGGAAGAGGATAGAATGATGATGTCCATCGTCCCATGGAGTGTCTTCCATAGACATGACTGACATGATCATATAGTTAGTAGGAAATATCATGTGAAATGGATCCGAAGATGATTCACAGAGAGAAGGAGGAGAGGGGGTTGTCGATTGAATAGCTTGATAAGCGGATTCGAACGAACTTAAAGGAATTATGTCTCTGTAATGAAGATAATCACCAGAGCTAGGTTCTACCCATGGGTCATATGACTCAGGGGTTTCATGAACCGTAGTGGAGATCATGTTAATCAAAGTGACAAAAGGAAGAGGTATATCGGGTGGTGGGATTGGAAATGTACCCATCAAGGTTGAATCTTTTAAGAGACCCACGCCGACATTCACATAATCAGGAGGTGTCTTCAAGATAAAAGGAACGTTGCTAGTATGAGAATCGAAATTAAAGAAGGCTAATTGGCAACAATAACGACCTTTCCTTGGTATGGGAAACATAACACATGAAAAAAGGTAGACACAACTGCACACGTGGAATCAATCCAACTACGACCAAGTAAAATGTTATAATCAAGAGGTGCATCGAAGACCTCAACCTCTACATTGACCGATTTACCTTCCAATGTAATAAACAATGAAGGAAGAACATTGTAAGGTTTAAAACCTATACCATTGAAGGCATTAAGTGTATTGTGTGATTTAGTGAGGGTAGGAGAGCCAATATCTTTCCAACAAGTAACAAAAATAATGCAAGTCGAGGCTCCTTCATCAATAATGGTTCTATATATATTCTTGTTTTCAACAACTTGGATCTGAAATGCTAACTAAGGAGGAAGCCTTGGAACATGTTCTTTCAAGTCAAATATTATCAAATTGGTGCCGGTAGGGTCAATTCCACCAATGGCCATTAACAATTCCTTCTGTTGAGTGGGACAACTTTGAAGGACTTCGAGAGCTAACATCGCAAAGGGTGCTTAGGCAAGGTCTTCTACAATATTGTATTTTTGGGCAACACAAGCATGAGGATTAAACCGAGACTTTCGAACAATGCCCTTTGGAGGAGGGTGAAGAAATGTATCGAGACCCAGTCGTATGAGATGAAGAGGACCATTGGGAGGTGAAGTTGGGGGAGAGGGTTGAACCAATGAAGGTGTTATATCATCTCCTTTCTCCTTCAACGAAGAGTAATCTTTGGCTTGAGTCGTGATTGCAACTTCATTCTTTTTAGATTCACCAGTACACATAAGGACATAAGATGAGGTAGAATGAGAGGGTTGGTCATGAATGACTAGTTCGGCCTGCTGCTGAGAAGGAAACGATTGTGACAAGATGTCGGGTGTAGGAGGCTTCCCAGTCCCTGGGAAGAACTTAGTGACGTCAACACGTCGTGGACAATGTTTCATATAATGGTTGTCACCACAAATAAGACAAGGGTAACAAGGTTTATGTTTATCTTTCTCATCAGCGAGTTGCGTTTTAGACTTTTCAGATTGTGGATTATTATTTTTGTCCTCCTTATTCTTACCCTTTCCATTATTTTTATTTTGATTTTTCTAGTTAGGTGTGGATTGAACTGAATTAACTTTGGCAGTCTTACCGGAGGAAGGAGTGGGAGTAGGAGTACTTTGTACATTAGAATTATTAGATTTAGGATTGGTGTCATTGGCATGTGTAGACTGAGTCTCAGCATGAAAGGTTCCAATCATACCATCAACAACATGAGAAGTGGTTGGGGGTGTTGGGGTAGGATTCGTATGTTGGGCATCAATGATCAAGTCGTAAAGAGTTATCATTTGTGAATAAATGAGATCTAGGTACTGAGCACGACTAATCGCCTTCTCTTCAGTGATGACACCATCAATGGAAACATCATGGGCTATAGGACCAATGAGTGATTCCATAAACCACTCAGCCAACAATTGATTAGGAAGGGGAACTTTGATTAACCGTCTTCTCCTCCTCCACTCATGGATGTGATCAGAAATATGAGTGGAAGAAGATTTCTTAAAATAACTCAAAATTTTGGTTCCTGTCTTGTATCGAATTGGAAACTGGTAATGTGTTAAAAAGGCCATGGCTATGGTGTTAAATTCATTAAAGAATCCTCATGGTAACTCTGTGTACCATTTTTCTTTTGAATCTGTGAGAGTTGATTGGAAAATTTTCATTCTTATGGAGTCGTCCATCAATGCGTTGGACGAACACCAAATATGGAAAGTCATAACATGATTATCCGGATATTCTCCTACTCGACTGTCAAATTTAGGAATGTCAGACGGTAGTTTGGCTGGTATGATGGGTCAATAAGGAGAATGAAAAATAGGATCATTCAAAATACTAGACAAATTTGGTAAATCCAAAGTGGCTAGGAAAGGAAACTGTCAGTTCACTTGAGGAAACTGATAGTTCTGAGGGGGAAGCCTCATAGGTATACCAGTAGGACCATAAGTAGTCTACAGATAATTAGATAGTCCTGACAGATTCAGTTGTGGATAATTTTGAGGCAGATAGCCCATAGGGTTGGGTTGATTAGGTATGTCCCGTTGGAAAGGAACATTAGATTGAAAGTTTTGACCCCAAGTGGGATTCAAAGAACCTGGATACAGTTGAACGAGGTTAGGGGGTACACACAAATTAAATTGATGATGTTTCCCCCTAGAGGGTTTCATATTTTCTTAGAGAGGAGGATTCCAAGGTTGATATTGTAACATAGGTACATTTTTTCCATAAACTGGGTTATGGACTTCGACTTGAGGTTGCCTCCCAAGTTGAGGTTGTTCCCTAACCCGAGGTTTCCCTCCAACATGAATCTGGAAACCAGAACTGATAGAATGACTGGTGCCTCCAACTGGATTGGAGCCATTAGGGCTAGGATGATGAGATCCTCCTAACAAAAGTGGAGGAGGAATGTAAGGCCCTCAAGAGAAAATCTGGGCAGGTGAAGAGACAAACTGAATAGCAACATTATACCTAGGAGGAACAAAATGTTTTGACCCTCCAGCTCGATTCTAGGTAGGGATAGTAATGGAAGTATTCAAAGAGTTATACCTAGGGGGAAGTGGCGGATTTGGTATAAGCAAAAGTGGTGTTCCAATAGGAGGTTGGGTGACAGCCACATTCCCGATAGAAACAATCGTAGCTTGTGGGACCATAGTAGAATGGGCCATTTGGAGAGGAAGAATCGAGTGATAAACGACCAATAATTGGTATGAAATTGTGGTGACACTATTGGTGGTAACAGTAAAATGGTATAAAGGTACCATATAGGTAACATATGTCTCAAGCATTTGCGATTTCATAGGTTGATCCAGACTTGCTTCTAGGTTTCCATAAAGATCATGTACTGTCAAAGGTGTGAAACTGGGATTAAAAATTCTGGTAGTGTGAGCTGGGGTTCTAAATGATTCACTTTGAAAAAGTGAATCATCTACTCCAGACCGTGCATTAGGTCCATAAAATACTCCAGTACTCTCAACAACAAAAATTTCTTCCGATGAATTCATCTGGAGAAAATGTGAGTCTTGTCTAATACTCAATAATGGATTTGGGGGAAGTCGAAAATCCTCTAAGGAATCTGAACCAATTCGAAATCCTTCCAAAGAGTGTGTGCTTCCAACTTCAGAAGCTACTTCGTTATTGACTACTCCCTCAGGATATCCTTTTGGTGAGTTAGGAAGCAAAGGTTGGTAACCTTCCGGATATTCTGGGGGTATCCCTTGCATCCTACATGAACAATGAAGGTCGATGTTGGATGAACCAAGTAAAGAACGAAAAAAAATCTATGGCCAACTAGAGAAAAAAAATAACACTCACTAATAAAATATAGAAATCAAACCAAGCAAACAAACCTTCTTATTTCGAGGTCACTAGTTGGTGATGAAATCCAATGTCACAAAATCAAGACAAGAAGGGGATGTGATAAAGAGGGTGGAAAAGTTACATTGGCAACCTGCTTAATGGACTTACACCCTAGTGCAATATCCCACACATAATCATGGGTATACCCTCCAAGGAGCCTGAGTGAGTTTGGCCAATGTTGATTCCAGGAACTGTGAAGACTTTCCCCTCCACAGTCACCTCATTTAAATACCCTAGAGAGATAGGCTACTAAGGTTACCAACTACAACAGTGATGCCTGGGCAAATAGTTGACAGTTCGATCCACGCACAAAGGTAGGGTACCTAGCCCGAAATCAACTCAAGAGGCTCCCACACATAATTGTGGGTATACCTCCAAGTGACCCCCAATAATATGCTCAATATCTATATCAAGACGAACAAAGAAAGTTGAGTAACTTTGCCAATCACAATGCGAACTTATGATTGACCCTTGTGTTAGAAGGGCTTCCCAGGACAAAATGTAGCAATTGGATTTGAACGCTCCCTATCACAAGATACTATTGTGTGTTTTGATTATTTGGAGAGTGTGCCTTACAAACTATTCCAAAGAGCTATCCTAGCTAATGTTGGTGAAAAAGATCCCTAGAAAATAAAATTTCCTAATAAATTTTAAATTTACATTGTATTTTAAAAGACGTTGTTGCTTACTCAAAAGGGAGATGGGAATGAAACCGATGATGTTGTGACCTTGACCCAATACAATGCAAGAAGATATGAATGTGAAATATTTCAATTCAATGAACTCTAATTACAGTAGGGAGAAGGTATTTTTCTTGAAGTACAAAATCTACGAATTGCAATTTCTTAATTTTGAATGAACATAATTCCAAATAATCATGAACTACAAAAGTTTCCAATTATTCTCTTTAACAAATATTTCGAATGAAAATTTTTTCTTATGAAAGATTACTAAAAATAATAAATGAATTCAATTCTTCCTTTCCCAAATCAAGTTAGGGATGTAATGATGAAAGGAAAATGCAATCCAATAAAATCAAGATACTCTCAACACAATTCCCAAATCAAACTCGTAATATAGATAAAAATAAAAATGATAAGAAAACATTTTGTGACATGCAAACAAAAAGTGTTTCTCAACGAACAACCAATATGGAAAATAAAATGAATCCAAAACCTTAAATAAATAAAATACCCCTTGTCAAACAAGCACATAGATCAAAGATCCAGATATTATATCCTTGTGACAAAGTTCAAAAGAAAAAACTTGCAAAATCACGAAGAAAGACTTTCAATCACTAAAAACCAATCACAAGCAATATTTAAACTCATGAATCAATCAAACACTAGGATCAAAATTCCAACCTAGGCCTCTAAAGAAAATATGGGTGAAAAAGAAAAATTGACTCACTCCAACAAATCCTACAGGAGTCATTGGAGGTTGGTTGTAGAACATAGTGCGATGTAGTAAGATCATCGCAGGCTACTAGTGGGACACAATATGATATCGCCACACTGGATTGGACAAGTAGAGTCTGACATCTGAGGTTCATCGCAGGATTTGAAAGTGGTACAGTGCGACAATCTCTGTAAATGAGGAAACAAATGGGATAAAGAAAAAAAATCTAATTGAACTTTCAGATCTAGAGATTCCCAATGGATCACTCATAGACTCGGAGAATGAATTTAATCAAAGGAAGGTAGGCAAAAAGAAAATGGGAAGAAAAAAATAAAAAGGAATTCATATCCCTAGTATGGTCACCAATTTTTTTATGGGATTAATCGGTAAATGTGGACATAAACAGATCTCCCTAGATCCACCTAGATCTAGAACAAAAGAGAACATAATATGATGCTTTCCCTAAGCTCTAATTATTGAGTTTACTAGTTAACAAGAGATGGACAACATATCGTTTAAATTTCATTCCCTTTTGCCATTTCCATCCTATCTCCACTCTGATGCTCCTGTGATATTGAATCTTCAATATAACACTAGCCAACCAAAGTGAAAGAAATACAATGAACTCAACAAGAACCTATGTATGTGATCAAGGAATCATACAATAAAAAAAGACAATTTTTATGGGAAAGAAACATATTGTTGTATCATATTAAAATGAGAGTGGATATTACAACCAAATCCTTAATTTCATAAGGTCCCCTCTCCATGGCCCTTTTCTCCAACACACACATTTTCTCCAACCTTGAATGAAGAAGATCCATGATGACCTGATGAGCTGAAATGAATCTCTCAAGTATGAGCTGAAGTAGAATTATGCATCCAATGCTTACCCTATTCAACCTTAGCCTTCTCCATGAGAGATGCCTCCTTATATAGGGTGAAAGAGAGATGGTTGAGGATATTAGGATGATCCCACCAAATCATAGAGGTGAGTAAGATCCAAACCATTTGGAGGCCACCTCATCTTCTAGAAGATCCCCTTCTAGAACTTTCATGAAGTTCTACTTTTTCTTAGTCTTTTGACATCATCGCACCCTAGCTATAGTGCAGCCTACAAAGACGTCGTAGTCTAACTCTAGAGCAGAGGGTGACGATCATGCATCATCACATCCTGGGTATAGTGTAGCCCACGATGACCTTCCTTAATAGGATTTTTGAGAAGAGAAATCCAATCACCTTCCTCATGGAGAAAGATGCTTTTTGGGAACATGAACACATGTTGTCAATGGATCACTGGGGTGACCAAAATAATTTGTAACAAAATCTCCAAAAAAAATATTGAAGTTCCAAAAGTGATCTCCAACAGAAATGGAGGAACGCCGAAAACAAGGACTCTACTACTATTTTGATGAAACATATTCACCATGGCATAAATGTAGAGAACAAAAGTTCTTCCAGAATGATGCATCTGTTTCCTCTCCTTCTAAAGATATCCCATCAGATGAGGCTCCTAACCCAGACAAGGCTCCACCAAGTGATCATGTGAAAGCTCCAATTTTAAACTCTATGGAACTAGAGGAACCCATCATATCACTTCATGCACTCTCAGGTATTTCGGCCCCACAACATTGAAGCTCAAGAGCTACATCAAACATCGTTGGATAGTAGTGTTGATTGATAGTGGTAGAACCCATAAGTTTTTTCATCGTCAGCTTATTGATGAGATCCATTGCTTTCTCCATGTTGTTTCTAAGTTTCAAATCCTCATCTCTAATGGTTGTACTATGAAGTGTGGGGGGCACTGTGAGAATTTCAAACTCCAAATGGGTGATTATACTTTGAAAACCCACATGTTCTCTATCGCCATGTGTGGTTGTGATATTGTATTAGGAGTGGAATGGATTCACACTCTAGGGACAATCACAATGGATTATCATCTCTCACAGGATGGAAATATTGTTGAAGAAAGAACACCATGGTATGATTGCTCAATTTAATGCCATCTAGGTCACTGAATAGTCCTCTTAGATAGTTCCTCCTAGCATGCAACTCATCTTGGAAAAATACCCCAAGGAATTTGAGGTTCCCATGGACTTACCTCCCTCTAGAGGTGAGCATGATCATAACATCCTTCTCCTTTCTGGAAGTAAACCCCCCAATGTACGTCCCTAGAGATATCCATGTGCTCAAAAAAATGAAATAAAAAATATGGTACAAGAATTATAGGCACTAGGGGTAATTCTCCCTAGTACCAACCCATATTTTTCCCCAGTGGTGATGGTATTAAAGAAAGAAGGTACTTGGAATATGTGCCCTGAATAAACTAACCATCAAAGATAAGTTTCCCATTCTTTTCATTGATGATTTATTGGATGAACTCCAAGGTGCCTGTGTATTCACCAAATTAGACCTTCACTCTGGCTATCATTAGAACCAAATGAAGGAGGAATAAATTCTAAAGACTTCTTTCTGAACTCATGAAGGACTTTATGAATTCTTGGTCATGCCTTTTGGCCTTTGCAATTCCCCATCCACCTTCCAAAGTCTCATGAATAAATTATTGAAACATTACCTTAAGAATTTTTTCTTGGTTTTCTTTGATGACATCCTCATTTACAACCGCACTTGGGATATCTACTGTATGCATGTGGACAAAGTCCTTCACTTGCTGCAGGAAAACCAATTGTTTTTCAAACAAACAAAATGTTCATTTGGAGCAAGTGAAGTGGAATACTTGGGACACATTGTCAGCCGCGAAGGAGTTAAATTGGACCCCAAAAATATCCAAGCAATGCAAGAGTGGTCGGGACCCAAGACTTGAAAGCGCCTCAGGGGTTTTCTTGGTCTTATAGGTTATTACGGGATTTTTTCCCACCATTATGGAAAAATTTCCAAGCCATTGACCGAACTTATTAATAAGAATGCATTTCATTCTACACCTATTGTTGAGCAAGCCTTCGCAGAGTTAAAGGGGGACATGTGCACTACTCATGTTCTAGTAGTGTCTGTATTCAAAAAAACCTTTGTGGTGGAATCAAATGCTTATGGCACTGGTATATGCATAGTTCTCACACAATATGGTCAACCTTTGGCCTTTACTAGCCAAGCGTTGAGTGGCCGCAATCTGGGAAAATCTATGTATGAAAACAAAATGATCGCCATTCTCCATGCAGTGCACACCTAGCAACCATATCTCTTGGGACGTCATTTTGATATCAAAACATATCACCATAGTCTGAAATATTTTTTGGAGCAATGCCTATCCTCCCCAGAAAAAAATAAGTGGTTGACCAAAATGTTGGGTTATGATTATGAAATTATATACAAAAAGGGAAAATATAATATAGTAGTTGATGCATTATCATGAAAACATGAGGAAGATGACTCCCTCTTTGTATTATCATTACCAATCCTTGATTATATTGATGAAGTACACCATGAGTGGATAACAAAACTGACTATCTCCATGTTAATTCAATGCCTTCAAGAGGACCCTAATCCTCCAATCGACTACACTTGGAAGGACAATATTCTCTGATATAAGGATTGTATAGTTCTCTCACCCTCTTTAGCACTCAAGTCGAGGCTCTAACATGAGTTTCACTCATCAGTTATTGTGGGTCACTCCAGCTTCCAAAAGACATATGCTTGTGCCCATCATTCTTTTTTCTAGGTCTACATGAAGAAGGATATCCTTCACTTTGTCACAAAATGTGAGGTCTGCCAACGTAATAAAGGTGAAACTATCAAGTATTCAAGTTCCCTACAACCCCTACCCATCCCAACTTCTATATGGATAGAAATCTCCATGGATTTTATAGTGGGCCTTTCTAAATCTTGGAACAAGTTTTTCATCATGGTGGTTGTTGATCGCCTCTCCAAGTATGCTCATTTTTGTGCCTTACCCCACCCTTTCACCCCAACACTCATAGCACAAGTTTTAATTGATCATATGTTCAAGCTACATTGCATGACCACCTCTATTGTATCTGATCATGACCCTACTTTCACAAGCACATTTTGGCAAGAGTTATTTAAATTGCAGGGCACCCAACTGAACATGAGAAAAAACTATCACCCCCAGTCTAACAGTAAAATAGAAGTGGTCAAAATTTTTTGGGAAAACTACTTGCAGTGTTTTTCTTTAGACAAACAACACCATTTGGTGAAATGGCTCCCCTTGTAATAATTGTGGTACAATAATTCCTATCATACAACCACTAAAATGACCCCATATGAAGCATTGTATGTCCAATGTACACCCACAATCACTACCTATCTTCCTTGCACATAAAAGGTCCAATCTATTGATACAATGCTCCAAGGTCACACAACCACCCTCGTGGCTTTGAAGGATAACCTTCACATGGCCCAAAGTCGCATGAAGCAATAGGCGGACCAACATCATTTAGAAAGGTTTTTTCAGGAAGGCGATCAGGTGTTTCTTCGGCTCCAACTGTACAAGAAAAAAACTCTCAAATACTAGGGAAATAACAAGTTGGTATCTAATTTTTATGGGCCCTACTAGATCATCAAGTGTATTGGTTCAATGTCCTACACATTGGCCCCTACTTCTACTTCCAAAATACAACCGATGTTCCATGTTTCATGTCTGATGAAAGTGGTGAGACAGAACTGCAGGATCCAAACCATCCTTCCAGAATTAGATGAAGAAGGCTCCCTTTGGCTCCAACCATATGTCATCCTCAATCACTGTGAACTTCAGCTACATGGAAGAACTATTAAGGAAATGTTGATATAGTGTAAGGCCACATCACCAAAGGATGCAACCTAGGAACCAACAACCATACTCCAACAGTTTTTGCACCTGCAACCTTGAGGACAAGGCTACTTTTGAAGGGGGAGGGCATGTTAGGATCTGATCCTAACCATCTCCATGGGTCATTAATTAGTAGGATATGTTTTCTATGTAACAAAGGATGAGATTAGTTAATAAGGCCTAATAAATAAAGGAGAATAAGTCAATGTAAGAAGACCTAATAGTAGCTTTCGATTCTAGAAATATCTTCCTCTAGAAGTTTCCTTAGAAGGTAGAATTAGTATAAATAAGAGTAGGAGGCATTGTATATATATTTTTATATATATTATTGTAATAAATATCTTCTCTATTGGAGGTTTCCCCCTCGAAGAGGCAATTGAACATTGCTATCATTAATAAAGGTGCTCTTTCTAGTGTTATTCTAGTTTTATTATGATATTGTTTTGGATATATCATTTTTGTTTAATCATTGCTTTCTAAATATTTATGTTCTCCATACTATATTATATTTGGAATATTTCACTTTAAGTATGAGACATGAAAAACATGATGGAGTTTAGAATGACTAGGCAGAGCTAACTAGCTAGCCATGGGTCCCACTCACTTGAGAATGGTATAAGGACCATAAATTTAGGGTGCAAGTTTTTGATGGTTTTCAAATTTGAGTGAAGTCTACTTAGAAGGGTACAGAAGAAGAAACATTTTGTCCCCTTCAACGAATTGATGATCAGAACGACCATGTTCTTATTGTTTCTTCATGTGATTATGAGCCATGACCAAATTTTCTTTGAGGGTATGGATAATGGCCACTCATACTGTAATATTTTTTTCAACCTCCTGAACCTTTGAGACACCTCGTATGTAGGAGAGAATCAATGGTGGAACTTTACAATAGACCACTTCAAAAGGAGTCATGCAAGTGGAAGTATGGTAACACAATTTCTACCACCATTTAGCTATGGGTAACCACTAATCCCATTGATTTTTTCTATTAGATGAAAAACACCACAAATATGTTTCCAAACACTTGTTGATAACTTTAGTTTGTCCATTATTATGGGGATGATAGGTGGTGCTGAGATGCAATTGGGTTCCCTGGAGATTGAACAATTATTGCCAATTTTTTTTAGAGAAAGTTGGATCTCGATCAGAGACAATAGAATGAGGCATGCCATGGAGTTTGAATATATTATCCATAAATATTTGAGACACCATGTATGCAATGAATAGGTGTTGAAGAGATAATAAATGAGAATATTTGGAAATATGATATACTACCACCAACATGAATAACTTATTTCCTAATTTAGGTAAGACAACAATGAAATCCATATAAATATCCCTCCAAATAACAGATGGAATCGGGAGTTATTGGAGTGTGTTTAAAGATTTGACTATTTTTCCCTTATTTCATTGACATGTATCACATTCATTCATATAGGTGTGGATTTCATGTTTCATACCATCCCCAAAAAAAAATGTTTGACCTATTCATAGGTTTTGGTAAGCCATGAATTCCCAGCTATGGGTGAAGCGTGAAACTCAGAGACCATCATGGATTTAAGGTTCTACTTTTTTATTAAATACAAGAGACATTTATAGCGAATCTCATCATTGTGTCAAGAGTACACTCGAGAAGATTGAGGATTTTGTTGCAAGTTTTGGATTAGGGTAAAATGTTTGGGGTCTTGCAAACATTCCTGACGAACATCCTGAAGCCAGTTTTCTATAATGAATGAGAGTAAAAAGAGGGACACTTCATATTCATATTTCCTTGAAAGAGAATCAACAACCACATTTTATTTTCCCTTCTTGTAGACTATCTCATAATCATATCCAATCAACTTGCTCACCCATTTTTGTTGCACCGTGGAGGAAATTATTTGCTCCAAAAAAATAATTGAGGCTATAATGATCAATTTTAATTTGGAAGCATTTCCCCAATAGATACAGACATTGGATATCCACTACATGAAGAATAACCAACATTTCCTTTTCATAGGTGGATTGGCCTAAATGTCACTCTGATAGTTGTTCGCTAGTGAAAGCCAAAGGGTGGCCATCTTGCATGAGGATTGCCCCAATTCGTTTCCCTAATGCATCACATTCTAGGACAAAAGTCTTGGTGAATTTTGGGAGTGCCAAGATAGAAGTTGTGCACATAGAATATTTCAAGGCTTGGAAAGATTGATTGATTGTTGGAGTCCAACTGAAAGCATTCTTTTTACGGAGAGTAGTGAGAGGAGATACAATTTTTCCATAATTCTGAGAAAACTTGTGATAATATCTTGTTAAACCCAAGAAACCATGTGCCAGACCCTTCATATGGTATATTTTAATCTCGACTTCACCTCTCCTTTACCCTATTTCTGCTCTACTTGCACACTTATTTGTCATTCATTTAATTGTTTTACAATGAATTGGTTCTTAGAATTAATGAACTATGTTTTGGTTGTTTTTCTATGAATTAGATTAGAATGTTGATTAACTTTCTTTCATTTTTAATATGTGTGCCTAACTTATGGTATGAAGTGCAGGTGCCTTCCTTAGGTTAATAATAAAAGTTATAGACATTATAACATTGGTTGTGAAGGATATTAAGCAGGAAAATTGACCATGTGGAGAATCTCACAGTTCATGGGCACCATTACTCTATTTTTCCATTTTGGGGAGTTGTTAGAGTTGTTTCTTCTACAAGTAAATACTTCCATGGATCGTAGGTAGCATTTAGAGAACATTTGGATGGGAATCTTACTTCCCATTTATTGTTTGGGTATCATGGGTGTACCAACAATTATTGTTGCTATTTTAGTTTGGTTCCTCTTCACCCATGCTACCCACATGAGCATGGATATAAATCTTTCCTTCCTTAGATTAAGTTGGATGCAGATATTCATTTTACTATGTTTAGATAGTTGGTTCTTCTTATTATTCAGTTTTTTTTCATAAAGATTCAACCCATGTGTGTGTGTGTGTTTGTGTGTGTGTGTGTGTGTGTGTGTGTGTGTGTGTGTGTAATATATTTATACTAAAAGGGGGATATATAGACATGGGAATATTGTTTAGAAGATGATGTAAAATAATTGAAGTTTCAGGAATAAAAGGCAGAGCTCCTAGACCTTTACATTCTTTCCTAGTTATATCTTGAATGTGTGAGCATTGATTTCCATTTTCTAGCATTTTTATATTCCCATCACCATGCTCTCTAGAGGGGGGGCACTCTAGAGAACAAGAGTTGTGGATCAATAGGTAGTTGTATGTGATGTATATGAATTTTATTTATTTTAGCATCTAGTTTTAATTTTCTCCTTTTCTATTTCATTTACAAGATGGGGAGATGTAGATTATTTTGTTGTATTACTGAGAGGGGGGGTGAATCATTAATAGAGAAATTTAATCCCTTTTAACCACAGTATGCAAGTGTTATTTATCTTTGTGATCAATATAGCATTATCATCCAATAAGTGTAGAGTAAATAAACCATGAACAAATGAACAATCATACACATACACATTACCCAAGTATTTTTACGTGGAAACCCAATGTGGGAGAAAAAATACATAATTCTTTTTCTTATATTTCTTTAAGAATTACATTCATTGGAAGCACCAACTTCCTTTGTTCTCCAGCTGCAACTGGAAGGAGGCTCTGACCCCCTATATTTTTAGGCTACAACTCCCCAATTCTCTAGCTACAACTAGAAGGAGGATAAAACCCCCTATGTTCTCCGGCTATAACGAGAAGGTGGCTACAACCACCTATCCTTGCCTCGTCCTTCCACCCTAAAATATAAGTGTCATATAAAGAAACCACTGCCACACTGTCATTGTGAGATATACCAATGTAAACCAATACCAACCTGTACCATTGACCTATAGCCAACCTGTACCATTTCCCTGTAATCAACCTGTACTTGAACTGATCCTGTACCAACCAAAAACCAAAGATATGTGACATGTCTATTCTGCAACACATGTATGTATGTGCCCTATCTATACTTCAGCCTGCGTATGTACACAACTTATATGTTATTCGACCTACATATGCCTTCTGAAAACTAGGTTTTTCTCTGTTCTAAAACATTATGACCCTTTGCAACCTCTTTCACATCAACCTACAACTTGTCATTGTGTCCAGAATGTAACTATACCATGTGCATACATCCTCATACATATCCTTTACTCAAATCATCTATATCTCTCTCTAGTCATGTGCCATATAAGTGTGTGTAATCATGAACTAGTATAATAACCCTCACATGAACTAGACGTTAAACCCTTTTTGATATTTATCCTCTCAATACATCAACCACTTCACAAATACAAGCTCTCAATTAGGTATCACAAGAACCCTTAACCATATGCCAAGGAATACAAGATGCACCTCAACATTAACAAGATATATCAATGATAAATATTGATTATACCAACACTATATTTCTGTAGATATGACTTATATAGAAGGTCCCATGCAACCATTAATATCTCCAGGTAAAATCCTCAAACATCCATAACCATTTCTCATGTATACAACAAAATCCAACTACTCGTAGAAATAAGCCATAAATTTTGAACTAGTAGATAGATCCGATGTACCTAATCACTATAGACCTTCCTAGGAGCTTTCTTTAAGACTCTAGAGACTCAACATCTTCATCTTATCAAGTTTCTAGGGATTTTATTTCATGCACGTTCCCTAATATACTGCTAGCCCATGTGCATATGTGCCCTTCTCCACTGCAGGCCACGTACACCTCAAAAACTAGGTTTTTTTCAGTATTTTTTGTAATTCTGAAACTTTCAATGTCAACCCTTCATGTTACCTTAGAATTTTGTAACTTTAGATATATCAATGAGTACCTGAAATAAACCTTACACAATAATATATATTCAATGTGCTCAATAGGTGCTAATATGAGAGCCTTTCTCTCTTAATACTTCCATGTAGATTCCTCAAGAGGTTACCTTCTAACCAACTTAACCCAATTTCCTTCTTTTAGGGCTAACCCACTTCTAACCACTTGTCCACTTCTAACCCACTTTTCTACAAATAGTAAATTATCCACTTCTAGTTGCAACTAATTTTATTTAAAATTATTTTCTTATTGCAACAACTTAACCCATGATTAACTCCTACTTTTACTCACTTGACTAGTCAACTTCTTCTAGGATCTTCTAGAATAATTTTGACTTCTTTGAACTTCTAGATAACTCATGAGGGTTCTCCAACTTCACAAGGCCATAACTCTCTAACCGTGAGAATTTATGTGGTGTTCCACATATCACCAAAAATGGCATGACATGTACTATCCATCTAGAATAGTCTTACCTAAAAATATATGAAACTTCATACCATTATACATCAATCAAACTGAAGTCCCTTAACCATACTATTGGGGCTACCAGAATTTTCTACCAGACTTTCTTCAAGGGTTGACATCAATGAAAACCAACCCAAATAATAAAAAATCTCCCCTTTTGGCATTGATGGAAACACTCTGATGAAACTATGAATTCATCTCTCTTATGCTCCCCTTGTGACAATCGCTCCCCTTGGAAACATGCCTTTGTGATCTCTTTCCAAGCATCTAATTCTCTGACCTGCATCTGGTGAATCTCTCCCCCTTTGACATCAATGGAAAAGGTAACTTTATGTTCGGTGTTGTTTCCCCTACTAAACTATCCTTGGGGTTGCTCCCCCTGAATGAACTCTTCTTGAACTCTTACCCCCAACATGAATTGTCCTCTGTATGGTGCTTCCTCGTGTAAATCTAAGACATATAAGATAAGCATTCAAAAGCATTCATTTGGAGGTAGAAATTACTTTGACTCTCTGACAAAGATACTTAAAGGCTTCCCTTGGAAGCGGTTTTGTGAAGATATATGCAAACTATTCCTTTCCCCACACATATTCAACTTTGATGTTCTTCTCTACAACCTATTCCCATATAAATTTATACTTGATTGAAATGTGCTTCATCTTGGAGTGCATCACTGGATTCTTTGAGATATTGATAGCGCTTGTATTATCGCAATATATAGGAATGGGATCATCATACTCAACCTGTATATCTGTCAAAGTTTGTTTCATCCATAGAACCTGTGTACAACATGTTATTGTTGCAATATACTCTGTTTCAGTTGTAGACAATGATATTGATGAGTGTTTCTTGCTTAGCCAAGATACCAAACACTCACCCAAGTAGAAATTCGTTCCACTAGTTCTTCATTGGTCATCAATGAAACATGCCCAGTCTGCATCTGTGTAGGCTATAATTGATAGATCATTTTCTTTTGGATACCATATTCCAAACTCTTATGTGCCCTTGAGATGTCTGAAAATCCTCTTCACTTATAAAACATGTGATTCTGTATGTGTTGTTTGAAATCATGCCACTTGTCCAAATTCCTGCATTACATATGGTCTGGATGTTGCACATATAGTAAGATGCCAATCATTGACCTATACTATCTCTGATCTGTAGATTTTGAATCATCATCTTTGCTCAACTTTCAACTAGTTTTCATAAGACTATTAATTGGTTCACAATCTTCCATTCCGAACATATTTAGCATTTCTCTGATATACTTAGTTTGAGAAATAAAAATGCCTTAGTTTCTTTGACATATCTAAAGACCCAGAAGGAAGGATAGTTCTATGAGTAATGATATTTCAAATTCATTCTACATATCCTTTGCAAATTTTTGGCTTAACCTGTCATCATCACTTCCAAAAATAATATCATCAACATAAAATTCACTTACTAAAATACTATCTTGAGTTACCTTTATGTAGAGGTTGTTGTTTTCACTTCCTTTTCTGAACCCTGCATGTTGTAGATATCTATCCAATCTAGAGTACCATGCAATGGGAGCCTGTTTTAGACCATACAAGGCCTTCTTCAACTTGCACACATAATCTCCATTCTTTGACAGCTGAAATCCTTTTGGTTTTTCAACGTAGACTTCTTCTTCAAGTTCCCCAAAAGTTGATTTCACGTCCATCTGATACACTTTAATATTCTTGGAGAATGCATAAGCTAATATCAATTGAATTGCTTCCATTCTGGAAACTAGGGAAAACATGTCTTCAAAGTTGATCCCGTCAACCTATGTGTATCCTTTACATACCAATCTAGCTTTGTTCCTTGCAACCTACCCATCTTCATTCAATTTATTTATGAAAAATCACTTTGTGCCAATCACATTCTTGTACCTTGGTCTTGGAACCAATTCCCAAGTGCCATTCTTTTCTATTTGATCAAATTATTCATTCATGGATTTTTTTTGGAATTCATCCTTGCTGGCCTCTTCAAAACTGTTTGGTTCAATCATAGAAAAGAGTGCTAGGTGCAATTGTTCTAGTGAACAAATTCTTTTTATAGACTCAACTCTTGCATCCTTGTTTCCGATAATCTGATCTGAAGGATGATTCTTCTGTACTCATTTTCTAGTTGCCTTTGGAGACACTTTCTAATCTTTCTCTTCTACTTTTGTATGATCTTCTTCATCTTCCCCTTATACTTCTTCTTCATCATTTGCAAATTCTTTGTAAACCTGTTCCACTGATTCCTTTTCTTCTTCCTTTACTTTTCATCCACCTATTTCATCAATGGTTACATTGATTCTTTCCACAACTTTGTTGAGCCTTAGATTGTAACACTTGTCTGCTTTCTGTGTACTTGAGTAACAGAAAAGTACACCTTTGTCCACACGATATTCAAACTTTTCCATTCTTCCATCTTCTCTTTTGATGTAGCATTTTCTTCTTAACACTTTGAAGTGATTCACATCTATTGGTCTTCCTTTCCATAGCTCGTAGGGAGTTTTGTCACTATTGTTTCTAAGAATTACTCTCTTTTGAATGTGAATTGTTGTATGCACTGCATGTGTCCAAAAAACACTTTTCAATTTTGAATCCATTAACATTGTTCGAGCCATTTCCTGTATTGTCATGTTCTTTTTTTCAACAACTCCATTCTATTGAGGTGTCCTAGCAACAAAGAATTTCATTTTTGTTCCATGCTTTCTACAGAAATCCATAAATTCCTTTGAAGTAAACTCTACTTCATTATCAGATCTCAAACATTTGATTTTTGATTCAATTTCATTTTCAACCATTTCCTTGTAAACCTTGAAGTTTTTGAATGCTTCCGACTTATTCCTGAGAAAGAAAAGTGCAATCATTCTTGTATAATCATCAACTAATAAAATGATGTATTTTATCACCTTTTAAGCCCTTTGTTCTAGTTGGTCCAACTAGATCAGTATGCAAAATTTCCAGTGGTCTTGTCATTGAGTATTCCTTTGATTTGAACTTGGTATTTGTTTTCTTTCCTTGTTGACAATGCTCGCATAATGTGTTGGTTGGTTTCTTGATCTGGGGAATTTATCTGATTGCTCCCTTTTTTATAGATTTGACAAGGTTATCGGTGTTTATGTGACCCATTATTCTATTCCATAGCCAACCTTCATCTTCATTTCCTCGACAACACTTTTCATTTCCAATTTCACTTAATACATATATGTTGCTTGAAGTTCTTGCAGTTGTTGCAATCAATTTTCCTGGACCTTCTTTTCTTATCTCACACTTATGTGAATCGAACATAAGTTTATGACCTTGGTCAAATATTTGACTTACAATTAGAATATTATGTTTGATATCTTCCACTAGTAGAACATTTTCTTTCTTGGTATTCTTGTTTCCAATTCTGACTGTGCCTTTTCCAATGATTCTAGTTGAGTCATAATTTCCAAAAGAGATTGATCCATCTCCTTCCTTTCTTAATGTAAGTAAATTGTATTCATCACATGTCATGTGTTTTGAACATCCATTGTCAACATACCAACCATGTTTCTTGTTTTTAGCCTGTAGAGAGAGTGTGCATTTTTCATTGTTAAATTGATCCTACTTTCCTATCCATATTCTCTGTTGAGGTTCCTGTCTGTGACTATTGTTATTTAGTTGCGATTCTTTAGGAGGGACAATCATTCTACAATATTTGGCCATGTGTCCAATTTTTTTTCATTTGTATCACTCCACTTCAGTTCTCAATAATTCAAACATGTTGTAGCTTGTTCTCTATGTTTCATTAGGCCTTATTGGATAACCATTTTGTGCATGACTTTCAAAGTTGTTTCTGTTCCTGCTATTAGCTTTGCAATTTACATCTTTATGTCCAAAATTATTAAATGCATAACATAGACCAAAAAATATAGTTTGATACTTGGGAGTTGAATATATTGTGAAGGATTTACTCTTCTAAATCCTTCTTCATCCAGAGGCCTGCTTGTTTCTGACTGTCACTCATTTTGAAATCTGACTCTTCTAGGTGGAAGAGTGTCCCTATGATCTTCCCTGTAAAATGTTTTGTCTCCTCTGACTGTTTATGCATATCTTCTTGGTTTTGTTTCTTTATTTTTGGTTTTGGAGCTTGAGCCTCTTTTTGTTTGATTGTATCCTAGCCCAAACTTGTAATTATGTGGCCTTTGACTGTTGATAATATTATCCAAAACCTTTGAACTATTCTACATATTCTTTGGTTGAAGGTATTTTCTCAATGTAACAACCTCTGCTTCCAAATTTCCAACGATATTGTCTTTTTCTTCCAGTTGTGCTTTAAGTGCTTCTTTGATTCTTTTGTCTTCTTCTATTTGAACCTTTAATTTAGTGATCATGTGTTCTAGTTCTTTAGAGTTTGAATTTTGAATGTCTTCTTTCTTGTCTAGTTCTTCCTAGAGTTTCTTGTTTTTCTTGTTTTTTCTTTTTATAGCTTCTATAAAACTCAACAGTTCTTCTTTGTAGTCTACTTATACTTCTTCATACTCCTCTTCAGTGTCTTGTTTATTGGAGTATTCTATTTCCATGAATATAACTCTTTATGTCTTTCTTTCACTGACTTTATCTTCGTCTGATGAGGAACGATATTCTTTGGTGCAAAAACTTTTCTTGAAGACTTTATTTTTTGTTCTTTTGCCTTTATATGTTTGTTTGTTGTTTGAATCATCCTCTTCATGTATTTTATTTTTCATGTGATAACATTTGTTAGCAAAATGACCAATACCATCACAATTAAAACAAATCAATGGAAGCTTACCTTTATATCTGCCACTGGTTCCGTTTTTCAATCTTCTGACAAAGTTGGCCACTTCTTCATAATCTTTTGAGATGTCATTGTTGCTACTATATTTTTTTTCTTTTTTTCTTTCCCTTTGTCTTTGAACTTTTGGATGCTTTGAATTCTTCTTCTTTTATACCTAGATTTTCCTATTAATTTCTCATTTCATAGGCTATGAAGATTCCATGTAGTTCATCTATGCTTATTGATTCTAGATCTTCTCTTTATTATAGTGCTGAGATCTTAGGATCAAATCTCATTGGAAGAGATCTTAGTACCTTTTAAACAATTACAGATTCATCAAATTCTTCTCCCAATCCTATGATTGCATTCACTATTTCATCAAATCGTAAGAAGTAAGTTTCAATATTCTCATCTTTATTTGTTCAAATTGACTTCTATAAGTTTGAATCTTTGTTGCTTTGACTTTTGAATCTCCTTCATAAATATTTTGAAGTTTGTTCCAAATCTCTTTAGCGGAGCTACAATGCATGACTTTGGTATATACCAAATCAAAAAGACCATTCATAAGTTCATTTGCGGATTTTGAATTATTTAGACTAAGTTTCTTTCCGTTTTCATTTGTTGGCAGAACTTTTGGGTCTTTGTATCCATCTACAACTGATTTCCAAATCTTAAATACTTGTTCCTGTACATATGTTTTCATCCTTCTACTCCAAAATGCATAGTTATGTCCATCAAACTGTGGTATTCCATTTTATACATAATGTTTCTCTCCATGATCTACCTTTCAGTGGGTAAACTAATTTTTGAAGGAACCCACTCTGATTCCAATTGTTGGATTACTGAGAAGGGGGGTGAATCAGTAATAGAGAAATTTAATCTTTTTTAACCATAGTATGCAAGTTTTATTTATATTTGTGATCAATACATCATTATCATCCAATAAGTGTAGATTAAATAAACCATGAACAAATGAACAATCAAACACATACAAAGTACACCAGTATTTTTACATGGAAACCCAATGTGGGAGAAAAACCAAGGAATATTTTTTTTCTTATATGTATTTAATAATTACATTCATTGGAAGCACCAACTTCCTGTGTTCTCCATCGGAAAATGGAAGGAAGATATGACCCCTTATATTTGCAGGCTACAACCCGAGGGAAAATACAACTCCCCAATTCTCTGGATACATCCAAAAGGAGGATAAAACCCCCTATGTTATCTGGCTACAACCAGAAGGTGGCTACAACCACCTATACTTGCCTTGTCTTGCCACCCTAAAATATAAGTGTCAAATTAAGAAACCACTGCCACACTGTCACTATGAGATATACCACTATAAACATGTATCAACTTGTACCACTGACCTATAGTCAACCTGTACCACTACCCTGTAATCAACCTGTACCTGAAATGAACCTATACCGACCAAAAATCACAGATACATGACATGAATGTTCTACAACACATGTATGTACATTCCCTATCTATATTGAAACCCATGTATGTATGCGACCTATATGTTATGCAAACTACACATGCCTTCTGAAAACTAGGGTTTTCTCTCTTCTGAAAAATTCCGAACCTCTACAGCCTATTTCACATCAACCTGCAACCTGTCACTATGTCTAGACTATAACTGTAACATGTGCATACATCCTCATACACATCCTTTACCCAAAGCATCTATATCTCTCTCTATTCATGTGCCATATAACTGTGTGGAATCATGAACAAGTATAATAACCCTCACATGTGTTATGAGGAAAATCTCTCTATGGCATGGGGTAAATCACAACAGATGGAAATGACTGCAGAAATCAACTCTAATCTCCATTATGATATATCAAAAAATATGCTAACAAGAGAAGGTAAAGAGCCTACCTTGTCCAGATGTTCAATGAAGTCCATCGTTGAGCACTTGACACAAAGCGATACACATCCAACTTGTCCTCAACAACCAAGAAATGCAAGAATATGGTGATAATATATAAAGTTAGCAGATTCAATATCAGAATCCATCAATATTCATAAAAAATATTCCCATTGAATAATAATTCAAATATTTGCAAGACATTAATTGGACGAGAAAAGAGTATTTCTATTAAAATGTAATCAACAGAAGTGAATGAATTACAAACTTCTGTGTCGACACGGTTCAGAACCAAGAAACTAAGTGCCTTTTAGTTGGGCCTCCACCACTTCAACCAACCACCAAAGGCAATCTCATATAAGAGAGACAATGAGGTTCTCAATCAAGTAGGGAAGAGCTTGGGGGTTAAGCAATGTGTTCTGACTTAAAAGGAAAAAGGGATGCAGACTCAATATGAAGTGAATAATTTCTCCAGAGTAACTTTGCTTTCAAAGTTCATGTCTTCTCCTCTTTTTCCATATCTTGGATATGGCCCATTTATAGCCTTCAAATGAAACAGAAGGGCCGATTCAGAACATTTCCAGTATATGGAAGGTCAAGGATCATGGATCTCGTGATGTTACATGGAAACACAACACCATTTTCAATTTTGGGCACAAAACCCGATGTACGTGGGCTATAATGGTGCAACTTGTGTATATGCATGTTGTATAGCTGTTAGGGCACATATATGTGGAAAAATATTATTTTTAGCTCTAGGAATTGCAAAAAGGGACTTCAAGTTTACATAGGGAAATGGAAAAAGGCCCCCTGAGAAAATTTGCATAGGGTGAGGCAAATATTGCTATAACAACATGAACTAGAAATTAAACCCTTTCTAATATTCAACCTCTCAATACATCAACCACTTCAGAAATACAAGATCTCAACCATGTATCACAAGAACCATTAAACATATGCCAATAAATACAAGATGTGCCTCAACACTGACAAGATATATCAATGATAAATATTGATTATACCAGCACTATATTTCTATAGATCTAACTTATAAATAAGGTCCTATGCAACCAATAATCTCTCTAGGGAAAATCCTCAAACCTCCATAACCATTTCTCATGTATATTGTTATAACCTAGGTCTACACCCCTTCCCTTTTCCCTCCTTTTTCCTATACATAAATCCATTCTGAGTTTTGTGGTTACTTGCTTAGTTCATTACCCGTTGCTTAATCATTCCACTTCGTGGACCCTGCTTCTATTTTCTTATTTTTCATTGTTGGCCCTTGGTTATGGAAGGAAGCGAAGATCAAGGAAGAAAAGGTCAAACGTGAACTACGTGGGAGACACAGTGATTGCCACTGGTTCGAAGTAAGCAAAAGAGAAGAAAAGCTGGAGCGAAGTACGGAAAAGGAAGCCATTGGATGAGGAGATTGAGGATGACAGATCAACAAGGAAGATGGATCGAGGACAACTCAGGAAGCAGAGAAAGCCACCATTGGATGATTTGGAGCACCATGTGATGAAGAAGGAAAGATAGGCTGGCGAAGCCCTGAAAAGGTGGGTCAATTTGAACTAGGGTTTTAGACACCTAGGGTTTTGGGTAATTAGGGTTTTGACACCTAGGTTTCAACCTAAGGCTATCGGTGAGGGACTATAATGTATAAATAGAGGTCGAGAGGACCTAGGTTGGGTCGGTAATAGTGTTGGGTATTGATATTGATTGTTGTTGGTTGAGAGATTATTGTATTGTGAGAGAGAGGAGTACTGAGAGTGAGAGCCCTCTAGTATTGTAAGATCTTCAGTTGGGTGCAAAGATCAAGTCATGTAGCTGGGTGCGCAGGAAGGTGGGAGACAAAGAGAAGAAGAGAGAAGATCTGCTGACTAAGAGCACAGATTAGAACTGTAATCTTTATCTCAATATATCATAAGCATAGTTCTGTGGACGTAGCCCTAGAGAGAGGGTGAACCACGTATATTTTATGTCATATGTGTGATTGATGCCTAGATCTCTGTCATTTTTATACTGTTATTTACACTATTGTGTTAGATCATATTTATAGCTGCACAGACTAGATCTAGCTAATAAGAGATATATGAATGTTGCATTATTGTTGTATTAGTTCCACTTGATATTCCCCTGGTTGTAGACATATCTATCCTACAAGCCCCCTCTTAGTTGCTTTGGGTGAGAATACATCTGCTTCGCAGGTGTTGCTGAAACGGCCAGTAGCTAGGGCTTGTTGGTGCACTATTGGAGTGAACCCTGGGTCTGCCCCTGTGCCAACAAATGGTTCCTTTGCTAGGACAGGAATATTTTTAAGGGAATTTCAAGGTGGTTCCCATCGAAGACAAAGATTCAAAAGTGGATAGAGGATCAATAGAGGGACTTCGATGAAGCCCAAAACAAGAACCCTAAATTGAGTATTGAAGATTAGCTACAAAGATACATCTTCACCAACATTCACGAGATCTTCTTTGGAGGAATCCACCAGGAGTTGTTTGAGTGGTTGGCTAGGTTATCCGATACCCAGTTCGAGATCAGATATAGACCTCCTATGGTTTGGACACTGGCATTGATCCAGAAGGTCAAGAGAGTTGAAAACGTTGTATCCAGAGAAATAGATCATTGGTTTGATAGTACCATTGGAGGGTATATCACCGAATTTGTTATTTATAGGGTAGAATCATATATCCAAGCTGAGAGATACTTTTTCAAAGGACCCAGATGAAACGTTTTGCACTTTTTGAAGCTGAGAATCAAGATGTTGTTGCATGAAAAGAACGTCTTGAAGATACAGTAGATTGGATGGACCTGAAAAGGATAATGTTTAGAAATTTAGATAGCGACAATGACACATAAGATGGACATACGTGCAGTGGAAGAGTATTCAGAGGGGTTCACCTTGAGAACCTGTTTAAGCAAAACTACAGAGAAGAGGGTTTCTACAGTGGAGAAGAGGTAGATCTAACTGACGAAGAACATTCAGAACCCACTAGGACAAAAGAAGGGGAAGCTGAAGAACTTCACCAAAGCAAGCCAGAAACCTCAGGAACTGCGTAGATTAATAAAGTAAGTAACATTAACCCTCCTATTGTTTCAATAGCACCAAGTAGCTAGAATAGCCAGAACCACCAGATTCTTCAGAGTGTTGTTACTAGCAACTCAACCTATACTCAAAAAGGAAGCCTAGGGAACTCTGGCATATGAGATGAGGCTCCCTATCTTTAGGGGAGATGAATCTGAGGATCCTTATCAAAACTTGTTTCTATGTGAGGCCGTGTGGAATATTAAAAGTATCACCGACAAAGCCATCAAAAGAACCCAGCTCAACACTACACTAAGGGACCATGCGTTGAGCTAGTACATGAAACTTGTCCAAGGACTGGCGTAGCCTAAGCCACTGAACGAGATCAAGAATGTGTTGATTGTAGAGTTTAATACACCTAAGTTGGAGTCACAATGTATTACGGAGCTAAAAAAGATCAAACAAAAGGTAGCAGAGCCTGTTTGGGAGTTCGACCAAAGATTCAAGACCCTAATAGGTCGATTAATGTTTTAGATCTTGATGAAAAAAACAAAGAATGGTTCATCGTGGTGCTATTACCACACATCAGAGTCCCTCTAATGCACTAGAAGATTGCATCGCAAGAAGAATCTTTGGAGATCACCATGAAGCTTGAATCAACACCTATGGGAGAATCTAGCTCAGGCATGAGCTAGATCTTAAGCTAGCTGACTAGTTTGTCTCTGCAAGTTGAGGATATGAAGAAGGACAAGGGGAAGGAAAAAAGAGAAGATATTTGGTATGTAATATGTAGATTTGAAGGTCATGATAAGGAACATTGTCCCTTATTTCATGAGTATTTGTCCTCAGAAGAATTGGGCCCCTTGAAGCAAGTTAACCTGCCCTGGTGCGATGTATGCAGAAATAGGCATCACCCAGGTGAGTGATATGACATGCAAAAGTATGTTCTGACACCCAAAAACTTGTATTCCACATTATGTAAATCAGTGGGGCGTGATGATTGATATTGTAGATCTTACGGTCTCATACATGAGAGGTCGAGGGACATATACAAGATTCAAGGCGAAGTACAACAAGAAGGAAACACTCCGCAATACAACTCTCCAAGGAGAGGAAACTTCAATCCTCATGGTGGATACAGAGGACAAGGACGAGGAGGAGGTATGGGCTGAGGCTAAGGACAAATAATATGTTATAATTGCATGTAGCTAGGACACTTAGCAAGGCATTTTCAGAATCCTTGCACAACCTATAGTTATTGTAACTCTTTCGAGCATGCCATAGAAGAATGTCCTGTGCTGTTGGATAAGATTTAGGAAAGACAAGGACCCCAATAGAACCCACAAGTTTAATTGATATATGTTGAACCACTCAGAACAGACCCTGGAGTCATTGTTATTACTCGAGGAGGCACTTCTATAGGAGAAGATAGAACAATCCAAAGGAAGATCACAGAAGAGTCAAGTATCAGGAAAGTTGTGGAGAAGACTCAGGATTTTGATCCTAGGAAAGAAAGACAAATCTTCAAGGAAGCAAGACAGGATTTCAAGGGGAACCAAGGATCCTCATATAAAATGCGACCATAAATAAAAGAGTATGGAATTCCTCAGGCATTTGATCAATCGGCTTCACCGAAAGAAGTAAAAGAGGTAAGTAAACTCATTGAAGTTTTGTACACTTGTCTTAAGTTAATTCAGGATGAGAATGTTGTGCAACAATTACAGAACCTAATCAGGTGGTATGAGCTAGGAAAGGTAGACCCCTTACTGAATAGGGAAGTACACCATATTGGTAAGAAGAGAAGAAAAAACAAAGAATTACATTTGAATGCTCAAATAGGAGAGTATGATATAGACTATGTGGTCCTTGACTTAGGTTTGGAGGTCAATGTCATGACGAAGCAAACTTGGGCACTAATGGGAAAACCAAAGTTGATCTATTCCTCGATCAGGCTTAGAATGGCTAATAAACAAGCTAACAACCCATTTGGATGATTGGAGCATGTCCCTGTGGACATCGATAGAGTTAGGACCTTTGCAGATTTCAGGTAATTGAAATTATTGATGATAGTTTCCTTTACCCTACATTGCTAGGAATTGATTGGGCCTTCGAAAATTCTACTGTTGTTGATTTAAAGAAAAGATGCATGACATTTGAAAGAGATGGCCTTAGGTTCATTGCACCCTTAGATCCATATGAGGGTCCGTGATATACAGATCCCATCAGAGAATAAGACCACACATATGAGCTGGAAAACATATATAAATTAACAGCCAGACAACAAGATTATATCAACCCTACTGCCAATGGAAATATAAGTTGGTGAAGTGACAACGCGTGTTCATCAGATTCAGAAGAAGCGTTGGAGAACTGGTAGAACCAGATGTATGAAGTATCCACAAGGATATGTGCCCGACTGACCAGATAAATTCGTTGGATTGGTACAACAATAAGTAAATTGCCTACCTTTGATGGTCTGAATCCTATAGAAGCCTTCCTCTCAGATTTTGAAACAAGTGTACCATCACAACAGAGGTTGTTGGCTATGGATGAGGCCCTAAAAGCTACACTAGGAAGATGGTGGGGGATGCACAAAAGAAATATTATGGACTGGACACAATGTCGGACCTTGATGATAGCGTGGTTCTCAGCACAAGTAGGAAGCTGCGAAGTGTTAAGAACCAAACATCAATATAGCATAGAAAAACCTCAGAAAAAGTACTCAACGCCTTGAAAAAGAGATAATTTCAGATAATAAGCCTCTTTGAGGGGGAAACCTCCTTTTACCCCACTTAAATGTTCAAGTCCAAGATGATTCAAAATGAAAATG
>ML777705.1:410987-424973 GCA_009831015.1 Picea engelmannii
ATCTAGAAAAAGCATGAAACTATCCTAGATTGAACATGTGGGCATGTGTGGGCCTGTTACAAACTTTTAAACTCTCCTAGTTTTTTGATCTAAGAAAGCAGAAATTCAAACACTATTCTAGCTTTGTTGACATGTGGGCATGTGTGGGCCCATTACAAGAATGTGTTTGAAAAATGAAACTAAGAGGGGTCTCGAAAGAGTTGTTGTCCTCTCCTAAAAGTTTTGAAATTTTTGTTTAAAGGGAGATGAGATCATTTTCGCAATCTTTTTCTGATTCTCAAGATCGCTTAATGGTGCGAGAGAAGAGCATACTCAAGATTGTTACTTGCAACTTCTAGTCCCGAATGTGAGTTTAGATGTGATTACAATTTGATGTTCGACTTAGATTATAAATCAAAGCAAGCCATCGACGTGGTGAAAAGCAAATAAGGGGAAAATGATTTTTATCCACCTAAGTGCCTATGTTTGTTTGACTATCCCATTTATAAGTTGAGGGGTCTAAGTGGTGTAGTATTTAGAGCATGCATGACATCATTCTTGAGAAGGAAGCTGACTTTCCCCACGTCCAAAACCTTACAATGAAAAATTTAGTTCCAATGCGCGACTGTTAGTATAGACAGAGGCGCGTGTGGCGCCTGCGCGCGGACTGTATTAAGAACCAAAGCGCATGCGCGCGTCTGTGGGGTGGAATACCCGTGCACTTGTGATAAGTTACTGAGAAAGAAACTCCGAATGGATTTCTCTCGATTCTCCTGTGAATCGACTGGTTAGCAGGTCGGCGAAGGCCGGTTTGTGTCCCTGCACGTTTATAAAATTAAAAGGAAAGCAAAATAAACCCAAATGAGGGAGGATTTGATACCTAACTCCCCAGTGGAGTCGCCAGTCTGTTTGCGTTCAAATGGTCACCAGGTGAGCAAATGGAGAGCGCTTGCATACCCTGTTGGGTCTGGCAGGGCAGAACAGCTATGGAGCAAAGGGTTAAAGGAAACAAAACAAACTACAATCTAACATTAACTGAAAACAAATAGAATTGAGAAACGAAACAATCAAACATCAAATACAAGACACAAGGGTCACCAATGGTTTCAGGATGGTGTATTAATGAAACCGGAGAACGCTGAACGAAGAGACCAGAGGTTCCTTCTCCCCCCAACAGAAGGCTCTTTGGGGCCCTCACACAATGCTTTCCTTACAAATGAGATGAACTGCGCATAGCAGTGAAAGATGCGCATAGCAGCTGATGGGTTGTTGTTAAAGGATGAGCCCTTAACCATCTGAACATCATAACGGTGCTTAGAATTCCTTGCCAAAACAGTGTACCCTCATGGCCTTTTATAGCAGCTTCACGAGCGGTCACATATCCTTCTTCAAGTGTGAACAGGGACCCTTTTAGGGTTTATTTAGGTCATTAACCCGTCGATTTTGCAGATCCAGCTTTGATTTGAGAGTCAAATCATCTTGGGAGCCGGTCCGTAGGCGGTTGGGAGGCTGACCTATTCAATTAATGCATCGTATTAGCAGATGCGCAGGTTTTTGTGTTGACAGCCACACGTCGAGCGCGCATGCGCTAATAACACGTTTTTGTCCCGCGCATGCGTGCACGCATCAAACTGTTGTAAAGAACCCTTCAATTTTTGGTTACTTTGTATAGTTTTTGGCCCTTCTGGAGTGCTGTGAAATTAATTCAGTGCCATGAATGACTTCATTGCTGTTTTGATGATGTGGAGTTCTTGTCACCATGTGTAGACGAAATTTCAGTGATAACAACAAGCCTTTGGATGAGGAGATTGAGGATGACAGATCAACAAGGAAGATGGATCGAGGACAACTCAGCAAGCAGAGAAAGCCACCATTGGATTCTTTAGAGAATCGCGTGATGAAGAAGGAAAGACAGGTTGGTGAAGCCCTGAAAAGGTGGGTCAAGTTGACCTAGGGTTTTAGACACCTAGGGTTTTGGGTAATTAGGGTTTTGACACCTAGGTTTCGACCTAAGGCTATCGGTGAGGGACCATAATGTATAAATAGAGGTTGAGAGGACCTAGGCCGAGTCGGTACTAGTGTTGGGTATTGATATTGATTGTTGTTGGTTGAGAGATTATTGTACTATGAGAGAGAGGAGTGTTGAGAGTGAGATCCCTTTGGTATTTTAAGATCTTCAGCTGGGTGCGAAGATCAAGTCCTACAGCTGGGTGCGCAGGAAGGTGGGAGACAAAGAGAAGAAGAGAGAAGATATGTTGATTAAGAGCGCAGATCAGAACTGTATGCTTTATCTCAATATATCATAAGCATAGTTATGTGGAAGTAGCCCTAGAGAGAGGGTGAACCACGTATATTTTGTGTCGTATGTGTGATTGATGATTGGATATCTATAATTGTTATACTATTATTTGAATTATTGTGTTAGATCATATTTATAGCTGCACAGAGTAGATCTAGTTGATAAGAGATATATGAACATTGCATTATTTTTGTATTAGTTCCACTTGATATTCCCTTGGTTGTAGACATCTATGTCCTGCAAACCCCCTAGTAGTTTCTTCGGCTGAGACTACATCTGCTTCACAGGTGTTTCCGAAAGGGACAATAGCTAGGGCTTGTTGGTGTGCTCTTGGAGTGAACCCTGGGTCTGCCCCTGTGCCAACATGCATCATCATTTTTATTTATTGAAAGAGGATCACACGTCTGGTTTGAGTTTCGAATGAGTGTCATCATTTTTATACTAATGGAGATATGCAGGTCCACCAAGTTTTTGTCTATGCAGGGGATATCCAGGTATGATAAATCCAATGAAAGCTCAGAAGATTCCGTAGAAACACAGTGAATCAGAACATTCCATTTTGGTCTCGAATAGGCAGCAAATGACAGGTTCAATTTTTGATGGTAGAGATCAAACAGGCCACTCAGATCGAAGGTTCTCATGCATTCATATTGTTGACACTCGTGAGGGATTTAACATCAAGAGAAAATGATGAATTGTCAAAGTGTCGAAATGTCGAAGTGTTGAAAAGTTGAAAATCTGAAACGTCGAAACGTTGAAATGTCGAAGTGTCGAAGACACATGGCACTGACCCATCGAGAACACTTGGTGCATCATCCACCCGTTTCCAGCTAACACATGCCACCCTTGTTTTATTGACATGCCAGTCATCATGACATCACTGCCACGTCACTTTGTGGGTCTGACATTCGGGAGATTTCCATGTTTTTCAATCCAAGAGTCTCGAAGGCCTAAAGCCCGAACTCCCGAAGTGAATCTCAGTAGTCTAAAACAAGAGGACACATGAAGGAAGATATAACACTTCATAAATACTACACTTCGAAGTATTGTAAGAACTATTCATTGAAGAGTCCTGAAATCCCAAAGCCCAAAGTCTCGGAGACACATGGCACTCATTCATAGAGGACACTTGGCACTCATCTAGCGCTAACATGTGGCACCCAATTCAAGCACTTTTGGATATGCATCTGCATATTTTTTAGTGACACATGTCACTCATCTTATGTGACACATTAGCAACTGTGACATCATATGTCATGAGCCCACAGCTAGTTTTCCATTTAGAGCAAACATAGTTCTCCATAGTTCCAGAATGCCGAAATGTCAAAGTATTTAAATGATAAAATGAGTTAATCAAGGTTTAATTACTGATAAGAAAACACTAGTCACTTCACGAGTTCAGCTCTCTGGGAGTTATATAAACTTCACATTCAAAAGTTCCTGAACTCCAAAGTGTATAAGTGACGAGAGACTGCCACGTCACTTTGGGCTCGTACTACTCCAGGAGTTATACAAACTTCGCATCTAAATTGGAATAATCGCTAAATCAAATAACGTAGTTCTAATATGGCAAACAGATAGAACTTTAGCAAGGGCGCTAAAATAGCAGGGTCACCTGGATCACAGATTGTGACACGATCGATGGCCACACTTCATTGCAGGAATGTAAAATGCTCGAACGCTAATTTTCCAGAGCAGTCCCGCAGTTGAAACCATGGTATATTTTATGAGGTACGTGGAATTTGGTGGTGAAATGCGGGGGTTGGAGCGGTGTGTACCAAAAACACCCTTGACAACTTCCACAATCATGTGCTTATATGATGTTAGGTCACCACGACACTCTGATATATTTTCATGCTGTACATCCAGTTGTCTCCAGTGGCCTCCAATAGCATGCGTGCATGCAATGATCAATGCAGAACTTAGCTCTATCACTTAGAATCATTTTCTGCCACAATCTCAATTTGTTTTAGCAAACAAATTAGTCCAATTTCATCACTAGTGGTAGTTTTAATCATTCAGTTCAAGAATCTTTTAGTTTAAAATCAAAGTTAGTGGTGTTCTATGTGTGATAAGAACCATTATTTTTTATCAAAGACCAGTGTGAAGTATACATGATGTACTCCATGTAATTGTTTTAGTTAAGGTAATGATTTGTTTTACAATTAGTTATCTAGATTTAGGTCCCATCTCCAAGATGGACAAGAACATCCATTACTCTGTTAAATATTTAGTCTTTGTATGTGTTAAGGGTTGGAAGTTTTGGGAAGGAATGTAGAAGCAACAAAAGAATTGGACCTGCTCAATTAATTGTAAGGTTTTCTACCCAGTGAATATATGTTGATTACTGTTGTGTTCTCTTACTCAAATCCTTATGTGTTGATTCTTGTCTTGAATGCATATTTTCTGATGCTTGCAATGTATATTTCCTTATTATTTCATCTATTGTTTTAGTTTATCTTTCGTCAATTATGCAACCTGTTATGAATCTATTGTTCAATGAAAGATCCACTATTTTTGCAACCTATTGAATGATTTTCATTTAGATGTTTGTCTAAGTCTTGAGATATTATTTTAAGTCTTAGTTTTCACACAACAAGTGATTCATTGCATTTCTTGTTGTTATTTTATGTGTTTGTTTTTTCATACCTTCAATTGTCATTTAACACCCATACCATTAGCAAAGGAGAACCTACTTTTATACTGTGTGGCTTGTCCTACCAGAGCACCATATTTGAAGAACTATCTTTAGGATTATCAACAAAACATACTTGTAAAAAACCAATCATCACAAACTTGAGGTGGCCTAGATTTTCCCTTTAGCAGTCGGGTGCAGACCTTAGGACCAACATCTTCTGGCGTCGTTGTCGAGGAATGGAGTAACAAAATATATTTCCCTGGGAGAACGACATTGATTAGCTATGACCTTTGATGGTGAACAAAGAAAATACACATTTAGAATTCATATCATTCACCTGGAGACTCCATGGTAAAGAGCCCAGTGGTGACTCCACTGAGTAAAATTTAAGAAACAAATATTGGCACCCAGAAAAGGATTCAACAGATAAAAATATGAAAATAGAAAAGCCAAGAAGGCTCATCTTGACCCTGTTAATAATGCAACAGCCTCTGAGCTACAAAGGAAACTAATAAAATCCACCCTATCTCATAGATATACATCCCCCCTCAAGGGTAAAGCTGCACACAAAGAGACTATGTCTAATTACAATCACAAGCAATTTGAATTTGCTAGCCCTAAGAATCATAATTCCAAACAAGCTTATACATCTCCAACTCCTAATCCTACCTCATTATCCAGTCTTGCATCCACCTCTGTATCTCCCATAAATATTCATATTACTATTATTTAAGCCATGGATGTTAACATGATGTATGTCATAATTGCTACCATATATGCACCTCTAGTGCTTCCTGTAGGATTACATGCACTCCCAGCCATAGATTACATGAAATATTTACCAAGGTATAATGGGGAAGGTGAATTCACTGCTGAGGAAAATTCGGTAGCCTTCTATAGCTTTGAAAACAACTTTAACATTGATTATGCAGATGTGTGGATGAGGTTGTTTGTACAGAGTCTGGATGGGGGAGTCAAAAAATGGTTCAAAGTTCTTCCTCCAGCCTCCATCGCAAATATTGAGGTGTTGGATGAAAATTTGATAAAGATATGGGGAGATAGGAGAGATTACCTCTACTACATCACTGAATTTGGGGCCCTAGAGAGAAATAATGGTGAATCTATTTCATATTTCACCAAAAGGTTCAATAATATGTATGGTAGAATCCCAGATGAGATCAAACAAACTGAAGCCTCTGCCAAGATCACTTATACTAATGCATTTGATGCAGAGTTATTCCTCCTCCTAAGAGAGAGAAGGTCAACCACACTATTGACCGCCTATTCAGCTAGGGGGTCAACTCATGTGCCATGAATATATGCATCATCAGATGCAAATATGTTGAAGACAATATTGGTTCTACTTGGGCATTTTATGCTCCAACACAAAATTTTGTAAACGCAATTTTCGCACCCCTGCGTGGGTTGATAATGTAATAAGTTTGCATGGATCATAGTTAGGTCAGGTAACTTGGGATGTTTTCATTTGGAGAGTTTCTTTCACCGAGGGTTTTTTATCCTCAGGTTGTCAATTGGGCTTTCGAGCCTGATTGACTTCCCATGAGTTTTTCCCTCCACACATGCAATAATTCCTGGAAAGTGGTGAACGACGTTCTAATGGTCTCATCCTTTGGTAGATATTGTTTAGGAATGTTTTAAATTACCATGCCAAACAGTGTAGAAAGTTTCATGGAATTTCGTCGAGTCTAGATAGGATTTTTTTAATTAATTAATTTTTTAAAAATTTAATTAATTAAATGTTTTTTGAGAAAATATTGTAAAAGCTGGGTCTCTGGGATTTTGATAGGGGTATTTGTGCTAAAAAAAATGGAATAGCACCCCCTACACCCATAGACCAAGTTTTAGCTCATTCGGATGAAGTTTGCTATGCATTTGTCCACTCAGAGTCAGAGTCAGTCAAAACAACAATTTTAATTGCTAAGATGACATTACCAAAATGTCAAACTATTGTAATTTTTGAGTTAGTGAGTAAGTGTTAAGGTGGAAAAGAGCAAGTTAGACCCTCCTAACCTACCCAAACCCAACTTAACAACTTAACAACTTAAACACACCCTTAACCTTACCCCCTCACCTCTCTAGCTCATGCCCTAGGGGGAAAAACGTCCCCCCTTATCCCAAACCTTAGTCTTGTGCCTTGATATTTGGTGTGGGCCCCTCTCATGAAAGGTGCACCCCTCCTATACCCTTACTACACCAAAACCCTAACCCCTTACACTCTAACTCTCACCCAAACCCCATGCCATCTTCCTAGCTTGTGCCCCCATGGAGGAAACACACTCCCTCCTTCACTCAAACCTTGACAACTCACCCAAACCATCAAATGGGCCCCTCTCACTAACCTAGTGTGCCCTACCTAACCTAAGAAATAATCCCTAGGTGGCCCACAACCTTACACCTCATCAATCCATGACTAAAACCCTAACTGGGGTGCCCCACTCATTGAGATTTGCTCATTTGATGTGGATTTGACACTTGGAGTTCATGCAAGTGCCTTCACTTTGCCTCTTAAGGTATAAGTAGAACCAATCCTCACCTATTTTCCTTACCAATCTTTAAGCTACTGTTATTATGCTGAAATCTCTCCTCACTTCCATTATCTTGCTCTTGCCATCTTGCCATTTCACCCATTGCTCTTGAGAGTTTGGAGCAAGCATTTCTCCAACACTCTCACATTTTGGAATAAAAAAGCCTTGGAGGATTTTGAAGACATCCAAGAGTATTCGGTTTTTTTCTTGCACATGAGGTGATTTTGTATTGTTCATGTTTTATGTGTGGTTGGAATAGATCTATGGTAAAGTATTTTACTAGAGTAGATTAGCAAAGAGTATTCTTGCTAGTTTATGCTTGTTGGATAACTAAGGGTTTGAAGTATTTCATATTGTTAGTCTATTTAATATTGCTATCTATTTCCATGCTTCACATATTGCTTTGAGTATTGCAGGTTGCTTCAAAGGATTTATTGGGATAGCATCAAGAACAAGCCTACCCTTAAAACCTTCTCACACTCCTTACTTTCTTGTTCCATTTATTTTCTGCATCATTTCCATTTGTATTTGATTTTTCTAACACTCTTAGATAGGTCAAGAATATCTATTTTTTATTGGAGATTTTATGTAAAAAAAATTCTGTGTAAAAAAAGAATTTTTTTTTACATTTTGTGTGTGTTTTGTAGCATTTCCAGCAAGCTTTTGCTTGTTGTTTTTTGCAAGTTCTTACCAAAAAGAGGGGGAAACACTGCCCAAATCCATCTACAAGACTTCCCCAAGAACCCCTCATGGTTGGGTAACTATCTCCTAACCTTTCTTCTTGTAAATCCAAGCTTTCCTTTATTATTTCATTGATTCTTTTGTGTATAATCATAAACTAACATAGTAATTGCCTACACCTTGGGGAGAAATCCCCAATATCGTTGGGCTAAGCTAGTTTGTTTTTCTTTCAAGTTATTCATTTATTTTCTTATTTAGTTGTTGGCCCCTCTTGTCCATAAGGCAAGTTTGTGTGGCCCTTTCATTTTTATAATTTGTTCTTAGTTCCAACAACTCTCTTTGGCCAACAATGGTAGGCTTGCCTCCACCTTGGCCATTGTAAGTGGTTCCATCTTTTAAGTTTTCATTTTAATAAGCTAATGTGCCTGCACCTTGTGAGAGTAATCCCCAAAATCGCTAGGCCTAAGGGAAACTTATTTTTTTGATGTCTACATGCTTAATGGTTTAAAATATTCTAGGTAGTCATCACATCTAAGTTTCTTTCTTTCAAACTATTTTTCTTCATATGCTTATGCTCATATTGCTAAATGGTTTAATGGTTTAGGATATCTCTTAAGTGCCAAATCTATTAGTTTTCATAAATCATTTTGCTTTTTACATTTTAAGCATATGTGATCTAATTCATGGTTTAAGTCTCACTCATTATCATGTTAAATCTTTATGTTTCAAACACATCTTTCATTTAAATGCTTAACACATGTATGGATGAGTGATCTTACATGTTGAAGTTACTTTCTCTTTTCACAAGGCAAGATGTTCTTGCCCTTTCCTTTTTGGTAATTACATGCTAATGATGATGAATGAAATAGTGTGTGAATGATGGTTATCCTTTAAGTTTTCTTTTCCATTCATGCTATCTTATCTCATGGTCTAAAACATTCATTTGCAGCTTTACATTTCAAGCACTCTCTACATTCATGTTATCTTGCTTTATGGGCTGAGCTTTCACATTCATAACTTTACTTTTTCAAGCAAGTTTTATGTTATAAGTGGCAAGTTGTTCTTGCCTTAATGTCACATTTCCTTTCAAGTTTACATGTGGAGTGGTTAAGTAAATGAATGGTACATCTACTACATATTTCCATTGATGTTTTAATGTTTTAATGGTTATCATCTTTACATCTTGCAAGCACACATTTTCATCATTTTCAATTCGGCCATGTGCTAAAAAGTAAAATTTAAAGTGCCTAAAACACTCTTAAAAGCAAACCAACACACCTAAAGACCCACCCGAGGGTCATAATAACACTTAGACAACTTTAGGAGCTTTATTCAGCCATCTCCACCATCTAAAATGGGTTTGTGGAAAACAACAGAGGGAAGTGGCGGGGGACCATCCCGTGATCTTCAAGGGGATCCTCTCCGGGAAGTACTCTTACTGTCAGGGCTGACCTAGGAAGATAGGGTGGGCCTCGTTGCCTTACTATATTGAGCACCTGGCAGTCATTTGGCCAAGGGAGGAGGAAGTTTAAAGCACCAACATAGTTTAGGGGGAGGGAAAATAAAATTTATCTAACTTTTAAACAACTCCTTAAACATCTAGTTGCATAGATCATATTTGTTGTGTTAGGGGACTTAGATGTATGCTTAGGAACACACATTGATGATTACTTCATGCTTTTAATTTCACATTGCAACTACATGGTTTATGTCTTTCAAGTTGTTATGAGCATATGAGTTAATCATTGTATATATTTTGGTTCATTTGTTTTATGGTGTGATTCAAGAAGGGGTTGAGTATCCCACTTGGGGAGGCATCACCTTCTTTGAGTCTTGAGTGCTTTTATAGTTGCTAGTGAAGGCAGTCCAATAGAGTAAGTGCTATTGGGGCATGCTTGGCTCATGTGTTGATCTCACTTACATCTTCTTGTATCTTTGTATTTACTTGTATCTTGTGTAATCATTGTATGATCATTATTCTTTTGTAAGTAATTGTAACCTTTGAGTTGTGGATAGATTAACTTATTTCATTTGTAAACACTTTGTAATAAACCACCCTCAAACTTAGTTGACCCCATTGCCCAACATTAGGAACTAGTCTTAGTTGACTCAGGGAAATGGTTGATTGACATATAGATAGAATTTCACTTTGAATTTGCTTCCTTAGCATCTTAGGCTAGTTTTCCCCTTTAGCCTTTAACAAATTAAAACTAACTCCTAGAACCTTAAACACTAAAATCAATCTAGTAACTATGGACTACCCCCCTTGGCTTCCCTAGGAGTAAGCCTAGAAGGAAGAGGTTCCAGTCAAGGTGACAGTGTGGATTGAGAACCTAGGCATTGTGCCTCCGAGGAGACACTAAGTGAGCCAGAATTAGCTCACATTAGCAAGTGTGTATTAGGACGACAACAACTTTGGCACCGTTGCCGGGGATAAGTCATTTATCCTTGGTCAAAATGACTTAACTTAATTTTTTTTTAAGAACTAAGTAATAAAAGCTTTAGTCCCTTAAAATTCTTTGAGCTTGAATTGGTTAGCTTTGTGTGATTCTTTTCCAAGTGGTGACTCTATTGAACAAATCTATCAAGTATACTGCAAGGAGCAATCCTTGTTGGCTGCTTGAAATTCTTGGGGAAGAAGCACTCATTGATATCCAATTCTTGTTACAAACTTAACAAATTAACTTTTTTTTTTCTTCTTGTTTTTGCCTTGTTTGATGCTCTTGTTTGTCTAAAATAAACTTGGTCATCTGGCGACTCCACTTTTAAATAATTTGACAAGGCTTTTTTCAAGAAGGAACTCACGGCTTGTTTGTTTCATCTTTGAACTTGAAAAAGTTTTTGGATGAAGCTAGCATGCTTTCCTTCTTGTTGGATCCTTAGTAATTTTGGGTCCCAAATTTTTTTTCAATGAGTGAACTCACAAGACCTTTTGATTTTTCAGAAATAGTTGGTTATCCTAATGATATACCTGAAGATGTTGTTGATAATGTGCTTGAATTTCATGAGGGTGGTGATGCTTATGCTCATATCAAGGCCTTTTGGAAATTAATTGATGATTGGCATGCTGCACCTATCCATGAGGATGCTCTTATGAGATTGTTTTCTTCGACTCTTTTGGAGGGTCAAGGAAGTGCTTGTGATTGGTTTCTTATTCATAAAGATAAATCAATCAAGACCATACGGGACTTTCTTCATGACTTTTTGGAAAGATTTGGGGATGATCAGGATGAAATTTACAGTGAGTTGATTGATGATTTTATGGGAAAATGGAGGAGGAAAAATCTTCCAAATATAGAAACAATCAGCTTAGATATAGAAGTTGACATTCCACCAGATCCCATTGAGGAGCTTAAAGAAACCATTATAAACATCTAGTTTTCCCATGTTGAACAATGTGAAACCATAAATGAATAGTTTGAAGCCATGAAATTACAACTAGATATCATGGAGGCTCACCTTGCAGAAGATGAAGCTTATGTGGAATATCCGGACCCCCTTGAACTTGAGCTTGACAGTGAAAAATATGAGGAAGTTCATGAGGAAATTCTGGATGAATCCATGGATGAATCAGTCATCTATTTTGAGGAAGTGAAGGATCTTGAGTTGGAAAATGTTGAATATCTAGATGATTCAAGTCCCCACCTTCCTCCCGAGGAACCAATCTTTTTGAAGGGTAACTTTCAAGATCTTGAAGAAAACAGTATGATGGTTCCTGTGATATGTTCTTCTTCAGTATCTCAACCAAAGGATAAGTTAATGCAGAATTATGTGGAAATGGAAGGCAATTTCAATTTGTCAATGTCATATAATTATGAGTATTGGTTGGCCTCCCACCTTTACGGTCATGAGTAGCAAAGTATTCAGAGTTTACACGGCTTGTCATATTCCAATGTTTGGTTGAAGGGAAGAAGGAGCATGGTACTTGGTTGGTCCTTCCTCACAAAAGGTTCCAAGTTGATCAAACTTGGGAAGGGGTCTTCTGTGAGTCATCCTGAACTAGGATGTTTCAGACACTTGAGGCATCATTTCACCCATTACATGGATGGTTGTAACGTATCTCTAATCCTTCCTTGTATTTTAATTTTGTATTATTTCAATTTCTTATGTCAATATGTACTTAGAATTTTTTTCGGTATCATAGTTTCATGTTGTAATTATTATGTTGTAATTTAGATATTTTATTATGTAGATGTTGTTTATAGCATTGATTTTATTTTATCATGTATGAATATGTACTAATGTTAATTTCTGGTGTTCACTTTGGGGAGCACTCTGTTTTGTAGATGCTGGATTCTCGTATGCTCTCCACCTCATTTGAGTAGATAGAACACACATCCCCATGTGGAGCCAGATGTTGACCACCTATTCATATAGGGGGTCAAATCATGTTCCATGAAGATATGCATCATCAGATGCAAATATGTTGAAGACAGTATTGGTTCTACTTGGGCATTTTATGCTCCAGCACAAAATTTTGTAAACGAAATTTCCGCACCCCTGCGTGGGTTGATAATGTAATAAGTATACATGGATCATAGTTAGGTCAGGTACCTTGGGATGTTTTCATTGGGATATTTCCTTTCACTGAGGGTTTTTTATCCTCAGGTTGTCAATTGGGCTTTCGAGCCTGATTGACTTCCCATGAGTTTTTCCCTCCACACGTGCAATAATTCCTCCAAAGTGGTGAAGGACATTCTAATGGTCTCATCCTTTGGTAGATATTGTTTAGGAATGTTTTAAATGACCATTCCAGACAGTGTAGAAAATTTCACGGAATTTCGTCGAGTCTAGATAGGTTTTTTTTAATTAATTAAATTTTTAAAAATTTAATTAATTAAATGTTTTTTGAGAAAATATTGTAAAAACTGGGTCTCTGGGATTTTGATAGGGGTATTTGTGCTCAAAAGAAATGGAATAGAACCCCCTACACCCATAGACCAAGTTTCAGTTCAGTCAGATGAAGTTTGCTATGCATTTGTCCACTCAGAGTCAGAGTCAGTCAAAACAACAATTTTAATTGCTAAGATGACATTACCAAAATGTCAAACTATTGTAATTTTTGAGTTAGTGAGTAAGTGTTAAGGTGGAAAATAAAAAGTTAGACCCTCCTAACCTACCCAAACCCAACTTAACAACTTAGCAACTTAAAGACACCCTTAACCTTACCCCCTCAACTCTCTAGCTCACGCCCTAGGGGGAAAAACGTCCCCCCTTATCCCAAACCTTAGTCTTGTGCCTTGATATTTGGTGTGGGCCCCTCTCATGAGAGGTGCACCCCTCCTAGACCCTTACCACACCAAAACCCTAACCACTCACACTCTAACTCTCACCCAAACCCCATGCCATCTTCCTAGCTTGTGCCCGCATGGAGGAAACACACTCCCTCCTTCACTCAAACCTTGACAACTCACCCAAACCATCAAATGGGCCCCTCTTTCTAACCTAGTGCACCCTCCATAACCTAATAACTAATCCATAGGTGTCCCAAAACCTTACACCTCTTCAATCCATGACTAAAACCCTAACTGGGGCGCCCCACTCATTGAGATTTGCTCATTTGATGTGGATTTGACACTTGGAGTTCATGCAAGTGCCTTCACTTTGCCTCTTGAGGTATAAGTAGAACCCCTCCTCACCTATTTTCCTTACCAATATTTGAGCTACTGTTATTATGTTGAAATCTCTCCTCACTTCCATTATCTTGCTCTTGCCATCTTGTCATTTCACTCATTGCTCTTGAGAGTTTGGAGCAAGTATTTCTCCAACACTCTCACATTTTGGAATAAAAAAGCTTTGGAGGATTTTGAAGACATCCAAGAGTATTCTGGTTTTCTTCTTGC